>CM057350.1:250909882-251509882 GCA_030015575.1 Agapanthus africanus
AATAGACATAAGCTACTTGCCCACTATGCTTCCGCTGCTCCCACTGACCACAACAACCCTCCTACCGGGTCTCATAGCCTGGAACAACAGTAGTGTCAAGTCTGGGTAGATAAGAACCTCCCTGTCACCGTCCTTGAGGTTACCGGAGTACCTCTCGGGTGTCTGAGGTTACCTACCATATCTGCGGAGTGGCTAATGGAATGTCAAACCTGATTGAATATATAGGTCCTATTAAATTTTCCGTAATCGTTCGCGGTTCTGGAATCACATCCAGTTCTACCATACTCCCACTACTGTTTTCTGAAAAAGATCCATTTTACTAAAACTGTGGCGAGTCAAGAACAATATTACTATTGATCTTCCAAATGGTAGAATATCAACCCTCATCATAGCCAGGGTCAACCCACAAACAGCCATTACAGAAACGTGCCCTGAGTTATCCAAAGTCTGGTTTTAAGCATAAGCTGGACAACTCCCCGTACCTTAACATCTTTTAAGGTACGAACTATTCTATATCCAATATAGAAACTTTGGCACATATTTAATTGGAACCAGATTCAAAACATGCAGCTGTCTCCAGTGCATATCAACTTAATGGAAAGAGGCTAATCAGCATTACTCAACTTAGGAATCCATCCAATTATGAGTAACCTGAAAGAAAAACACGTTTCTCAAAACAATCACTATCATCTGAATACCAATCACAAGAATCTACATGTTCGATCTCTTTGAAGAATCCCGATACTTGTGATACCTGGTTCTCTACTTTATTCTTATACCCACAACTTCTCAAAACTTAGACCTTGTATTTCTATGAAACACTTGTCTAAATACTAGAGAAGTTATAAGTAAACAGAACATAGTACGAGGACCTACCCCTTTGTCCTGATGGACACTGGACAACATACAATACTCCGTATAAGTACGCTGAGTTGAACAACTCAAAACCTGTGCGTCGTAGGTGGAAAACTGTACCCTGGCGATTTCCTCAAATATCACTAATTTCAACGAATTCCGATATAATGAGGATAATCACCTAATTCCCATAACTTACTCCCACTCATCATCTGTAAAACCATACAGATATGAGAATGAAACCTGGTAAATACATACCCTTGGAGTAAGTATCTAATCGGGAAAACGGTTTTCTTTTAACAATGCACTGAAACATGAAAATGTTTCGTAAGGGTATACTGGTATTCATAGCAATGCCTCTTCCATAATCCAATTCATGACTATAACCGTATATTTCACTGCCATCTCTCCAAGTCTCTTTATTTGTCTTTAGTCATTACCTTCTGTACACCATCGTTAGGCTAAATGGTTTTTTTCCTTCCCTACCGTTCGGTACCAGCCTATGGTTTGGAAAAAGACTATCCAGTAAGCATAATAGGTGTACCCTCCTAAACCAAGGAGTACTCGCAACTTGAGAAAAGGTGATGATAAAAGACAACTGAATAATACCTTATTCTTTTAAAGGTGAAATAGGAGTAGCGATGAAGTACGTGGTTTTGTCGTGAATGATAACAGTCGCAATTTACTTTGCCCTCTTTCTAATCCCTTTATTTTGTCTTTACATATTACCTTCTGCACACCCTACTTAGGCTAATTGGTTTACTTCATTCCCTACCTTTCGGCACCTGCCTATGGTTTGGAATAAGACTATCCAATAAGCGTAATAGGTGTACTCTCCTAAACCAAGGAGCCCTCGCAACCTGAGAGAAGGTGATAATAAAAGACAACTGAATAAACCAATTCTATTTCTCCTGAACCTGGATCCATCATCAAAGAAGTCCCTTCGAGTTCGTATATAACCATACGATGGATCTATCCAATGGAAGTGGATGTCCGTAGAAAAACGGGTGTTGTGAGAAATGAAAAGGGTAAAATAAGGAGTGAAAATGACTTATGCAACATAGACAATCTAAAAGCCAGTATTTTAAGAAGGTTCGGTGAAGTTGGTCACTGAGTCATAGTCTAGGGCCGGTCAAAGGTCGCTGCCAAAGAGAGAGAGAAAAGAAACACTCTGCGTGCACTCTAACCTAGATCAGAATGGTTATCACTTTATCTAATCCGGAAACCTCCTACTGTCCTGTCAAATTCTCCTCCAAATCTGAAAGAAGAATCAATCGGGATCACCCGAAGAGTAAACCAACTCATCAGTGGAAATCGGGATCCAACTCTCATCGCATGATAACGTGATGGTATGCATCCACGTTACTCATACTCCAGAAGGTATGCGCATACTTGGCAAGTTTCAGTTTCTTTAGAAACTCCCGATATGATTTTTGCCCCATTTTCTTATAACCTTGGCGTTAGGTCAAAATGTCATAAGTCACATGCCAAGTTCTACCCGTCACTATCTTGTTAATTTGAACCCACCCGCACATGCCCTTGGTGTTAGGTCAAAATTGCAGAACGGCTGTCCCAAACCAACTCATCTATCTATGCAACAAATGAATACCCAGCAGCTACCAAACACTATGCCTTGGCGTTAGGTCAAAATACATAGCTTGAATACTACTGAATACCCAAATGAAGTGACGGAGGGCTACGACTGGTTTTTGGCGAAAAACCTTTAACGTAGTGAACTTGATATCGCTGAAAGAACCTGATAGCTTTTTAAAATATAGTGGCGAAAACCTTTTGCTAAAGAGGTCACTCCCGGTGAAGGGATCTCGGCTCTTTCCTCGTGGAATGAGGTGCAGGATATTCCACTGAATACCGCGATGCAAAGCAACTTGTAATCGACTATAGTGAATTTATTACCCTGACGCAAACTTCTGCCCAAGGGGTCAGTCCCGGTGAAGGGATATCGACCCTTGCCCCGTCGAATGAGGTGCAGGATATTCCACTGAATACCGCTATGCAAAACAAAAGGAAACGTCTTTGCAATAACACTTTTTAAATTTGTTCCAACAACTGTAAACAGGTTTGCTTTACTTTGCATTGATCAGAATCAACGCAGTCTCATCAATAATCACACCAGAAAAGAACGAAAATAAAATGTACGTATATGCCATCCGCATTCGTCACTGGGTCCCGTCATCACCCGTTAGGTTACTTAACTAACGACAGAGCGGGGACTGGACTAGCGCGGGTGTAAAACAAATACAACATCTAATAGTATATAAACCAATATAAAATAATCGCTCCAGGCGTGATAATATGCAACATTACAGAAAAGTAATAAGTATCACAGAACAATACAGATAATCTGGGATCCCCGGGTTTCACAGAGCCGCTGCTGAAACCCGAAGTTCCCCTGGTCGTGTAGATAGCCTGTGCAATGAAACCTAGACCCCTACGGGTGCGGCAAGTTACCCGCCAAAACTTGAAGCGAGGCAGCCCCCTACAGCAAAGTGAATGGACCACTCTGTACTTCACGTAATCCGGTAGCTTGAGCACCCCTCCTTGGGTCAACCTGTACCCCCTGCGAGTGCGGCGAATAGTTTGCCAATTCTAGAGTGGGGCCCCTCTGCCTCTCAAAGCCATGAGATGCGGACCCGTTGCCCCCCAGAACCCAGCTATCCGTGCACTCCGTCGTGGGGCAAAACCTAGTACAGTAATGAAAAATAGTACAACAGGTACATCGACCGTAACCTGGTCATGCCCCATAAGAATATTATACAACAGCAGTGACGGCAGTCCACAAGTTGGACGCTCGCCCCGCAATATGAAATGTACAAATAAATTCAAACAGCACTACCATTGCATACTACTATCCACCACGTCAAATCCGCAACATCACAGCACAACACAGAACATCAACGCGAATGTCACGTTCGCAAACCCGTCTAAAAGAACTATAGCAATCAGACGCGGTTTACCGATCAAATGACATTCCCGGTCGGAGATATAATGTAAGCACTGTAAACTAACATGTTCAAATTTCGATCGACTAAATATCACGAAGTGGGCCCCACGAACAACTGGTGAACAGTAACAAAATCTGGGCCCAAAAGATATATACCAAAAAACCCAATTTCCAGAGAAGATATACTGTGCAAATTTGGGGGCATGATCACACCAAATGGCCGCGGATGCGCGGTCAAACCCTAGGTTTGACCGCGATTCCGCGGCGGTTTGGTCGTATCATGTGCCCAAATTTTTACAGTATTCTTAGAAAACCCTGCACAGATTTCTGTGATATGTAGAATAATTTTAGAACATCATTTAAAATCGACAGAAACTGTGAAGCTTGAAAATTGTGTTTTTCGAAATCCGGTTCGATCGATATTTTAAACGCGTTAGCACAAGTTAGTAAAGCAAAATGGTGAGGCTCTGATACCACTGTAAGTCTACGGTAGCGCCCCGACCGTCTACAGACGCCAAATGCGGAACAAAAAACTTTTAACTGGCGCTATCGTATACTTTAACCCGGATCTGCCATTATTGCTAAACTAACAAACAGTAAAGAGTGTAGAAAGGTTATACCGAACGATCCGAGTCCTTCCTTCTTCAACCATCATCCCATGCTCCGTTGCGGCTACTCCGATCTCGTCGATCTCCAATCTGCTCGTCCAAGTGGCACCACGTCAACGATTCTTTAAACGGGCTCCCGCCTCTGACTCGAGGCAACTCGGTCGTCAAGTTTGCTAAAAGAGACGACCAAGAATGATGTAGAGAATGAGTAGATGATTTTGTCTCACTTCGTCCAAATCCGTGGACGATCGGTTAATGAAGTTGCCATGATAATCGGGTGAAGGAATGAAATGAGCTGTGAAATTCCATACACCCCAAAATCTATCATAATCTTTTTACCAAAAATAAAACATCAAGTGAGAGAGAGAGAGGAGGGGGCCGGCCACTTTATAGGAATGGGGGGGTGAGTGTAGGAGAGAGGAGAGTGACCACAGGAGAAAATATCTAGTGTGAACACAAATAAATATCTAATGTGAACACAAATAAATATCTAGTGTGAACACACAGTGTGAACACAAAGAAAGCAATCAATGAAACAATAACACCTCACCGCATCTAGAACCTTCTAGAAGTATCCACATTCTTCCGAAGAAAAGATAAATCCGTCTTTAACCGAATGTTAAAAGACGGCAGATAGAAAACTGGAAACTGGCAACTTCCAAAAGTGATCCCGAAACGAATTTCAGGATAACCCCGTAACCGTATAAATATACCCGCATTTGTATTACAACCGAATACAAATGCAACTGAGACAAAGATATTATATCTACTCAATATAATACTCGGATCCGGCTTAAACCAAAGCCGACCAGTATCATCTGTCCGAAATCTGACACGTGCGTAAACGCACGTGCATTTTCCGAACCCTGCCATAAAACCATACGGCCTCTACAACGTTTCGCCCGAACTTGGGAAACTGTCTGTGGGGGACTCTAATGAATCGTCAGTACCCTGGCAGTGGGTTTAACCACAAACCGTCAGCGGCACTAGCTATGCGTAACGGCTGCCCATGGACTGACCTCAAGGGAGGCCGATGAGCGAACTCATCCGGAAACCCTACTGAGCCTAACAGTGACAATGTATATACAGTCCGGTCCGTTCGTCAATGAGTATCGCATATCTGCCTAGGGGCTAGTAACGTCAGACCCCTAATAGCAGTATAAGTCATGTCGGAGTGAAGCCCAATAACACCCTGAGATACTACTGGAGTACCTACCAGTAAATCTCCTGCCACGGCCATGGCTTTGTGTAATGGCTCTCCTAGACACAGCACTATCTTGCCCCCAATACCGGGAGAGACGAATCCCCTGCCGATCCGCTCACGTGCCTCCATATGGCTCGGGACTGTACCTAAAAACTACCTGTTTGCACGACTCCTTTGAGCCGTGGTAGGATAGAAATCAAAGCATAGTGGGAACTCACACGAGACAAATGACGACCTCAGGTCGATGAACTAACCTGTACACATGTCACCAGGGAACTGCTATCTGACGATATGTATAATACCAACTAGCAGGTTCCCGGCGAGTCCTGTCCGGTGTACTCATAACCCAATGAGCACCTGTATACATCTTAGGTGATCCAACTGACACCAGTGGCTTGTGAGACCGGCCACCGCCCCTCGTCGGGGTCTCGACTGTTTACACTAGTCTACTCCGGAGTATCGATGCCCTGTCTCGAAACTCCCACGACTAGGGACCACAATTAAGGATATGCATCTAAACTACCCAACTCTCACATATATGATCGCCATCATACTGTTGGTAGTAAAGCAAGATCCTAAGGGCTCTATCAAAGTGTAACATGTAATCAGTCACCTGAACATGTACACGACTGATAAAGGCAAACCAGATAGCATACTATCATCTCGAGTAAGACTGTCCTACCGGTATAGATCCTCCGCAATCATTGCAATCACGTACCTGCGATCCAATAATTGACTCTGAGGGCACTATCTCCAACAGTACCCCTGTTGTACCAGGACAGATTGTTCCCCCTACGACAGCTCAGATCGATAGACTAGTGGTAGAGATGTAGGGCTTGAGCCAGGCGATGAGCTCATTGGTGGAGGTCGTTCGAGCGCAGCGACAGGTGGTAGTCACCCCTGTTACCCAGTTGTTCCTTCCGATTATCGTGCAGTATTCCGTCCCCTACATAGCACCGATGGAGGCAGCCCCAGTTTATGGGACACGTCTTCCAGAGACCATGAGAGTTCCATAACAGTTGATGAATCGTACTGGTGTACCAGCCCAGAGCAGAGGCCTAGGCCGAGGACAGTCGTTTGGCTCTCATTCCCAGGAAGGACAGCAGTCAGCGCGTAGATGTTTACGATGCGGAAGCCTTCAACACCTCATCAGGCAGTGTTCCTTCACACCACGTCAGGGTCATAGCCTGAGACGTCGTGGACACGGAAGGTTCGCGCAGAGGGGTCAGGCTAGTAGAGAAGGAGTTCGGTGAGTCGCAGATGAAGGGCAGGCCCAAGTCTTCGCTTCGACTTATCAGGATGCTCAGACGTCCAATGCCGTGGTTTCAGGTACTCCTTCACTATGTCCTTTTTGTTACACTCGTATGTTTCCACACAGTTTGTGCCGAGTTTGGGTAGAGAGTCCGGTTTGCTTGATCAGCCGCTTGTTGTGACTTCTCCTGTGGGAGAGTCGTTTGTCTCTAGTCACGTGTTCCGATCCTGTACCGTCCGTAACGGCGAGAGAGAGTTGCCGGTCGATTTGATCCTTCTTGAGATGTTGGACTTCGACGTTCTTTTGGGCATGTACTGGTTAGTCACGTGCTATGCTTCTGTTGACTGCCGTGGGAAGACAGTTAAATTTTGGTTTTCCCGGCAAGTCGGTTTTTGTTTTGTTGGGGGACCGTGGTGCCACCCGTCACAGTGTGATTTCTTCTTTTTACGCTGGACAGCTTTTGAGGAAGGGATGTCAGGGATTTCTCGCCTATGTTTGCGATATTAGAGCTACAGAGGTTCCGGTTGTTAGCGAGTTCCCTGATGTGTTCCCTGACGAGCTTCCTGGGCTACCGTCCGAGCGTGATATTTCTTTCTGTATTGATTTGGTTCCTGGCACGGGGCCTATTTCTGTACTGCCTTATCAGATCGCCCCGGCAGAACTTAGAGAATTGAAGGGTCAGTTGCAGGATTTGCTGGATAAGGGACTCATTCGACCCAGTGTTTCTCCTTGGGGTGCTCCAATCCTGTTTGTCAAGAAGAAGGACGGCAGTATGCGTTTGTGTATCGACTACCGCCAGCTGAACAGGGTGACAGTGCGGAACAGGTATCCTTTGCCACGCATCGACGATTTGTTCGACCAGCTTCTGGGGGCAGGATACTTTTCGAGGATCGATTTGCGATCAGGCTACCATCAGCTGCGGGTTCGACAGGAGGACATTCCTAGGACAGCTTTCCACACGCGCTACGGCCATTACAAATTTTTGGTGATGTCGTTCGGACTCACCAACGCGCCAGCAGCATTTGTGGACTTGATGAACCGTATTTTCCGGCCGTATCTTGATCTGTTCATCATAAGTGTTCATTGACGATATTCTAGTGTATTCTCAGAGTCGAGAGGAGCACGAGCAGCACCTGCGGATTACACTGCAGACCTTGAGGGAGAATCAGCTCTTCGCCAAATTCTCCAAGTGTGCTTTCTGGCTGTACAGCGTAGATTTCTTGGGGCACGTGATTACACGAGATGGTATATGTGTAGACCCGAGGAAGATTGAGGCCGTTCGGAGTTGGCCTAGACCCACGTCAGTGACGGAGTTTCGCCGCTTTCTAGGGCTGGCAGGCTATTACAGGCAATTCGTCCAGGACTTCTCTCGCATTGCTACACCTTTGACCGGGTTGACTCGGAAGGGAGTTCGTTTCGATTGGACGGAGGAGTGCGAGCACAGTTTTCAGCAGCTACGGGCTCTACTGACTACGACACCAGTATTATCATTGCCTTCAGGATCAGGCGGATTTTTAGTATATTGTGATGCTTCACGAGTGGGGCTAGGGTGCGTATTAATGCAGCATGACAGGTTGATCACGTATGCTTCGCGGCAATTAAAGAAACATGAACAGAACTACCCCACTCACGATTTGGAGATGGCTGCAGTGGTCTTTGCACTTAAGATCTGGCGACATTACCTATATGGAGAGTCGTGCCAGATATTCACTGATCACAAGAGCTTAAAGTATATATTCCAGCAGCGAGACTTGAACCTTAGACAGCGCCGATGAATGGAGTTAGACTACGATTGCGAGATCTTGTATCACCCGGGCAGGGCTAATGTAGTGGCGGATGCTTTGAGCAGGAGGCCCAGGGGTAGTCTATCTTGTTTGAGCGCAGTACAGAGGCAGTCGTCGGCAGATTGGCAGATCTTTTGCGACAGCCGGGTACAGTTCGAGTTTACGTCGATCGGAGGACAGATTGCGCATGTTCATGCACGCCCATAGTTGTTTGACCGTATACATGAGGCACAACACAGTGATGACCAATGTTCAGAGATCAGGACACAGATGGGACAGGGCAGATTTTCCAAGTTCGTGATCGATGATCAGGGGATACTACGATTTGGGGCTAGACTGTGCGTACCAGATGCTGAGGGATTGCAGCGCGAGATTCTTGAGGAGGCGCATCGATCGGTATACAATGTTCATCCCGGTTCCACCAAGATGTACCATAATATGAGAGGTGTTTACTGGTGGGACGGAATGAAAAGAGACATCGCAGATTTTGTGTCAAGATGCCTGACATGTCAGCAAGTCAAGGCTGAGCACCAGATGTAGGGTTGCTAGGCACTGCCACAAGGGTCTACAAGGCATCAACCATGCCCGATTAAAATTTTAGCCGTGCCGAACAACCCAAAGCCGGATCTTTAAACTAGAGATTAGGCGAAAACAAGCATGTTAAACACTTTAACACTAAGTAAGAGGGATTACAACCTTTGTAGATCCGGTCCTTCACTTCATATGCTCCGTGTTAAGGTCCCTTCGCTGCGATCATCGTGCTCCGGACTCTCGAGAGGTTCCACGAAGAGAAAGATGCAGTCTTGCTTCCGATCTTCGATACAAAGATGATCTACCTTGAAGTTTCATTAACACAAGCTAACACTCACTAAATGAAGTGAACACTCTCATCTAAAGGGCAAGGGTAGATGAGGATGATGAAGTAGGATTTTTGCTCTCATTTATAATCTTTTTCTCACACATTTTTCATCACAAAATCAAAGCACAAAAGCTTTTTCATCAAGCAAGAAGAAGAAGAAGAATAGTAATTCTATTTGTGATGAACAATGAATTGTGTTAATAATTGCTTATGCAACCATGGTTCAAAATGATAGGCTAACCATTGTAGAGACTTAACCAAGGGTTAGGGTTTAGGTTAGGTTAAAGAATGAGTCGCTCACAAATATCTTTGCAAAAACAAAAACAAAACCTTCTAAAAACTTCTAGAAAGAGTTAACCATAATCAAACCCTAACCATGTTTAATCTCCACTAATCATGTTGCATTAGTAATTATAACTTGTTACAATATTATATATCACATATATAATATTTATTGTAACAAAATAAAATAATACAATTAACATATATCGCATATATATCAATGTATTACCCGAGTGAGAAAATGAATCTTTTAGTGAGCTAATATTAGTTATTGTAATTTAATATATCATATATATTATTATACATTAAATTATCGAATCAACACTTGATCCGACAATCCGGCTATATCACATATAACCGACTAATACGATGACCCGGCTATATCACATATACCCGGCCGATATCTCATATCGCTAGAATCCAATACGGTATCACATACCGCATTATCCTCGGTCCCGTACATATCACATATGTGCTCTCTTATACTCCGTTTTGCCTGAGTCAAGAAACCTCTCTGTAGGACTCTAAAGAATCGTCAATACGCCGGCAGTAGGTGATGATCATATCAAACACCCACAAGCTGCAAGCGGTCAGCTAAACGTAACAGCCACCCAGGTATTGAACGCTCAGAAGATCAACAAGCAAGCATGTACATTCTCCTGTGAATCCAATCAGTAATACTCCCGTACAGTTCGGTCTCCTCGTATGATATGTTGCATATCTCGCCTAGGGGTGGTAAACATCAGACCCCAGTAGCTTGATAAGTCGTGTCGATATGAGGTCTATAACAGTTCGAGAAACTACTGATAACACTTACCCGTAAATCTCAGCAACCCTGGCCAGGGATTTCCGGTTATAGCCAATCAAACATAGCACAACATCAACTCCCTATACCGGGAGAGACGAATCCCCTCCTATCGCTCATTGCCTCCTTGTGATTCGGGACTGTACCCAAATGCCACCTTTTGCATGCCTTCTTGGACGTGGTATGATGGAAATCAAAGCACAGTGGGAATCATACAAGACTCTATGACGATCTCGGGTTAACAGACTACTCTGTACCAGTGTCACCGGAGAACTGCCATCTGACGTGAGGTATAATACCATCTAGGAGTTCTCGACGAGTCCGTCCAGTGTACCCAGTCTTTACTTAGCACCCGTATACCATCCTTGATGTTAAACACCGATGGATATAGGATCATCCATCGCCCATCATATGGGTCAAGATGCGTATACGCTAGTCTACTCTGGTGTATCGATGCCCTGTCTCGATACACCCTCGACTAGGAACAGTTATAGGATGTACTCGTCGACTACCGTGGCCCCACTAGTATGATCTCATCATAGTCCCAGTAGTCGAGTACATATCCTAAGGGCTTTATCAACATGTATTATAGAGACAATCAGAGTACATGTTTAGATAAAGTACAACCAGATAGCATACTATCAAGTCGAGCAAGTCCTTCCTATATATGTCCAAGCATCCATTACAATATACATCGTATGTACAGTAATGGCCTCTAGGGCATACATATAACTAACAATCTCCCAGTTGCACTAGGGCCATCTGTTGTGGTATCACATACCCAACATTTAGCTGCGGTTGAAGTATCTCATACTCAACCATCCCATAAAAGTCTCTACTAGGAAAAAGGCCTTCGTGAGTGGATCCGCGCTGTTGTCCTCTGTGTCTACTCTCCTAACCTCGATCTCCCTGGAGATCAACCATCTCCATGATCAGGTGATACTTCCTAAGAATTATATCCGGATTTTCTGATGGGACGGGGGTTCCTTGGCATAAGCCACAACTCCATTGTCACACAATGGTAGGAACGAAGTTCATCTCATGAACTTGTATATCCAGACTGCCTCTTTGGTAGCATCCTTGGTAACGATGTATCTTGCCTTTAATCATCTAGTATGTCACGGTATCTAGCTTGGAACTCTTCTAAAATACCGTCCCTCCACTGAGGGTAAAGACAATGCCTGGGACTGACATTCAGTCGTTCTTATCACCCTGGAACCTTTCCAGTGATTCTCCCCAGGATCGATTGATACCATCTCACTACAACTAGTGAGTATCCTAACATCCAATTAGATCTATCTCATAGATCCAAAACCCAGGATTTAGGAGGTATCACTTTGATCCTATATGGAGAATCCTTGTGATAAGCGGAGATTGACCGAGCGTAGCATAAGAAACTCCTTCCCTATCAAGAGTATGTCATCCACGTACTCTACGAGGATCATCACCATACTCTCTACTACCTTTTTGTATATACAAGGTTCATCTACCATTTTGATGAAATCAAACTCTTTGACTACTACATAAAAACAGATGTTCCAACTCCGCGATGCCTGCTTTATCCTATAAAGTATCTTGCACACGTTTCCGCTGCTCTCACTGTCTACGAAGCCCTCTGGCTGTGTTCTTATAGACCCTCTCTTCTAAAACATCATTTAGAAAAGCTGTCATGACACCCAACCAGCAGGTATTGTAGTCATGGTATGTAGCCATGGTAAGTTGGATCTAGATGGACTTAAGCATAGCTTTGAAAGTCTCAACTTTTCCAAGTACACCAAGTAATCTTCTCAAGATATACTTGCTCCTGATGGGGATTTAACCCTTCAGATAAAGCAACCAAAGTCCATACTTTGTTGATGTATAAGGATTCCATCTCAGATCGGTAAGCATCCAGCCATTCTTACAGAGTACCACTCCTGATGGCCAGCTCGAAACAAGTTGGGTCATCATCTCATGATGCAATCCTCGCTCCCACTGTCATAGAGAAATCGAAGTATCTCTCAGGTGGGTGAGAAACCCTACTAGATCGGCGGAGAGGCTGAGGTTCGTTAGAAACTATTGAATCCTTTGGTTCCACCAAATCATCAGCTGCAGTTTGTATAGCTGGAACCTTTCCAGTCCTACATAACAGACCTTGCCTCGAGCTTGTCCGGATTTTGCTTTTATACATAGGCCGGACAACCCCAAATCTTAACAAACTTAAGATATGGGCTCTTCCCTTTCCATATCACATATGAAGTGGTAGGCAACTGATTTGATTTGAACCCTATTCAATAGGTATGCAGCTTCTCAAGTGCATAACTCCCAAAAGGAAATAGGAAACTCAGTAGTACTCATCATAGAGCACACCATATCAAATAGGGTGCTATTGCTCCGCCCCGATATACCATCTATGGTGTGTACGGAGGAGTAATGCTGAGAGAAAATCTCATTCTCCTTTAGAATAGTCCAGGAATTCCGTGCTCAAGTATTCTCCTCCTTGATCACATCAAAGGACATGATACTTTTACCCGTATTTTGGTTCTCTACTTCTAACTTACATTCTGTGAATATCTCAAAAGGTTCGGACTTGTGTTTCAACAGGAACATATGTCTGAATCTTGAGAGATCATCAGAGAATGTAATGAAGTAAAAAGAACCGGTCTTGGCATGTGTAGATAGGGGACCTTCATACATCAGCATGTATCAATCCCAAGAGTTCACTAACTCTTTCTCTATTTCCAATAAACAGAGCTATGGTCATCTTATCTTTGTGACATGACCGGCAAGTTTCACAAGATGTAAATTCAAACTAATTTAAATATGCATCTTTATGTAACTTCAGCCAGTCGGGTCGCATTGATATGACCTAGTCTACAATGCCTCAAGAAGGATTCATTCATTTCTGAACTCTTCCTCTTGTGTGTGTTCTGTACGTTAAGAACTGTAGTTTGATTTAGAACGTCAATGCTTTTAGATAACGTACCTGAACCGATCAACTCTTGATATAGGAAATGTTCAAAACATTATCCAACAATACAAAATTATATCCTTTCTTTACTAATAAAGAGACTGATATGATGTTGTAAATCAGGTTCGGTATCTAATAACATTCGTTCAAAATCAATGTATTCTGGTAATACAGGGTGATAGTGACCAACAGACTTGGATGCAACACTTGCACCGTTTCTATCTTATGAAACTTATCACCCGTTCTCAGTCCTCTACCTATCTATAGCCCATGTAACAAATTACATATGTGGGATCCTGACCCGGTATCAAATACCTAGGACGTAAAGGATACTGAGAAACAGTTCTCTTTAATGAACACACCCGAAGAAGATGCATCAGTATGCACTTTCTTCGTTTGGGCGGCACAGGAATTCTGGTATTCCCTAATTTCCTGCTCTGTCTTATAACAATTATAAGTTGGAGCGGGACCAACGTTCCCCAGCTCAGTATAACAAGCGGGTTCGGTCATTACATCCGTATAATTATCTTGATTAAGGCGTGATATGGTCACTACCTGGAGAGAGAGAGAGAGAAGAAAACACTCAGCGTATGCTCTTGCAAGATTAGATTGGTTATCTAATATATCTAAACAGGATGTCTCCCACTGTTTTAGAAATCTTCCTTCAAACCCTAAAAGGAAAGACTAGCTGGGATTAATTACACGCTACAAGTTCGCCAATCTTTCAGCCAGGCTAGTGTCGGTACTTTGAGGGAGGTCCCCAGTGCTTTTGCACGAACCAAATTAAAGTAAACCTCGTTTTTCCAGGGGCGTAACCCCGTTAACACTTTTCTAGGCACCTACATGATCGGCTAATTGTAATATGTAAAACTCTCCCAGGAGTAACTCTTACTCGCAGCGGGTATCGGGATCCAACTATCTCATAGAAGGTATGCAATCTCATTGCAAATTTCAACACTTGAAATTCCCGATAATATTTTACCCCTAGCACTTATGACATTAACTAAGGTCAACATATCATAAGTACTAGTCAAGTTCTACCCGTCATTTCATGATTAATTAGACCCACCCTACATGACCCTTAACTATGGTCGACATAATCACATGAATGTCCTAACTAATCGCATCATATGTTGTGTAGGAAGACATCACTTAGCTACCGTACACTACGCCTCAACTAAAGTCGACATACGCAGCACGAAATTAAGTACTCTACTTCCTAAAATGACGGAGGGCTACGACAGGTTTTTATAAAAACCTATTGCGTAATGAACTTGATATCGTTGTAGAATCGAGTGATTTTAAATGGAGTGTTTTTGAGACTTTTTCTAGTTTTGCTAAAGGAGTCACTCCCGGTGAAGGGATCGTCGGCCCTTTTCTCATCGAATAAGGTGCAGGGTATATCATATATACCACTATGCAAAGCAAGAACTATAGAACCAATCAAAAGACAAACCGAGTTTGTAGCATCTGCTATTTTCGCTAAAGAGGTCACTCCCGGTGAAGGGATCTCGGCTCTTTCCTTATCGAATAAGGTGCTGGATGTTCTACAAGGAACACCGCTATGCAAAGCAAGAACTAGAGCTACCAGTTTTTAAACATGTTTCTACAACATCTTTAGGTTTCTTTTATTTTCATTAATCTTATTAATGAAGTCCCATTTTAATATGCTTCACAAGCATCACATTTGAAACGAAATCTGCAATATAACATATATCTCATATATATAATATAAACATTCGTCTCAGGCAGTAATATAATCTCATCACAGAATATTGCAGCCGAAGAACATATATGAAATATTGGATATACTAGGACGCCCGTGTTTTAATACGAGCCTGTATAAAACACGGATTCCACAGTCGCGATGAATAGCCAAACCTACATCCCTAGACCCCTACGAGAGCGGCAAGCAATACTGCCAATTCTAGGGTTAGGATACCCGGTCTCGACTCCTCGAGATGATCTCCCACTGGACCCTAGAACCCAGTTACTTGTGCTCCCCGCCTTGGGTCTACCTAATGCGGAAAAGTAAAAAATATACAACGGTGACATCATCCTCAGCCCGGAAGTTCCCCAATAAAAGAATATTACATACAAATGAATTTTACATGAATGAAAAAGAAAAAACTCCCATCTCACATAAAACCCCCGGCTATTCAAAATGCGACGATCCAATATAACATATCACAGCAACACATAATATCTCATATCAACAACGTAAGCAAGTATGCGTATCCCGATTGTCATTGATGTATAGCAACGAAGCCGGCGATACACCACATACTACGCTTACGGTCACAGAAAAGAAAGTGTAAAACTATAATAGTTGGAATCTGCAACCTCCTTAGACATCGCATGCCTAACCAAATGAATTCCTTAGACATCGCATGCCTAACCAAATGAATTCCTTAGACATCGCATGCCTAACAATTATAAACCCCACATTTTAGTCTCATTATCGAAAACACTTTTCAATATCAAGTCTGGCAATTCAGTAAGATTCCCGACAACCTGATCGAATGCTCATCGCAAACTTTAGTAGACGGCCGCACCCCCGAATGCCGTCGACGAAGTGCACTAAGGCGGAACACCGCTGCCGCGAGCACCCGAATGGATGCTTTTGGCTACGGGGTTCTCCTATAGTCACTTGGTCGGGGTTATGGGGCATGGCTATCTATTAAGTTTATCCGGCGAGTATCCGCGTACGCTACGTGATTGCGAAGGACTTTTGATCACATCAAAATTCCGTGGCAACCGATCAATTTGAGACTAAACTGCTAGATTTATAACATTCAAATTAGTTATCTCATAACTACATGTGGATTCCAAATATTGTATCACATTCCAGATAAATAGACAATGTTAAACTTTCCGGTCGAATAATCAAACACCCAAGATTTCCCCAATATATCTCAACACTTGAAATCAGTTTAAAAACATCCATCACATGCCACAGTACCAATGGTCCAGCCGTAGAAGGGTCAAGCCTACGCTCCACATGTGGAACGCCGTACTGCCCCAAACCCTAAGGTTTAGAGGCAGTTCAAGACGAACACATAATCGAGTTAAGGTTTGTTGTCTTCTAGAGGGTCCACCGCGTTACTTGCACGACTTAAAACGTTCTTAAATTCGAGAAAAAATCCAACTTTTGAAAAAATTTCCGACTGGGGAAAAAGTGAGTTATTAATATCCGTTCAAACTTTTTAACAGTTTCTAAAAATTACCTGGACAAAACTAAACGAAGTTAAATTATCCGATCGAATCATCGAGTCCCCAATACAACCCTAGAAAACTCAACAATTGAGTGGAATTAAAAAATTCCCCGAAAAAATTGCCAAGAAAGGACCTAAGAATAAATTCATGAAATTCCAGGGACTAAGTCATAATTTTGGCCGCGAAACCGCCGCCAAACCCTTGGTTTGGCCGCGGTTCCGCGGTCAAATAGTTGACTCAGTGAACCATACTTCACAATAATTCTTAGTTATTCCTGCTTGTTTTTCTGAGCATTTTTAATTCATAAAAAAGCACAGTTTTGAAAAATGTACAGAGAGGGGTTAATATCGGGTATTCGGAGTTCGATCGGACTATAAACTTCCCGTAGACTTCGCCTAAAGCTCTAGCTTGGCTCTGATACCACTTTAGGGTTGCTAGGCACTGCCACAAGGGTCTACAAGGCATCAACCATGCCCGATTAAAATTTTAGCCGTGCCGAACAACCCAAAGCCGGACCTTTAAACTAGAGATTAGGAGAAAACAAGTATGTTAAACACTTTAACACTAAGTGAGAGGGATTACAACCTTTGTAGATCTGGTCCTTCACTTCATATGCTCCTTATTGAGGTCCCTTCGCTGCAATCATCGTGCTCCGGACTCTCGAGAGGTTCCACGAAGAGAAAGATGCAGTCTTGCTTCCGATCTTCGATACAAAGATGATCTACCTTGAAGTTTCATTAACACAAGCTAACACTCACTAAATGAAGTGAACACTCTCATCTAAAGGGCAAGGGTAGATGGGGATGATGAAGTAGGATTTTTGCACTCATTTATAATCTTTTTCTCACACATTTTTCATCACAAAATCAAAGCACAAAAGCTTTTTCATCAAACAAGAAGAAGAAGAAGAATAGTAATTCTATTTGTGATGAACAATGAATTGTGTTAATAATTGCTTATGCAACCATGGTTCAAAATGATAGGCTAACCATTATAGAGACTTAACCAAGGGTTAGGGTTTAGGTTAGGTTAAAGAATGAGTCACTCACAAATATCTTTGCAAATACAAAAACAAAACCTTCTAGAAACTTCTAAAGAGAGTTAACCATAATCAAACCCTAACCTTGTTTAATCTCCACTAATCATGTTGCATTATTAATTATAACTTGTTACAATATTATATATCACATATATAATATTTATTGTAACAAAATAAAATAATACAATTAACATATATCGCATATATATCAATATATTACCCGAGTGAGAAAATGAATCTTTTAGTGAGCTAATATTAGTTAATGTAATTTAATATATCATATATATTATTATACATTAAATTCGAATCAACACTTGATCCGACAATCCGGCTATATCACATATAACCGACTAATACGATGACCCGGCTATATCACATATACCCGGCCGATATCTCATATCGCTAGAATCCAATACAGTATCACATACTGCATTATCCTCGGTCCCGCACATATCACATATGTGCTCAAACTCCGTTTTGCCTGAGTCAAGAAACCTCTGTGTAGGACTCTAAAGAATCATCAATACGCCGACAGTAGGTGATGATCATATCAAACACCCACAAGCTGCAAGCGGTCAGCTAAACGTAACAGCCACCCAGGTATTGAGTGCTCAGAAGATCAACAAGCAAGCCTTTACATTCTCCTGTGAATCCAATCAGTAACACTCCCGTACAGTTCGGTCTCGTCGTCTGATATGTTGCATATCTCGCCTAGGGGTGGTAAACGTCAAACCCCAGTAGCCTGATAAGTCATGTCGATATAAGGTCTATAATAGTTCGAGAAACTACTGATAACACTTACCAGTAAATCTCAGCAACCCTGGCCAGGGATTTCCGGTTATAGCCAATCGAACACTGCACAACATCAACTCCCTATACCGGGAGAGACGAATCCCCTCCTATCGCTCATTGCCTCCATGTGATTCGGGACTATACCCAAAAGCCACCTTTTGCACGCCCCCTTGGACGTGGTATGATGGAAATCAAAGCACAGTAGGAATCACACAAGACTCTTTGACGATCTCGGGTCAACAGACTACTCTGTACCAGTGTCACCGGAGAACTGCCATCTGACGTGAGGTATAATACCATCTGGGAGTTCTCGGCGAGTCCGTCCAGTATACCCAGTCTTTACTGAGCACCCGTACACCATCCTTGATGTCAAACACCGATGGATATAGGATCATCCATCGCCCATCATATGGGTCAAGATGCGTATACGCTAGTCTACTCTGGTGTATCGATGCCCTGTCTCGATACACCCTCGACTAGGAACAGTTATAGGATGTACTCGTCGACTACCGTGGCCCCACTAGTATGATCTCATCATAGTCCCAGTAGTCGAGTACATATCCTAAGGGCTTTATCAACATGTATTATAGAGACAATCATAGTATATGTTTAGATAAAGTACAACCAGATAGCATACTATCATGTCGAGCAAGAAAGTCCTCCCTATATATGTCCAAGCATCCATTACAATATACATCGTATGTACAGTAATGGCCTATAGGGCATACATATAACTAACACCAGAGGCCCGCAGGAGAGCTACAGCAGTTACCCATTCCGGAGTGGAAATGGGAGCAGACTTCTATGGACTTCATTGTGGGTCTACCCAGGATTAGTCGAGGGTATGACTCCATCTGGGTGATCGTGGATCGGTTGACGAAAGCGGCTCATTTCCTACCGGTGAGAACGACTTTCGGATTTGCTCAGTATGCCCAGATTTACATCGACGAGATTGTACGACTGCACGGAGTTCCGACATGTATCGTATCCGACCGAGGCACCCAGTTTACTAGCCGGCTATGGCAGAGACTTCAGGAGGCTTTGGGCACTCGCTTGAGCTTCAGCACAGCATTTCATCCGCAGACCGACGGACAGTCAGAGCGGACTATTCAGACTCTCGAGGACATGCTCAGAGCGTTCGTCTTAGACTTTGGAGGTAGTTGGGATCATCATTTACTCTTAGTAGAGTTCTCCTACAACAACAGCTACCAGGAGACCATTCAGATGGCACCGTTTCAGGCTCTTTATGGGAGGAGATGCAGATTGCCCACCTGTTGGATAGAGCTCAGTGAGAGCAGTATCTTAGGGCCACAGATTGTGGAGGAGGCGACCGCGAAGATCCAGTTGATTCGCGATAGGATGAGGGCAGCCAGAGTAAGCAGAGATCTTATGCGGACCATCGTCGGCGCAGACTTGAGTTTTCTGTTAGTGATCATGTTTTCTTGAGGGTCTCCCCAAAGAAAGGTGTGATGAGATTTGGGAAGAAGGGGAAGCATAGTCCCAGATTTGTGGGCCCCTTCAAGATCCTCGAGCGTGTTGGTGCAGTTGCGTATCGGTTAGCCCTTCCACCCAGTTTTCCATACGTGCACCCTGTATTTCACGTTTCGATGCTCCGCAAATATCTTCATGATCCTTCGTACGCGATTCAGCACCCGACGATCCAGCTTGAGCGCGACCTTTCCTATGTAGAGCAGCCGGTGATGACCTTGGATCGACAAGTGAAGAAATTGAGGTCGAAAGAGATACCGTCCGTCAAGGTACTTTGGCGTGGTCCAAGTAGAGAGGAGGTCACTTGGGAGACCGAGAGCGAGATGAGGAAGAGGTATCCCCACCTTTTTGAAGGTACGTGTAGTTAGATTTTGAAAATTCGGGGACCGAATTTCTTTAAAGGGGTAGATTGTAACACTTTGAAATTTCGTTAGAATGTGTTCGTGTTATTTAGCAGTTGTGTGTGTTATTTTATATGTGTGTATAGGATTATTAGTTATATTTAGTCGTGTTACCCTAATTGGAATTTTCCTTGATGTAGTTTACACTTGCACACTTAGCCATTTTGGCACATAGGTTAAAGTTAGCCATTTCATTCTTGTATGGTTCATTATTTTCCCCACCCTTTTATCTAAACAAAACTCTTTTTAGAATTCTAAAATCCAAATAAACAAATGAAGCATGGTGGTTAGGTGAGAACTTGACTTTTTGACCCCTTTTTCTTTCTCTCTTCTCTCTCCTCTCCTCATTTCTGAGTCCAGCAGAAATTCAGCAGAAAAACCCTACCCTTTTCTTCATCTTCTCTTCTTCTTTTCATCCCCTTTGATCTCTACACAAAAACCCTACACAATCAACACATTTTCATCACAAAACCATTGAAAAGTGAGCTTTTTGAGGTGTTTGGAGGCAAATCTGCACACTTGAGGCTAGGACTGAGATTAATGGTGTTTCATAAGGTCTTTTGAAGGTATATAGCTCATATTTAGCACTCTTTTCCCTATCTTGTAGTGTCTTAGCTAAAAATCATGTCTTTTGTGCATTATTAGTGATATTGAGGGATATTGGTAAAGTATATGTTAGATTGGTGTTCTCATGGTTTAGTGAACTCTTTTAAGTGTTATTGGAGCTATTTAACCCAGGTTTTTGTGTCAGTTTGCACAGAAATACCATAAAGTATCATTTTAGTGCTATATTAGACTTTTTAACTAGAAATAGGGCTCTGTTGGATCTGCTCCTACCCGGGGTGTTTCAGAATGAAATTGGAATTACTGTAGCATACACAGGAGGTGTAGAGTGTACACACTAAACCCGGGGGGCCACATCCCTACCTAGGCCGCCGAAAAATGCGTTCTGGCCGCAATTTGCGGCCAGATTAGTGATTTGGGGTAGGGGTTTGGGTCACAGGAGTCTGCTGCTATGTGCAGTAGTTTGGTATATCTATATTTGTAATATCTGTTCTGTAGCAAAATCTGGAGTAGAATACCCTATTTCCCGTATTTTAATCTTTCGCGACACGCGTGATACGTGTGTGTGGGTTTGGGGTTTCTGCGTATCACGACGCGTCGGAGTGACTTCAGACACGTAATCACATGTTTTAACGTATCGCGCGCACGCGCACTTGGGTTGCTACACGGGTTTCTAGTTGACCTTAAATGTTGTGTTTGTATGGTTTTGAGCTTATGCGTGATATTCTGTGGAATTCTAGGTTCGCAGGCGAGTGCGACGGACACCGCGAAGAAAGGGAAACAAGTCATCGGCTATACCTAGCGAGAGACTACTGTGAGTAGATTTAACATCTACGGGGATATCGCCCGCATGGCGTTCTACGTCAGGGCGGATAGGATCTTATAGCTAAATTTCCATACATTGACTGTTCATGGCAACTATTTAGTGCATACTACATTCCCTGATATATGTATATAAACTAGAATTGATAGAACACCGCACCATTACTAACGGTTCATGTTGCACGAGCACTATCCTGCATGCTACACACACCGTTAGAAATTGCCATGACACTCACACTGTAGAATTTCCATGATCATTATGTTGTAGCTCATCTTTTATACGACTTGACATGATATTCATACTTGATGCCTATATCACATCGGATCATTATGTTGTAGCTCATCTTTTATGCGACTTGACATAATATTCATACTTGATGCCTATATCACATCGGATCATTATGTTGTAGCTCATCTTTTATGCGACTTGACATGATGTTCATACTTGATGCACTTATCACATCACATTGACCTGCATATTTGTTTGGATTACATGTGATTTCTGGATTTGGAAACCGTGGCTATTTCAAATATGTAATCATTTAAAAACCCGGTTCTCTTGATATGATATTTCGGTCCGTCTACCCTATGTTTTCTAGGTGCTAGTGCGAGATATATATGAGATAGAGGGGGGGCTCACCCAGACGACGGATGCCCGATATATATGAGATAGTGGGGGCTGACCCGGACTGACGGATGCCCGATATATATGAGATAGAGGGGGCTAACCCGGACTGACGGATGCCCGATATATATGAGATAGAGGGGGCTGACCCGGACTGACGGATGCCCGATATATATGAGATAGAGGAGGCAGACCCGGTCTGACGGATGCCCGATATATATATGAGATAGAGGGGGCTGACCCGGACTGACGGATGCCCGATATATATATGAGATAGAGGGGGCTGACCCGGACTGACGGATGTCCGATATAGGAAGATTTGCGTGTCGATGCTAGACACGAGTATTTATGATATTTGGGTGCCGATGTTGGGCACTCGTGATTCTCAGTGATGTACAGGATTTGAGGGCCGATGGGAGTGCCGGCGTCTAGGTTGTTGGGATTTGGGGTGCATTGATGGACACCGATTACATATTCCACGTTGACATTCCGTGTAGATGTTATACTTCCCATGCTCAGCATTCATTATTGTATCTCATCCTGTAGTTATATTACCTGATAGAGCACTTGCATGATTATTGCGCATACTGCTTATCGCACATTGATATCATCTGTTAGCTTATGATAGAGTAGCGCGGTACGTGCATGCTCGCGATTACCTATATATGTTATCTCTATTCACGAGTTGGCAACTCACCCCATTGTGCCACAGTGTTTGCAGGTTGCCCTTCGGAGTAGTCGCGGCAGGCTGCGTTTTGCTTCTTTTGACACAGATACCCCTACAGTTGGTGTACTGGCTCTTTAGCTGATAGGTGGGTTTTGTGCGGTATCTGCTTATCTTTCAGTTATGTACATTGTTGTATCTAGTATTCTCCATCTACCATGCATGTATTTGACTTAGAGACGGTGTGAGTGTTAGTGTATATGCCCTAGAGGCCATTACTGTATCATACTGGTTTGTATATTACTTAATGGAAGCTTGGGATATTCACCTTGTATATACAATCTTACTCAAAATAGTAGTATGCTACTTAGTTTGTTTCTACTTCAATGTGTACATGTGTTTATTTTATCATATCACCTATACGCATTAGTGCAGCCCTTAGGATCTTTGCTTGATTACCAGCGTTGTGATGGCAGTCACACTAGTGGGGGCTGGGTAATCTATAAGCACATCCTTATACAGGTTCCTAGTCGCAGGACTATCGAGACAGGGCATCGATACTCCGGAGTAGACTGGCGCATGCGCTTCTCATCCCAGTGTGGGAGACGGTCTGTCCCACAGCCGTCAGTACGTCGTACTTGAGATAGTATGCGGATGCTCGTTAGGTTACGAGTACACTGGACAGGACTCGTCGGGAACTGACAAATTGGTATTACACCTATCGTCAGTTATCAGTTCCCAGGTGACATGAGTACAGCTTAGTCCGCTGACTTGACACTGGCACTTCGCCTCGAGTGTGTTCCCACTGTATTTTGATTACTACCCTACCACGGCTCAAAGGAGTCGTGCAAACAGGTGGTAGTTGGGTGCAGTCCCGAAGCACTTGGAGGCAGTGACGGTTAGACAGGATTCGTCTCTCCCGGTATTGGGGTTGACATCGCGCTGTGTCTAGAAGAGCCATTACACGAGTAGTCCCTGGCCAGGGCAAGCGAGATATACTGGTAGGCTTCCAGTGTTATCTCAGGGTGTTTTGGGCTTCACTCCGACACGACTTGTACCGCTATTAGGGGACTGACGTTTACCGCCCCCCTAGGCCCGACATGCGATGTATCAGACGAACAGACCGGACTGTACGGAGACTGTCACATTCAGACTCAGTAGGAGTTCAGATGGGGTTCACCTCGTCAGTCTTCTTATCGGCATCTACCTGGGGACCGTTACGCTCAGCTAGTGCCGCTTGCGGTCTGTGGTTAAACCCACTGCCAGCGTAGTGTCGAGTCTTTAGAGTCCCACACAGAGGGTTATTCGCCTCTGGGCAAAACAGAGTAGAGGTCGTATGGTTTTGCGACAGGGTTCGTTCTCATCCGCGCACTTGTGCACGTTTGGAGTCCGGACAGATATTACTAGCAGGCTCTGGTTTGAGCCAGATACTGGTATATGTTTTGGGGTTTATTTTATCTCTTAGTATTCATGTTCCTCGGAACAAGAATGCAGGTGTGTATGCACAGTTGATTGAGGCGGAGGAAGAGGATTTTCATTAGGGTTTCGGAACGGGTGCGTATGCACAGTTGACAGTCGTCTTTTTCCAAACCCTAATGGATTTATGATATATCAATTAATAATACTAATTAAATGAAATTGTGTCATGGTTGGGTTTGTTGACTTGTTGACCAAGGTTGACTAGTTGACCATAGTTGAAAGTTTGACCATCATCATTACATATCAAAGATGCTCTTTGATTCTAGCAAAATCATTTAATGTGTGTAATGATAATGGTCATTCCAAACCATCCATCAACTATTTCATTTACATTATTATTATTATTTTGATAATTCATTTGATATTATGTTATGGTTGTAAAAAATCATTTCATTCTATCATAACACTTCTCTCTCCTCTCTTCTTCTTCCTCCTCTTCTAGTTCAAGGAGCTCCCTTCTCATGTGTTGAGAATCCATCTCCTTGAGATAAAAATACCCCAAAGCCAATATTTACTCACTCTAGGGTTAGAGGTTTAGCAAGCCAAAGATCCTAGTTCACTCAAAGTTCGAGAAAGAGCCCGAAGGTTGAACCCTCAGGTGGATCCATCTTTGACGGAAGAAGGCGACGAGGAAAGCACCATAAACCCCTACAAAGGTTTCAAGAAGAAGGAGTTCAGGTTAGGTATAACCTCTTTTCCGAGTAGCTAACTCTCTTTAGCTTTCTTGCTAGTTTAGTTTAGAAAAGATCCCGACTTTTTTGTTAGTCCATGTTGCTCCATGCGCTAAAAATTTGATTTTTATACCGTTTCCGCCTCCCCGCAAAAACCGGGGTTGGAAACGTGGACTTACAGTGGTATCAGAGCCTAACTAAACTTAAACTAGCTTAGTAGTAAAGTGTATGGAAGTTCGATCAGAAAAATCGCTAAAACCGGAAAATCAAAACCCTAACTTTCTGTTGAAATTTTTTGTGCTCTAAAAATAAAAAGTTTTACTCCTAAAATCGGCTCAGGGTTTTGTGAAAGCACCCACCAAAAACGGTCACCTGATTCCCACAAGCCGCCGCGGTTCCGCGGCGATAGGTATGCATTTGCCGCGGAACCGCCGCCGTTTTGGCTCCTCTCGTGATCGGATTTTGTGCAGTGTTCTTCTGGCAGGGTTTTGGGATTTTTTCAGATGGTTTATTTGTGCCCAGATTTTACAGAAAAGAAATTTGTTTTTGGGGGCCTATAAATACGTATTTTTATCGAACTTCACTGCACTTTGACTATAATGGTTATATCTGTGATGTTTATATGTATTGAACGTCGGCTAATCGCTATATGTCGATTAGTCGGGGTTATACATATCTGTGATCTGTGTTTGATGATGGTTTGTGTATATGAATGCGTTGGACTGTCGCGGGTGAATAGCCGGGGTGGATGTGAGATGAGTGTTTCTTTTTCTTTCATTCATTGTAAAATGTAAATTGATGTAATATTATTATTTGTATGGCCGCACAACCGGGTCAGGGTTGTAGCCGTCATTGTATAATTCTTTTTACTGTTTTTGCTCCTAGGATAGACCCATGGAGGGGTGCACAAACTACCGGGTATCTCGAAGTGCCGAGTGGCCTACTCACGGCGTTGAGGAAGGTTGCTCCACTTCGGGTACTTGGCGGGTAGTTTGCCGCACCCGTAGGGGTCTTGGGTGGGGTATTGGCTATTCACCGCGACCGTGTAATCCGCTTTTCGTTGCAGGCTCGAAAGGATTGCGGATTCCTAGTATATCCAATGTATTCATCTGTGATCCATAATGTCTATCATTGCTATATATTTATAACTATTTAGGCGTTGCTTATGTTTTACAGCCGCGCTAGCCCAGCCCCCGCTCTGTCGTTAGTTAAGTAACCTAACGGGTGATGACGGGACTCCGTGGCGAATGCGAATGGCATAAGCGTACGTCATATTTTGGTTGTTTTCTGCAATTGTAGGATTAAATGATGGGACGCATTAAAAGAACTAATGCAAGAATATCACGCATTAAAAGAACTAATGCAAGATAATAAACCAAGCAAAAGTCGTTGGAACACTTTCGAAAAACCACTCGGTTCTTTTCAAAACCAACTTTTAAATGCGGAGCTTGAGCCACTCCTTTTAAAAGCTATCTCGTTCCATCGATCATATCAAGTTCACTACGTTCACGGTTTAGCCAAAACCATTCGTAGCCCTCCGTCGTTTCACATGAATAGTCAATAGTATTCAAGCTGTGTTTGTTGGCCAAAGTCAAGGCATAGTGATTGGTAGCTATTGGGTATTCATGTGCAGCATAGATAGATGCGTTGATTTGGAACAGTCGTACTGCCTTGTTGGCCAAAGTCAAGGGTAAGTACGGGTGGATTCAAATTAACCTGGAGAACGACGGGTAGAACTTGACATGTGACTTATGATTTGTTGGCCAAAGTCAAGGTCATAAGAGCATGGGGCAAAAATCCACATCGGGAGTTTCATAAGTACTGAAACTTGCTAGATTTGCATACCATTTGGAGTGTGATGATTATGGTAGGATTCCTTCATTTTCGTCACGCAATGATATTTGGATCCCGATCCTACTGTGAGTATATGCTACTCCTCGGGAAATTTCTCACTAAACGATCGATGCTATAAACCTAGTAGGTGTCGAGAAAGGTGTTAGCGGGGCTACGCCCCTAGGGAAAAGAGGTTCTTAAATTAAGGAACTTCGCGAAAGCGTTGGAAAACCTCCCTCGAAGTACCGACACTGGCCTGGCTGAACGGTTAAGGAAGTATTGTGCGGTAGGATTCATCCCGGCTAATTCTTCCGTTATGGTTTGAGGAGGGATTCAAGAGACAGTGGGAGCCATCCTGTTTAGAAAAATTAAAAACCATTCTAAACTTGCAAGAGCATCGTGCTGAGTGTTTCTTCTCTCTCTCCTAATTGCAGCGACCAATCAACATGACTGGACTTAAGTTACTTCTAGATAAAAACATACTGACAGGGCCAAACTACAAAGATTGGCTCAGGAATGTCAAAATGGCAATCACTTACGACAAGCTGGGGTATCTTCTTACCACCAAAGCTCCCCCCGTCCCAGGTCCTGTTAGTTATATGTATGCCCTAGAGGCCATTACTATACATAGGATGTATATTGTAGTGGATGCTGGGACATATATAGGGAGGACTTTCTTGCTCGACATGATAGTATGCTATCTGGTTGAACTTTACCTTAACGTGTATACTGATTGTCTCTCTGTTACATGTTGGTAAAGCCCTTAGGATCTGTACTTGACTACCTGGACTATGATGCGGATCATACTAGTGGGGACATGGTAGTCCATAAGTACATCCTTCAAAGTCCCTAGTCGAGGGTGTATCGAGACGGGGCATCGATATACCAGAGTAGACTAGCGTGTACCTTCTCGACCCATACAGATGGGCGATGGATGATCCCATATCCATCGGTGTTTGACATCAGAGATGATATACGGGTGCTCAGTGGAGACTGGGTACACTGGACGGACTCGCCGAGAACTCCCAGATGGTATTATACCTCACGTCAGATGGCAGTTCTCTGGTGACACTGGTACAGAGTAGTCTGTTAACCCGAGATCGTCATAGAGTCTTGTGTGGTTCCCACTGTGCTTTGATTTCCATCTTACCACGTCCAAGAGGGCGTGCAAAACGGTGGTTTTTGGGTACAGTCCCGAGTCACATGGAGGCAATGAGCGATAGGAGGGGATTCGTCTCTCCCGGTATAGGGGGTTGATGTTGCGCTGTGTTCGATTGGCTATAACAGGAAATCCCTGGCCAGGGTTGCTGAGATTTACTGGTAAGTGTTACCAGTAGTTTCTCGAACAGTTATAGACCTCATATCGACACGACTTATTGAGCTATTGGGGTCTGACGTTTACCACCCCTAGGCGAGATATGCGACATATCAGACGAACAGACCGGACTATACGGAAGTGTTACTGGTCGGATTCACTGGAGTGTGAGCGGGCTTGCTCGTCGATCTTTAGATCGCTCAATACCCGGGTGGCCGTTACGTTTAGCAGACCGCTTGCGGCTTGTGGATGTTTGATATGATCATCATCCGCTGCCGGTGTATTGACGAGTCTTTAGAGTCCTACACAGAGGTTTCCTGGCTCAAGCAAAACGAAATAGGAGCGCATATGAGATATGTGCGGGACCGAGAATAATGCGTGTATGTGATACCGTATTTCATTCTCGCGATGAATGTATCGAATGGTTGTATGCGATATAACCTAGTTATCGATTCAAGCGTTGATCCGATAAGCCGATACATTGTATACTAGTCGGTTGTGTGCGACATGACCGGATCATTGAATCAAGTGTTGATTTAATGATTTAATGCATAATTATATATTTGATATATTACTTTGCACTAACTAGTATTGGTTCACTTTAAACGGATTTTCTCACTTGGTTTGTGCACAAAGTATATGTGATATACTTTAGTACACATCTATGTATCATGTTTGATGATGCTTGCTCTTGAGGTTAAGTGTGAAGAATTAAACAATGGTTAAGAGATGATTAGGGTTTGCTTTATCATTTTATTTATTCATTTATTTATTTAAATGAAAAAGGTTATGAGTTATGATAAGAATGGAGGCCATTTTTGTTTCTTATTGGATGCTTCATGAACATTTGACTTTATGCCACCATTCTTGTCATTTTGCTTAACCCTAACCCACTCTAATCACCATGGTTAATTCTCTACACCTAACCCTAGTTAGTTATGATAAGTATTGGATTTTCTTTTTGATTAAAAGAATACTTATCATAATTCTATGCTCATCTTCTTCTTCTTCTTCAAGTGAGCAACCTTGATGCCATTCATGGCAACTTGTGTTCTAGTGAGCAAAATCCAATTCTAAAGCTAACCCACTTCCTATTTCTTCATCCTCTACCTCTTGCCAAGTAGTAGAGTGTGTTTTCTTCACAAGTTTCATGACTTGGTGAAGTGAGAGCTTGATCTTGCGATGCTTCGACGTAGATCATCTTCGGCATGGACATCGACGACCTAGCTTGCCCATTCTCCGACGAAACCGACTCTAGAGCCCGGATTTGATTTGGACAGCGGAGACGACCTCGTTGCGGAGCCGTGGAGGTGGAGGACCGGATCTACAAAGGTTGTATTTCCGTATTCCCAATAGTTAAGTGTTAACTAGTTCCTTTTCGCCTAGACATCTAGTTATCGATCCGTAGTTTAGGGTTTGTAGGCACCATAATTTTTGAAATTGCCATGGTTGATGGCTTGGGAGACCTCACTTGAGTGCCTAGGAACCCTACAGGTCCCGCCTCCAGCGTCGCGGATAAGGAAATCCGTAAGACTTGGGAGATTGATTGCGCGAAGGCCAAGTGCCTCGTGCTTGCCTCTATGGATAACGAACATCAGAGGAGGCACGAGAATATGGACCTGGAATCCATATTTCTCCATACAAAAGAACTGTATGGAGAGCAGTCTCGTATCGCAAGATACGAAGTGTCGAAGAAGTTGTTTTCGGCAAGATTGGCCGTCGGATCATCGGTAGCGGACCACGTGCTTAAGATGATTGGCTACATTGAGGAGCTCGTGGAACTTGGGACCACGTTGGAGAGTGAGCTCTATACGGACTTGGTTCTCCAGTCCCTTCCTTCCACTTACGCCCAATTTATACTGAACTTCAACTTACAAGAAAAAGAAGTTGAACTTTCGGAACTCCTCAACATGCTGAGGAGCGCAGAGGGCACCCTACAGAAAGGAAGGGAAACACCCACTTTGTTTGTAGGAGGATCTTCTTCTTCTAGGTCCAAGGCGAAAGCCAAGGGAAAGAAGAGGAAAGCCCCCGCCAAACCAAGGGGCGGTGTTAGTAAGGTGGATACGAAGGGAAAGGCAAAAGCAACAAAGATAGCGGGGAAGCTTGTGGGTAAAGAATAATGCTTCTATTGTCATAAGAGTAGACACTGGAAGAAAGATTGCAGGGCTTGGAAGGCCAGGACACAGGAACTGAAGCAGGTTGCGGCTTCAGCTTCAGGTGTGTATGTTATTGAAAACTGTCTTTCGATAAACTCTACTTCCTGGGTATTGGATACCGGATCGGGATCTCATATCTGTAATTCTTTGCAGGCGTTGAGAAACCGTAGGGTTTTGAAGGCAGGTGACATGACCCTCAGAGTTGCGAACGGAGCTAGCATGGATGCTAAAGCCGTGGGGGACTATCACCTGGGAATATCAGATGGACATGTTTTGGTTTTGCGTAATTGCTTTTTTGTACCCAACGCAACTTGTAATATCATTTCTCTATCTTTGGTTTCAAAAGAAGGTTATGAATTTGCATTTGTAAGTAATGTTATAAACATTCACCTTAATCAAGTTCTGATTGGGTCAGGTACACTGAGCAATGGTATATACGTATTAAACCAACCACAGATTTTCAATGTCCAGAATACACACAAAAGAAAGCCTCCAGATATCAATCAGACTTTCTTATGGCATTGTAGACTGGGTCATATCAATGAGAGAAGATTGACTAAGTTACATACAGAAGGATATTTGGATCCGTTCGAATATCAATCGTATGCCACTTGTCAATCCTATCTCAAAGGAAAGATGACAAAGACTCCGTTCACTGGACACGGAGTAAGAGCGAGCGAGCTCTTGGGACTTGTACACAGCGACATGTGCGGTCCAATGTCTACACATGCGCGAAGCAGTTATTCTTACTTCATTACTTTTACGGATGACTTTTCAAGGTACGGTTATGTCTTCTTGATGAAGCATAAGTCCAAAGCTTTTGAAAAGTTCCAGGAATATAAGAATGAAGTAGAAAAACAAACCGGCAAAAGTATCAAGATTCTAAGATCGGATCGAGGTGGAGAATACTTAAGTGCCGAGTTCCTGAATTACTTAAAAGAGAATGAAATTCTCTCTCAGCTTACTCCTCCGTACACTCCGCAACATAATGGTGTATCGGAGAGACGGAACCGGACCCTATTGGATATGGTACGGTCCATGATGAGTAACGCTAAGTTACCGCGATCATTCTGGGGGTATGCGCTAGAATCAGCTGCATACCTTTTGAACCGAGTTCCCACTAAGACTGTGCCTACCACACCATATGAGATGTGGTGTGGAAAGAGGCCCCATCTTAATCACATTAAGACATGGGGATGTCCAGCTTTTGTCAAAAAGCAGCATGCGGACAAACTCGAGGCACGCTCAGTACAGTGCAAGTTCGTGGGATATCCAAAGAACTCCAAGGGATATTTCTTCTACTGCGAAGAGGAACAGAAGATTTTTGTTTCTCGTCATGCCTACTTCTTGGAAACTGAGTTTTTGGAAAACCAGATAAGTGGGAGCACAGTAGAACTGGAAGAAATTCCAGAACCACGAGCTATTACTGAAAGCTTAGAGGAACCAGAGGGTTCAAAAGAACAGGACATTCCTACGCCGCTCCGCAGGAGTAGTAGGCAGTCTCATCCGCCCGAGAGATACTACGGTTTTCTCATAGACGGGGATAGAGAGGATTATATCATAGATTATGATGAACCTACTAGCTTCCAGCAGGCCGTTCAGAGCGTTGACTCGGTAAAATGGCTGGATGCAATGCGGACCGAAATGGAGTCCATGTACACCAACAAAGTATGGACATTGGACATTGCTCCAGACGGAGTAAAACCCGTAGGATGCAAGTGGATCTTCAAAAGGAAGATTGGTGTAGATGGACAGGTTGAGACCTATAAAGCTAGACTTGTAGCAAAGGGTTTCCGTCAAAGACCTGGTTTGGACTATGACGAAACCTTTTCTCCAGTGGCTATGCTGAAATCCATTCGGATCCTTCTTGCCATTTCTGCCTTCCATGATTATGAGATTTGGCAGATGGACGTAAAAACCGCTTTTCTAAATGGAAATTTAGAGGAGTGTGTCTATATGGACCAGCCAGAGGGTTTCATTCAGAGTGGGAGCAGCGGAAAGGTGTGCAAGTTACTTAAGTCCATCTATGGACTAAAGCAGGCATCGCGGAGTTGGAACATCTGCTTTGATGAGACGGTCAAGGAATTTGGCTTTATCAAAAATCCAGATGAACCATGCATCTATAGTAGATTTGTAGCGAGAACTGTAGTATTCCTCGTTTTATATGTGGATGACATTCTCTTAATAGGAAATGAAATTCCTATGCTACAATCTGTCAAGGGGTTCTTGTCGCACAGGTTCTCCATGAAAGACCTGGGTGATGCCTCATACATCCTGGGGATCCGGATCCATCGTGATAGATCCAAGAGGATATTAGGACTTTCACAGTCTAGGTACATCGACACCATACTGAAAAGATTCAGTATGGAAGATTCCAAGCGCGGTAACCTACCGGCTTGTCACGGGATCACCCTCTCTAAAGAGATGTCTCCCAAGACTGATTTGGAGAGGGATCGCATGTCCATTATACCCTACGCTTCTGCGGTAGGCTCTATAATGTATACGATGTTGTGTACCAGACCGGATGTAGCTTATGCACTGAGTGTGGTAAGCCGGTATCAGTCAAACCCTGGGGAGAAACACTGGATAGCGGTAAAGAACATTCTCAAGTACCTGAGAAGGACTAAGAAGATGTTCTTGGTGTATGGCGGAAAAGACCTCCAGATCGAGGCCTTTGCTGACTCCAGCTTCCAGAGTGACAAGGATGATTCCAAGTCCATGTCGGGTTTTGTCTTTACCCTCAATGGAGGGGCGGTGTGTTGGAAGAGTTCCAAACAGGAAACTGTTGCAGACTCGACGATGGAAGCGGAATATATCGCTGCATCTGATGCCGCAAAAGAAGCTGTCTGGATGAGGAAGTTCTTGAAAGAACTTCAGGTGGTTCCGTCCATTGTTGACCCAATACCTCTGTATTGCGACAACAACGGGGCTATAGCTTTAGCGAAGGAACCCAGGTCCCATCAGAGATCCAGACACATCTTGAGGCGGTATCACCTGATCAGAGAGATCGTGGATCGCAAGGAGATTGAGGTTCGGAGGGTTGCTTCAGAAGAAAACACTGCAGATCCATTCACCAAGGCCCTGCCCCAGACACAGTTCGAGCGGCTGATCGAGATGATAGGTCTTCGATACGCCAGTACATGGCCTTAGTGCAAGTGGGAGATTGTTAGTGTATATGCCCTAGAGGCCATTACTATATCATACTGGTTTGTATATTACTTAATGGAAGCTTGGGATATTCACCTTGTATATACAATCTTGCTCAAAATAGTAGTATGCTACTTGATTTGTTTCTACTTCAATGTGTACATGTGTTTATTTTATCATATCACCTAAACGCATTAGTGGAGCCCTTAGGATCTTTTCTTGATTACCATCGTTGTGATGGCACGCTAGTGGGGGCTGGGTAATCTATAAGCACATCCTTATACAGGTCCCTAGTCGCAGGACTATCGAGACAGGGCATCGATACTCCGGAGTAGACTGGCGCATGCGCTTCTCATCCCAGTGTGGGAGACGGTCTGTCCCACAGCCGTCAGTACGTCGTACTTGAGATAGTATGCGGGTGCTCGTTAGGTTACGAGTACACTGGACAGGACTCGTCGGGAACTGACAAGTTGGTATTATACCTATCGTCAGTTATCAGTTCCCAGGTGACATGAGTACAGCTTAGTCCGCTGACTTGACACTGGCACTTCGCCTCGAGTGTGTTCCTACTGTATTTTGATTACTACCCTACCACGGCTCAAAGGAGTCGTGCAAACAGGTGGTAGTTGGGTGCAATCCCGAAGTACTTGGAGGCAGTGACGGTTAGACAGGATTCGTCTCTCCCGGTATTGCGGTTGACATCGCGCTGTGTCTAGGAGAGCCATTACACGAGTAGTCCCTGGCCAGGGCAAGCGGGATATACTGGTATGCTTCCAGTGTTATCTCAGGGTGTTTTAGGCTTCACTCCGACACGACTTGTACCGCTATTAGGGGACTGACGTTTATCGCCCCCCTAGGCCCGACATGCGATGTATCAGACGAACAGACCGGACTGTATGGAGACTGTCACATTCAGACTCAGTAGGAGTTCAGATGGGGTTCACCTCGTCAGTCTTCTTATCGGCATCTACTTAGGGACCGTTACGCACAGCTAGTGCCGCTTGCGTTCTGTGGTTAAACCCACTGCCAGCGTAGTGTCGAGTCTTTAGAGTCCCACACAGAGGGCTATTCGCCTCTGGGCAAAACAGAGTAGAGGTCGCATGGTTTTGCGACAGGGTTCGTTCTAATCCGCGCACTTGTGCACGTTTGGAGTCCGGACAGATATTACTAGCAGGCTCTGGTTTGAGCCAGATACTGGTATATGTTTTGGGGTTGATTTTATCTCTTAGTATTCATGTTCCTCGGAACAAGAATGCAGGTGTGTATGCACAGTTGATTGAGGCGGAGGAAGAGGATTTTCATTAGGGTTTCGGAACGGGTGCGTATGCACAGTTGACAGTCGTCTTTTTCCAAACCCTAATGGATTTATGATATATCAATTAATAATACTAATTAAGTGAAATTGTGTCATGGTTGGGTTTGTTGACTTGTTGACCAAGGTTGACTAGTTGACCATAGTTGAAAGTTTGACCATCATCATTACATATCAAAGATGCTCTTTGATTCTAGCAAAATCATTTAATGTGTGTAATGATAATGGTCATTCCAAACCATCCATCAACTATTTCATTTACATTATTATTATTATTTTGATAATTCATTTGATATTATGTTATGGTTGTAAAAAAGCATTTCATTCTATCATAACACTTCTCTCTCCTCTCTTCTTCTTCCTCCTCTTCTAGTTCAAGGAGCTCCCTTCTCATGTGTTGAGAATCCATCTCCTTGAGATAAAAACACCCCAAAGCCACTCTCTACTCACTCTAGGGTTAGAGGTTTAGCAAGCCAAAGATCCTAGTTCACTCAAAGTTCGAGAAAGAGCCCGAAGGTTGAACCCTCAGGTGGATCCATCTTTAACGGAAGAAGGCGACGAGGAAACCACCATAAACCCCTGCAAAGGTTTCAAGAAGAAGGAGTTCAGGTTAGGTATAACCTCTTTTCCGAGTAGCTAACTCTCTTTAGCTTTCTTGCTAGTTTAGTTTAGAAAAGATCCCGACTTTTTTGTTAGTCCATGTTGCCCCATGCGCTAAAAATTTGATTTTTATACCGTTTCCGCCTCCCCGCAAGAACCGGGGTTGGCAACGTGGACTTACAGTGAGGACGATGATGTATATTATCTATATTCTGGTATCGAGCTCGTTGTGAGCCGACTGTACTTTGCAGTTTATCCTATCTGTGATGTTCCCACTTGTGGATCTTGATCTTCGCTACGGTGTCGTATATTGCTATCTTGGTGATTATTTACTTAAGAACTTGTCACTTTAATAAATACTTCCATTTAAAACTTAAACACTCTATAGTTTTACTGGTTTGATTTCTGGGTTTTCGGTTCACTTAGCTGCGTTACGCCTGTAAACGTTACGTGGTTAAGTGCCGGTCACGGGCCAAACTTCGGGTCGTGACAGCAGTCCCATCAATTGATCACACCAATAAAGAACGAAAATAATGATGTATGTATATGCCATCCGCATTCGCCACTGGGTCCCGTCATTAGCCGTTAGGTTACTTAACTAACGACAGAGCGGGGACTGGACTAGCACGGATGCAAAACATATACAACATCTACTAGTATATATATCAATATATAATATTCGCTCAAGGCGTGATAAAATGTAACATCACAGAAATGTAATAAGCATTACAAAACAATACAAATATCTGGGATCCCCGGGTTTCATAGAGCCGCTACTGAAACCCGACGTTCCCCTGGTCGTGTGGATAGCCTGTGCAATGAAATCTTAAACCCCTACGGGCGCGGAAAGTTACCCGCCAAAACCTGAAGCGAGACAGCCCCCTTCAGCAACGTGAATGGACCACCCGGCACTTCACGGAATCTGGTAACTTGAGCACCCCTTCTGGGTCAACCTGTACCCCCTACGAGTGCGGTGAATAACCCTCCAATTCTAGAGTAAAGCTCCCTCCGTGTCAATACCATGAGATGCGGGCCCGTTGCCCTCTAGAACCTGGCTATCCGTGCACCCTACCTTGGGGTAATCCTAGTACAGAAAGTAAAATATACATACAACGGGTACATCGACCTCACCCCGGTCGTGCCCCAAAAGAATAATATACAAACAGGCAGTGACGGCAGTCCACATGTCGGACGCTCGCCCCGCAATATCAAATGTACATAAAAATACCAAAATGTACTACCGTTGCATCCAGGCTATCCACCACGACAATCCGCAACATCACAGCACAACACAGAACATTAACGTGAATGTCACGTTCGCAAATCCGTCTAAAAGGGCTGTAGCAGTTAGACAGGATTTACCGATCAAATGACATTCACGGTCGCAGATATAATGTAAATACTGTGAACTAACATGTTTAAAATTTTCGAACGACTGAATTTACCGAAGTGGGCCCCAAGCACTACTGTAGCACTCAAAGAAAATCTGGGCCCAAAAAGAATATACCATAAACCTTATTTCCATGTCAGTAAACCACTGTAGAAATTTGGTGATGTTTGGCCACAAAACGGCGGCGGTTTCGCGGCCAAAACGTGGTTTTGCCAGCTAAACCGCCGCGCTACAGTAATATCAGCCGACCAAATTTTCACAGAATGCATAAAAAACCCTGCACGTATTTTTCCAATATACCAAATAATTTTTAGAGCAAGGAAAAATTCGACAGAAAGTGCGACATGGAAATGTGGTTTTTGGAAAATCCGATCGATCGAACTTGTAAACACGTTAGAGCAAGCTAGACTAGGTTAATGGCGTGGCTCTGATACCAATGTAAGTGCACGGCGGCACCCCGGCCGTCAATCCGAGGCCAAAATGCGGAAACGATAATTTACTTTAACTTTTGAACCGGCACCACCGCGCACTAAAATCCCAGATCGGGCCATTAACATAGTCCTAGCTAACTAGAGAAGGGGTAGAGAGATATACCGAGTGATCTGTGTCTTTCGGTCTTCTCGTCGTCGTCCCGATCTCCCCGAGGAATCTCCGGTCTTCAACTCCTCGTCGGAAGGGCACCACATCGCCAGGTTCTTTTACGGGCTCCCACCTCTGGACCGATGCAACTCGGGCACAAAGTTGGCGAGCCGACGTGCCCAACAAGTGCTGTAGAATAGTGTGGAACTCTATGTCTCATGGGGGTACTAGAAGTTTCCCTTTTATGAAGTGAAGGAGGAGATGTGATTTTGTGATGAACAAGGGAATTTTTAGCAAGAAAATGAGAGCAAAACTTATGCCCAAAAATTTGGACAGCACCCTCCCCTTAGTGGCTGGCCCCCTTTCATTAAGAATGAGAATGGTGAGTATGAATGAGGGAAGCCCAACAATAATGCAAGGGAAAGGAATGATATGTGATCATGAGAAGAAATCATCACAAAGAAAGTCCAACGCTCCATCAACAATCATGAAAACCATGTCCCCTCAAAAGCCAAGCCATGATGAAGTCAAGAAGTCAAATGATGGTGCAACCATCATGAAGCAACAATATGCAAAGACCACCCTCCACAAAGCTAATTTGCAAAATTGCAAATAAGCCCTCCTCCACCAATTTTCATCCAAAGAAAGGAACAAAGGAAAATGGTCGAAACGGAAAGCAAACAGGCAACTTCAAAAAACTGATCCCGTAATAAATTACAGGAAAACCCCGCTACAGTATATACATACCCGCATTTGTATTCCGACCGAATACAAATGCAATGAGACAAAATCTATACTGTAAAATACTGGGATCCGGCTTAAACCAAAGCCCGCTAGTATTATCCATCCGATCATGATCCGTGCAATACCGCACGTACATGATCGAACCCTGCCATATCTCCATATGGGCTCAACAGCGTTTCGCCCGAAACTTGAGAAAACGGTCTGTGGGGGACTCTATAGACTCGTCAATACTTTGGTTGTGGATTTAACCACTAGCATGTCAGAGGTATTAGCCATATGTAACGGGCTACCAGGTATTGACCAAAAGGGACGTCGATGAGCGAACTCATCCTGATACCCTACTGAGCCTGTCAGTGACAATATATGTACAGTCTGGTCCGTTCGTCTATGAGCATCGCATAGCGGGCCTAGAGGGTTGGTAAAAGTCAGACCCCCAAAAGCGGTACAAGTCGTGTCGGAGTGTAGCCCAGAACACCCTGAGATACTACCGGAATACCTACCAGTAAATCTCCTGCCTTAGCCAAAGACTTCGTGTAATGGCTCTCCTAGACACAGCGTGACCTCACCCCCAATACCGGGAGAGACGAACCCCTGCAGTTCCGCTCACTGTCTCCATGTGGCTCAGTACTGTACCCAACTAAAACCTGTTTGCACGTCTCCTTTGAGCGTGGCAGGGTAGTAATCAAAGTACAGTGGAAACTCACACGAGACAAATGACGATCTCAGGTCGATGAACTAACCTGTACACATGTCGCCAGGGAACTGCTATCTGACGTCAGGTATAAGACCAACTAGCATGTTCCCGGCGAGTGCTGTCCAGTGTACTCGTAACCCAATGAGCACCTGTATACATCTTAGGTGAACCAACTGACACCAGTGGCTTGTAAGACCGGCCACCGCCATTCGTCGGGGTCTCGACTGTATACACTAGTCTACTCTGGAGTATATATGCCCTGTCTCGAAACTCCCACGACTAGGGACCATTTAAGGAAGTGCTTATAGACTACCAGCTCCCACGTATATGATCGCCCTCATACTGCTGGCAGTCAAGCAAGAATCCTAGGGGCTCTATCAATGCGTAATAGTGACCTGTAAGGTCACCTAAAGCAGTACACGATGATAAAGATAAACTAGATAGCATACTATCGTCTTGAGTAAGACTGTCCTACCGGAATAGGTCCTCCCTCAATCATTGCAATCACGTGCCTGTGATACAATAATTGACTCTGAGGGCACTATCTCCAACATGTGCGACATCAACCCCCAATACCGGGAGAGAAGAATCCCCGACGATCCGCTCACTGCCTCCATGTGGCTCGGGACTGTACCCAACTAAAACCTGTTTGCACGTCTCCTTTGAGCGTGGTAGGGTAGTAATCTAAGCACAGTGGGAACTCACACGAGACAAATGACGATCTCAGGTCGATAAAATAACCTGTACACATGTCACCTGGGAACTGCTATCTGACGATATGTATAATACCAACTAGCATGTTCCCGGCGAGTCCTGTCCGGTGTACTCATAACCCAATGAGCACCTTTATACATCTTAGGTGAACCATCTGACACCAATGGCTTGTGAGACCGGCCACCGCCCCTCGTCGGGGTCTCGACTGTATACACTAGTCTACTCTGGAGTATCAATGCCCTGTCTCGAAACTCCCACGACTAGGGACACATTAAGGATGTGCTTAAAAACCCCAGCTCCCACGTATATGATCGCCATCATACTACTGGCAGTCAAGCAAGAATCCTATGGGCTCTATCATCATGCAATAGTGAACTAAAGCATGTATACGATGATAAAGACAAACCAGATAGCATACTATTATCTTGAGCAAGACTGTCATATCGGTATAGGTCCTGCCTCAATCATTACAATCATGTACATGCGATCCAATAATTCACTTTGTGGGCACTATATCCAACAATCTCCCACTTGCACTTAAGGCTAATTATTGCGATGTCGCATACTCACAGCCCGTGTGATACCGAACACCCAACTCCTCTACTAATCAGTTTCATAAAGCTAGTTTGTAAAACTCTTGTGTTCGAGAAATAGCCTCAGTGAGTGGATCCGCCCTAATGTTTCTTTCTATGTCTCTCTTAATCTCAAGTTCGCGAGGAAAGCCATCTCCCGAATCGAGTAATACCTGTCTTAGAATATGTCGGGATATCTGAAGAGACCTAGTTCATAAATGAACTCCAAATCCAAACTTCTTAGACTGTATCGTCAACTGAACCTAATCAGTATCCAGCACCATGCCTCCCACAGTATCCTTTTGGACCAACTGTCCATAATACTGTCCCTCATCATAGTGAAAACTATAACTCTGACAATCACTCTGTCATCCATGTCACCTTTGAAGCCTGGAATGATAACCGTCTCCCGAAGGAGGCTGCCGTCATCAAATCCGTAGAACATGCACGTATGTTCTAAAACTGCTTCATTATATTTCTTCAGGATTGGATTAATATAAACTTATTGTATCTAGTGCAAATACAACATCTGGTGTGGTACATGACATCTCACGATTGACTCAATTGCCTAAGTAAGTGATCTGCCAATCATTTACATCCCTCTCCCCTTTAGTCTGTAAGACACCTTTAGAGAGGGTGACTCCATCACCTGCAGGTACACCACCATGCTAGGAGTCATCTATTCTAAAATACTATTGGAATATTGTCAAAGTACCCACATTGGGAAGCTACCCAAATCCAGATCTAAAACCATAGATCTAGTAACCAGAATGTCAGATATTATATCCATATCCTTTGTGGAGAAACAACTGTGTGACGACCACAGTACAACCGATCTTAGTATAGGAATTTTACTTCTTACTCTGTGTATGTCATCCAAATACTAGGACATCACACCCTACTACCTTCTTAAAAGATCCTTTCCCTATTCTGATGAAGTCAAAGCCATGACTGTCATATCAAAATTAGATGATCTTTCTCTGTTATATCTGCTCAAGTCTATAAATCGACATAAGCTACTTGCCCACTATGCTTCTGCTGCTCCCACTGACTACGACAACCCTCTGGCAGAATAATATATACGTACACTTCTAAAGCTAGTTTAGAACGACGCTATACTTATCCTCCTGCCGGGTCTCATAGTCTGGAACAACAGTAGTGTCAAGTCTGGGTAAACAAGAACCTCCCTGCCACCGTCCTTGAGGGTACCGGAGTACCTCTCGGGTGTCTGAGGTTACCCACCATATCTGCGGAGTGGCTATTGGAACGTCAAACCTCATAGAATATATAGGTTCTATTAAATTTTCCATAATCGTTTGCGGTTCTGGAATCACTTCCAGTTCTACCTGTTAGTGTATATGCCCTAGAGGCCATTACTGTATCATACTAGTTTGTATATTACTTAATGGAAGCTTGGGATATTCACCTTGTATAAACAATCTTGCTCAATATAGTAGTATGCTACTTGGTTTGTTTCTACTTCAATGTGTACTTGTGTTTATTTCAGTATATCACTTATACGCATTAGTGGAGCCCTTAGGATCTTTGCTTGATTACCAGCGTTGTGATGGCAGTCACACTAGTGGGGGCTGGGTAATCTATAGGCACATCCTTATACAGGTCCCTAGTCGTAGGACTATTGAGACAGGGCATCGATACTCCGGAGTAGACTAGTGTATGCGCTTCTCATCCCAGTGTGGGAGATGGTCTGTCCCACAGCCATCAGTACGTCGTACTGGAGATAGTATACGGGTGCTCGTTGGGTTACGAGTACACTGGACAGGACTCGTCGGGAACTGACAGGTTGGTATTATACCTATCGTCAGTTATCAGTTCCCAGGTGACATGAGTACAGCTTAGTCCGCTGACTTGACACTGACACTTCGCCTCGAGTGTGTTTCCACTGCACTTTGATCACTACCCTACCACGGCTCAAAGGAGTCGTGCAAACAGGTGGTGGTTGGGTGCAGTCCCGAAGCACTTGGAGGCAGTGACGGTTAGACAGGATTCGTCTCTCCCGGTATTGGGGGTTGACATCGCGCTGTGTCTAGGAGAGCCATTACACGAGTAGTCCCTGGCCAGGGCAAGTGAGATATACTGGTAGGTTTCCAGTGTTATCTCAGGGTGTTTTGGGCTTCACTCCGACACGACTTGTACCGCTATTGGGGGACTGACGTTTTACCGCCCCCTAGGCCCGCCATGCGATGTATCAGACGAACAGACCGGACTGTACGGAGAATGTCACATTCAGACTCAGTAGGAGTTCAGATGGGGTTTCACCTCGTCAGCCTTCTTGTCGGCATCTACCTGGGGACCGTTATGCACAGCTAGTGCCGCTTGCGGTCTGTGGTTAAACCCACTGCCAGCGTAGTGTCGAGTCTTTAGAGTCCCACACAGAGGGTATTCGCCTCTGGGCAAAACAGAGTAGAGGTCGCATGGTTTTGCGACAGGGTTCGTTCTCATCCGCGCACTTGTGCACGTTTGGAGTCCGGACGGATTATACTGGCAGGCTCTGGTTTGAGCCAGATACTGGTATATGTTTTGGGGGTTGCTTTTATCTCTTGGTATTCTTGTTCCTCGGAACGAGAATACAGGTGTGTATGCACAGTTGCTTGAGGCGGAGGATGAGGTTTTTCATTAGGGTTTCGGAACGGGTGCGTATGCACAGTTGACAGTCTTCATTTTCCAAACCCTAATGGATTTATATATTATCTATTAATAATAGTAATTAAATGAGAATTATGTTATGGTTGATTTTTTTGTTGACTTGTTGACCTTGGTTGACTTGTTGACCATTGACCACCATCATGCTTTGAAAGTCTTCCTTGATTCATGCTTACACTTCATTTAAAGAAGCATGATAGTGGTCATTCCAAAATTACCATCAACTATTCTTATTTCAATTATTATCATTTAGATAATACTTTTCTTTTGCATTATGGTTGCAAGAAAGAGAAAAGATATCTCATTCTATCATAACCTCTCTCTCTCCTCATTTCATCTTCTTCTTCCTCTAGCAAAGAGAAACCTTCTCATGTGTTGAGAATCCTTCTCTTTAAAAGGAAAAGCAAACCCTAATCACTCTCTACTCATTCTAGGATGAAGGTTTAGCAAGCCGGAAACCCTAGTTCACTCAAAGATCGAGGAAGAGCCCAAAGGTCGAACCTTCGAGGTGGATCCATCTTCGACGGAAGAAGGCGACGAAAAGAGAACCATCAACCTCTACAAGGTTTGAAGAAGAAGGAGTTCAAGTTTAGGTATAACCATCTTCCATAGTAGCTAACTCTCTTTAGCAAGTATACTAGTTTTAGTTTAGACAACGATCCCGACCTAGTTTAGTCCATGTTGCCTCTTGCGATAAAAATTCGTTTTTTATACCGTTTCCGCCTCCCCGTAAGCACCGGGGGTCGCAATATGGACTTACACTACCATACTCCCACTAGTATTTTCTGAAAAAGTCCATTTTAATAAAACTGTGGCGAGTCAAGAACAATATCACTATTGATCTTCCAGATGGTAGAAATGTCAACCCTCGTCAATGCCAGGGTCAACCCACAAACTGCCATTACAGAAACGTGCCTTGAGTTATCCAGTGTCTGGTTTTAAGCATAAGCTGGACAACTCCCCTTACCTTAACATCGTTAAGATATGAAGCATTCTATATCCAATATAGAAACTTTGGCACTTATTTAATTGGAACCAGATGCAAATCATGCAGCTGTCTCCAGTGCATATCAACTTAATGAAGAGAGGCTAATCAGCATTACTCAACTTAGGAATCCATCCAATTATGAGTAACCTGAAAGAGAAACAAGTTTCTCAAAACCATTACTTTCATCTGAATACCAATCATAAGAATCTATATCTTCGATCTTTTTGAAGAATCCTGATACTTGTGACACCTGGTTCTCTACTTTATTCCTATACCCACAACTTCTCAAAACTTATACATTGTATTTCTACGAAACACTTGTCTAAAAACTAGAGAAGTCATAAGTAAACAGAACATAGTATGAGGACCTACCCCTTTGTCCTGACGGACACTGTACAACATACAATTACTCTGTATAAGTCCGCTGAGTTGAATAACTCAAAACCTGTGCATCGTAGGTTGAAAACTGTACCCAAGCGATTTACTCAAATATCACCAATTACAACGAATTCCGATATAATGAGGATGATCGCCTAATTCCCAATAACTTACTCCCACTCATCATCTGTAAAACCATACAGATATGAGAATGAAACCTGGTAAATACATACCCCGGAGTAAGTATGTAATCGGGAAATCAGTTTTCCTTTAATAATGCACTGAAACATGAAAATGTTTCGTAGGGCTATCCTGGTATTCCTAGTAATGCCTCTTCCATAATCCAATTCATGACTCTAACCGTATATCTCTTTGCCATCTCTCCAAATCCCTTTATTTGTCTTTAGTCTTTACCTTCTGTACACCATTGTTAGGCTAAATGGTTTTCTTCCTTCCCTACCGTTCGGCACCAGCCTATGGTTTGGAAGAAGACTATCCAGTAAGCATAATAAGTGTACTCTCCTAAACCAAGGAGTACTCGCAACTTGAGAGAAGGTGATGATAAAAGACAACTGAATAATACCTTATTCTATTTCTCCCGAACTGGGGAAAAAAGCAAAGGTGAAATAGGAGTGGCGATAAAGTATATGGTTTGGTCGTGAATGATAGTAGTCGCAATTTACTTTGCCCTCTTTCTAATCCCTTTATTTTGTCTTTAGTTATTACCTTCTGTACACCCTACTTAGGCTAATTGGTTTTCTTCATTCCCTACCTTTCGGCACCTGCCTATGGTTTGGAATAAGACTATCCAATAAGCGTAATAGGTGTACCCTCCTAAACGAAGGAGTACTCGCAACCTGAGAGAAGGTGATAATAAAAGACAACTGAATAAACCAATTCTATATCTCCTGAACCTGGATCCATCCTCAAAGAAGTCCCTTCGAGTTCGTATATAACCATACGATGGATCTATCCAATGGAAGTGGATGTCCGTAGTAATACGCGGTGTTCTGAAAAATACAAAGGGTAAAAGAAGGAGCGGCAATGACTTATGCAACTATAGACAATCCAAAAAGCCAGTATTTTAAGAAGGTTCGGTCAACTTGGTCACTGAGTCATAGTCTAGGGTAGGTCAAAGGTCGCTGCCAAAGAGAGAGAGAGAAAAAAAACACTCTACGTACACTCTAACCTAGATCAGAATGGTTATCAATTTATTTAATCAGGAAACCTCCTACTGTAACCTCAAATTCTCCTCTAAACCTGAAAGATGAATTAGTCGGGACCACCCGAGGAGTAAATCAACTCATCAGTGAGAATCGGGATCCAACCATCATCGCATGATAACGTGATGGAATCCACTCACGTTATCACACTCCAGAAGGTATGCGCATACTTGGCAAGTTTCAATTTCTTTAGAAACTCCCGATATGATTTTTACCCCATGCTCTTATGACCTTGACGAAAACCAACAAATCATAAGTCACATGTCAAGTTCTACCCGTCATTATCCAGGTTAATTTGAACCCACCCGTACATACCCTTGACGAAAACCAACAAGGTAATACGACTGTCCCAAACCAACACATCTATCTATGCAACAAATGAATACCTAGCAGCTACCAAACACTATGCCTTGACGAAAGCCAACAAACATAGCTTGAATACTACTGACCATCCATAAGACACGACGGAGGGCTACGGCTGGTTTTTGGCGAAAAACCTTTAACATAATGAACTTGATCTCGTTGAAGGAACCTGATAGCTTTTTATAAAAATATAGTGGCGAAAACCTTTGCTAAAGAGGTCACTCCCGGTGAAGGGATCTCGGCTCTTTCCTCGTGGAATGAGGTGCAGGATATTCTAACAGAATACAGCGATGTAAAGCAACTTGTAATCGACTATAGTTAAGTTATTACCCTGACATAAACTTCTGCCCAAGGGGTCCCTTCCGGTGAAGGGATCTCGGCCCTTGCCTCGTCGAATGAGGTGCAGGATATTCCAACTGAATACCGCTATGCAAAACAAAAGGAAACATCTTTGTAATAACACCTTTTAAAATTTCTTCCAACAACATCAAAAATAGGTTTGTTTTCCTTTGTATTGATCAGAATCAATGCAGTCCCATCAATTAATCACACCAGAAAAGAACGAAAATAAAATGTACATATATGCCATCCGCATTCGTCACTGGGTCCCGTCATCACCCGTTAGGTTACTTAACTAACGACAGAGCAGGGACTGAACTTGCACGGGTGTAAAACATATACAACATCTACTAGTATATATACCAATATACAATAATCGCTCCAGGCGTAATGAATGCAACATTACAGAAAAGTAATAAGCATCATAGAACAATAAGGATAATCTGGGATCCCCGGGTTTCACCGAGCCGCTACTGAAACCCGACGTTCCCTTGGTCGTGTGGATAGCCTGTGCAATGAAACCTAGACCCCTACCGGTGCGGCAAGTTACCCGCCAAAACATGAAGAGAGGAAGCCCCCTACAGCATAGTGAATGGACCACCCGGCACTTCACGGAATCCGGTAACTTGAGCACCCCTCCATGGGTCAACCTGTACCCCCTACGAGTGCGGCGAATAGTCTGCCAATTCTAGAGTGAGGCCCTTCCGCCTCTCAAAGCCATGATATACGGACCCGTTGCCCTCCAGAACCCGGCTATCCGTGCACTCCGACGCGGGGTAAACCTAGTACAGAAATAAAAAAAATATGTACAGCTGGTACATCGACCTTAACCCGGTCGTGCCCCAAAAAGAATATTATACAAACAGGCAGTGACGGCAGTCCACATGTTGGACGCTCGCCTTGCAATATCAAATGTACAAATAAAATCAAATAGCACTACCATTGCACACTGCTATCCACCACGACAAATCCGCAACATTACAGCACAACACTGAACATCAACGCTAATGTCACGTTCGCAAACCCGTCTAAAAGAACTATAGAAATTAGATGCAATTTACCGCTCAAATGACATTCCCGGTCAGAGATATAATGTAAATACTGCATACTAACAAGTTTAAAATTTCGATCGACAAAATTTCCCGAAGTGGGCCCCACGTACATCTGCTGTACAGTAATAAAATCTGGGCGCAAAAGAAATATTCCAGAAGCCACAATTTCCTATGAAGAACTTACTGTAGAAATTTGGAGTACCAATCTCATACAACGGCGGCGGATCCGCGGCCAAAACCTTGTTTGAGCCGCGGATCCGCGGCGGTACTGTGGAGTTGGGCTACCAAATTTCATCAGTATTCTAATAAAAGCCTGCTCGTTTTTCTATAGTGCTCAAAATAATTTTTAGACCCTTTTAAAAATAGACAGAAACTTTTGTACTAAAAATTGTGATTTTCGAAAATCCATTCGATCGATATTTTAAACGCGTTAGCACAAGTTAGTAAAGCTTAATAGTGAGGCTCTGATACCACTGTAAGTCCACGGTAGCGCCCCGGCCGTCTAACAGACGCCAAATGCTGAACAAAAACTTTTTACAACTGGCGCTATCGCGTACTATAACCCGGATCTGCCATTAAAGTTAAACTAACAAACTATAAAGTAGGTAGAAATGTTATACCGAACGATCTAAGTCCTTCGGTCTTCAACCATCATCCCACGTTTTGTTGCGGCTGCTCCGATCTCCTGAATCTCCAGTCTTCTCGTCCAGGTGGCACCACGTCGACGGATCTTTAAACGGGCTCCCGCCTCTGAACCGAGGCAACTCGATCATCAAGTTTGCTAAAAGAGATGACCAAGATTGATGTAGAGAATGAGTAGAACACTTTGTCTCGCTTCGTCCAAAGCTATGAACGAACGGTTAATGAAGTTGCTTTTTGAAACTGTGATGGAATGAAATGAGCTATGAAATTTCCATACACCAAAACTATATCTTTTTTTTTCTAAAATGAACAACCATTCTCCCCTCACAAGAGAGGGGCCGGCCACTATATGGAGGGGGGTGAGTGTAGGAGTAAGGAGGAGGGTGACCATAAACATGAAGCTTATCATAATATTAAAACAAAGCATGAGTCATACGAACCTAGTCATCAACCATTAATGCAAATGGTGACACACTAATACACCTCATCAATAATCATTAATGCAACAATGAGTCACTAATCCTAGTCACCACAACATGAAGCTTCCACTCATGACTCACCTCATGACTCACCTTCATGAAGAAAAGATAAATCCGCATTTAACCGAATGTTAAATACGGCCGATAGAATACAGGAAACCGGCAACTTCCAAAAGCGATCCTGAAACGAATTTCAGGATAACCCCGTAACATTATAAACATACCCGCATTTGTATTACGACCGAATACAAATGCAACTGAGAAAAAGATATTATATCTGCACAGTATAATACTCGGATCCGGCTTAAACCAAAGCCCACCAGTATTATCTGCCCGAAATATGACACGTGCGTAAACGCACGTGTATTTTCCGAACCCTGCAATAAAACCATACGGCCTCTACAACGTTTCGCCCGAACTTGGGAAACTGTCTATGGGGGACTTTAATGACTCATCAACACACTGGCACTGGGTATAACCACTAGCACGTCAGAGGTACAAGCTGTACGTAACGGTTGCCTATGTATTGATTGGAAGGGAAGCTGACGAGCGAACTCATCCAGAAACCCTACTGAGCCTGACAGAGACAATATCCGTACAGTCCGGTCCGTTCGTCTAAAGAGTATCGCATATCGAGTCTAGGGGGTGGATAAAGTCAGACCCCTAATAACACGATAATTCGTGTCGGTATGAAGCCCATCACCTCCTGAGAAACTACTGATCCAAATCAGTAATTCCCCACTACCCCGTCCGAGGATTTCTAGTGATGGCCACCCGTGCACTTTGCGACATCAACACCGAATACCGGGAGAGACGAATCCCCGACGATCCGCTCACTGCCTCCATGTAGCTCGGGACTGTACCCAACTAAAACCTGTTTGCACGTCTCCTTTGAGCGTGGTAGGGTAGTAATCTAAGCACGGTAGGAACTCACACGAGACAAATGACGATCTCAGGTCGACAAACTAACCTGTACACATGTCACCTGGGAACTGCTATCTGACGATATTTATAATACCAACTAGCATGTTCCCGGTGAGTCCTGTCCGGTGTACTCATAACCTAATGAGCACCTGTATACATCTTAGGTGAACCATCTGACACCAATGGCTTGTGAGACCGGCCACTGCCCCTCGTCGGGGTTTCGACTGTATACACTAGTCTACTCTGGAGTATATATGCCCTGTCTCGAAACTCCCACGACTAGGGACACATTAAGGATGTGCTTAAAAACCCCAGCTCCCACATATATGATCGCTATCATACTGCTGGCAGTCAAGCAAGAATCCAATGGGCTCTATCATCATGCAATAGTGAACTAAAGCATGTATACGATGATAAAGACAAACCAGATAGCATACTATTATCTTGAGCAAGACTGTCATATCGGTATAGGTCCTTCCTCAATCATTACAATCACGTACCTGCGATCCAATAATTCACTTTGAGGGCACTATAACCTGTTAGTTATACGAATGCCCTAGAGGCCATTACTATACATAGGATGTATATTGTAGTGGATGCTTGGACATATATAGGGATAACTTTCTTGCTCGATATGATAGTATGCTATCTGGTTACTCTTTACCTTAACGTGTACGCTGATTGTCTCTCTGTTATATGTTGGTAAAGCCCTTAGGATGTGTACTTGACTACCTGGACTATGATGCGGATCATACTAGTGGGGACATGGTAGTCCATAAGTATATCCTTCAAAGTCCCTAGTCGTGGGTGCATCGAGACAGGGCATCGATATACCAGAGTAGACTAGCGTGTAGCTTCTCGACCCATATAGATGGGCGATGGATGATCCCATATCCATTGGTGTTTGACATCAGAGATGGTATACGGGTGCTCAGTAGAGACTGGGTACACTGGACGGACTCGCCGAGAACTCCCAGATGGTATTATACCTTACGTCAGATAGCAGTTCTCTGGTGACACTGGTACAGGTTAGTCTGTAGACCCGAGATCGTCATAGAGTCTTGTGTGATTCCCACTGTGCTTTGATTTCCATCATACCACGTCCAAGAGGGCGTGCAAAAAGGTGGTTTTTGGGTACAGTCCCGAATCACATGGAGGCAATGAGCGATAGGAGGGGTTTCGTCTCTCCCGGTATAGGGAGTTGATGTTGCGCAGTGCTCGATTGGCTATAACAGGAAGTCCTTGGCCAGGGCTGCTTTAGGGATTTACTGGTAAGTGTTATCAGTAGTTTCTCGACCCGTTATGAGCCTCATATCAACACGACTTATCGAGTTATTGGGGTCTGACGTTTACCACTCCTAGACAAGATATGCGATATATCAGACGAACAGACCGGACTGTACGGTAGTGTTACTTGTTGGATTCACAGGAGTGTGAGCGGGCTTGCTCGTTGATTTTCTGATCGCTCAATACCCGGGTGCCCGTTACGTTTAGCAGACCGCTTGCGGCTTGTGGGTGTTTGATATGATCATCACCTACTGCCGGCGTATTGACGAGTCTTTAGAGTCCTACACAGGGGTTTCCTGTCTCAAGCGAAACGAAATAGGAGCGCATATGAGATATGTGCGGGACCGAGAATAATACTAGTATATGATACTGTATTCTATTCTCGCGATTTGTGACATTGATCGGTTATATGCGATATAGCCGGGTTATCGGATCAAGTGTTGATTCGAGAAGTTGTTACTATTGATATTAGTCGGTTATATGCGATATGACCGGATCGTTAAATCAAGTGTTGATTTAATAATTTAATGTATAATTATATATTTGATATATTACTTTACATTAACTAGTAATGGTTCATTTAAGATTGATTTTCTCACTTGAATGTGCACATTGTTTATATGTGATATATGCAAGTGTACATGTTTGTATCATGCTTGATGATACAAACAAGTTATGTGTATGAGACTTGAACCAAATCAAGGTTAGATTAGGGTTTACTATTTTCTTAAGCATATAACAAAAGAGTGTGACTTTGGTCAAAGTTATCAAGTTTCAAAAAGCTTGATAAACATTGACAAAGTCAACTTTTTTGTCATATGTTTAAAGATATTAGTTAACCTAACCTTTAACCTAATGGTTTGGTTAAATCTTTACATGAGTTAAGCATGAGGGCTTAACTCAACCATGGTGCCATTATTCTTTTGGATAAGTTTCATTTTGGATATAATTCATATGATTCTTTCTTCTTCTTCATCTTCATCAAGCTCACAAAAGCTTGAGAGCTCCAATGGTGCCATGGTAAGAAGAGTGAGAAATCCAATTCTAAAGTGAACCCACTTCCTATTTCTTCATCCTCTACTACATGCCATGTAGTATAGGGTGTTCTCTTCACAAAGTTTTCGACCAAGTGAAGGAATAGCATGAGTTTGAGTCTCCCCGACATAGATCATCTTTGTCCTCGAAGTCAATGACCTAGCTGTTAGTTGTATGTATGCCCTAGAGGCCTGTATTGTACAGATGATGTATATTATATTGGATGCTTGGACATATATAAAGATGACTTTCTTGCTCGATATGATAGTATGCTATCTGGTTGCTCTTTATCTTAACATGTACACTTGTCTCTTTAAACTGTCTTATAGTTACATGTTGGTAAAGCCCTTAGGATGTGTACTTGACTACCTGGACTATGATGCAGATCATACTAGTAGGGACATGGTAGTCCATAGGTACATCCTTCAAGGTCCCTAGTCGTGGGTGTATCAAGACAGGGAATCGATATACCAGTGTAGACTAGCGTATATGCTTCTCGACCCATGAGATGGGCGATGGATGATCCCATATCCATTGGTGTTTGACATCAGAGATGGTATACGGGTGCTCAGTGGAGACTGGGTACACTGGACGGACTCGTCGAGAACTCCCAGATGGTATTATACCTCACGTCAGATGGCAGTTCTCAGGTGACACTTGTGCAGGTTAGTCTGTAGACCCGAGATCGTCATAGAGTCTTGTGTGATTTCCACTGTGCTTTGATCTCCACCTTACCACGTCCATGAGGGCGTGCAAAACGGTGGTCTTTGGGTACAGTCCCGAGTCATATGGAGGCAATGAGCGATAGGAGGGGTTTCGTCTCTCCCGGTATTGGGGGTTGATGTTGCGCTGTGCTCGATTGGCCGTAACAGGGAAGTCCCTGGCAGGGCTGATCAGAGATCTGCTGGTAAGTGTTACCAGTAGTTTCTCGACCCGTTATGAGCCTCACATCGGCACGACTTATCGGCTATTGGGGTCTGACGTTTACCACCCCTAGACTTGATATGCGACATATCAGACGAACAGACCGGACTGTACGGTAAGTGTTACTAGTTGGATTCACAGGAGTGTGAGAGGGCTAGCTCGTCGATCTTCTGATCGCTCAATACTCGGATGGCCGTTACGTTTAGCAGACCGCTTGCGGCTTGTGGGTGCTTGATATGATCATCATCTGCTACCGGCGTATTGACGAGTCTTTAGAGTCCTACACAGAGGTTTCCTGGCTCAAGCGAAACGAAATAGGAGCGCATATGAGATGTGTGCGGGACCGAGAATAATGCGTGTATGTGATACCGTATTTCATTCTCGCGATTAATGTTTCGATTGGTTGTATACGATATAACCTAGTTATCGAATCGAAGATCGATTCGATAAGCCGATACATTGGATACTAGTCGGTTATGTACGACATGACCGGATCATTGAATCAAGTGTTGATTTAATGATTTAATGTATAATTATATATTTGATATATTACTTTACATTAACTAGTATTGGTTCACTTTAAAGGGATTTTCTCACTTGAAAAACACATTGTATATGTGATATATTTTGTGTGCACTTGATTGTATCATGTTTGATGTTGCATGCTAACTTGTGTTTTGTGTAAAGATTAAACCATGGTTGTGTAATGGTTAGGGTTTCCTTTTTATTACTCATTTATTTATTTATTGATTTTGGAAAGGATTATGAAGAAAAATGGTGGCTTTCTTTGTTTTTAGTTGAAGCTTCATGAAGGTTTGACTTAGTTACCATTTTGTCTTCATCCTTAACCCTAACCATTCTAACTAACCATGATCTATTCTCTACACTTTACCATGGTTAGCATATGATAAGTATTGATTTTATTTTCATTTTTAAAAGCAAGACTTATCATATTCTATCTTCTTCTTCATCTTCTTCTTCAAGAAAGAAAACTTGCCACCATCAATGGCAACTTGAGCAAAAGTGTGAGAAATCCAATTCTAAAGTGAACCCACCTCCTATTTCTTCAGCCTCTACCTCTTGCCAAGTAGTATAGGGTGTTTTCTTCACAAGTTTCACAACTTGGTGAAGTTGGAGCTTGATCTAGTGCAACCTCGACGTAGATCATCTTTGGCATCGTAGCCGACGACTTGTCCGCTCATTTCTCCGATGAAGCCGATGCTAGAGTCCGAGATCCGACTTGGACAGCGAGAGGACGTCTACGTGGAGCTAAGGAAGTGGAGAACCGGATCTACAAAGGTTGTAGCTTCTCACTTTTAGTTAAGTTGTTAACTAGCTTTTTGTTTCGCCTAAAATTCTAGTTAACGATCCGTATTAGAGTTTCTCGGCATTTGTAAAATTTAAAATTGGCATGGTTGATGCCTTGTGAGACCTCTTGAGAGTGCCTAGGAACCCTACAGTGGTATCAGAGCCTAGCTAGAGCCTTAGGCGAAGTCTAGACGACGTTTGAAATCCGAACGAACATCGAAACCCATTTCCAAAACGCTCTCTGGACTTTTTCTAAAAACTGGGTTTTTTCCAGACTAAAAATGCTTAAAAAATTCAGCAGGGAATTCTAAGAATTACGGTGCAAATTTTTCCAAGAGATCAGTTCAAAGCGCGGCGGAACCGCGGTAGAAGCCTGGCTTCTGCGGCGGTTCCGCGGCCATATCATGACATCATCATTCGATTTTTGCACAGTAATTCCTACTTTATGATGCTGAGTTTTCTGGGAATTTTTAATTTGACTCAAGAGTTGAGTGTTCTGGGGTTGCATTGGGAATCGTAGATTCGATCGGATTATTAAACTTCTTCTATGTGTTTTTCCGGATAACTTTAGAATATGTTAAAAAGTTCGACCGGATATAAATACCCAACTTTTCCCCTGTCGGAAAATTTCCAAGTGTTGGATTTTTCTAAGGTTTAAAGACGTTCTAAGTAGTGCAAGTAACGCGATGGTCCCTCTAGAAGACAACAAACCTTAACTCGATTATGTGACCGTCTTGAACTGCCCTTTGAACCTTCGGGTTTGGGGCAGTACGGCGTGCCACATGTGAGGCGTTGGCTTGACCCTTCTACGGCTGGACCGTTGGTACTGAGGCATGAAGTGAATGTCTTTGAACTTATTTCATGTGTTGAACGGTTTCGGGAAAACTTAGGTGTTCGAATGTTCGATCGGAAAGTTTAATATTTTCTATTTATCCGGAATGGGATACAATAATTGGAATTCACAAACAGTTATGAGATAACTGGATGAATGTTATAAATCTAGCGGTTTAGTCTCACTTGATATTGAAAAGAGTTTTCGATGATGGGACTAAAATGCGGGGTTTATAATTGTTAGGCATGTGATGTCTAAGTATTTCATTTGATTAGGCATGCGATGTCTAAAGAAGGTTGCGGATTCCAACTGTTGTAGTTTTACACTTTCTTTTCTGTGACCGTAAGTGTAATATGTGATATCGCCGGTTTCGTTGCTATATGTCAACGACAATTGGGATGCGCATATTTACTTACGTTGATTTCATGTGATGTTATGTGTTGCTGGATATGTTATATTGGATTGTCGTGTTCGAATAGCCGGGGGTTTTTATGTGAGATGAGTGTTTTTCATTTTCATTCATGTAAAAAAACTTGTTTTTTATTGGGGCACTTCCAGGTTGCGGAAGTTGTCACCTTTTGTATATTATTTACTTTTCCGCATTAGGATAGACCCAAGGAGGGGAGCACAAGTAACCGGGTTCTAGGGTCCAGTGGGAGACCATCTCGAGGAGTCGAGTCCGGGTCTCCTAACCCTAGAATTGGTAGGGTTGCTTGCCGCTCTCGTAGGGGTCTAGGGGTGTGGGATTGGCTATTCATCACGACCGTGGAATCCCGGTTTTATACTGGCTCGTATTGAAAACACGGACGTCCTAATATATCTAATGTTTCATATGTTTCTTCTACTGCGATATCTGTGATGTGATCATGTGATGTTCTGTGATGAATACTGTATATAGTATATATGATATATTATATAGACGTTACTTATGTTTTGCATCCGCACTAGCCCTGCCCTGCTCTGTCGTTAGTTACCTTACCTAACGGTGCATGAGGGGACATCCAGGCGAATGCGGATGGCATAAGTGTACGTCGTATTTATCTGTGATGTTTAGGTGACTTAAATGACGGGACTTCATTAATGTGATTAATGAAAGAAAAGAAACCTAAGACGTTGTAGAATCAAATTTTAAATAAAAAGGGGTAGCTACAGTTCTTGCTTTGCATAGCGGTATATATGATATACCCTGCACCTTATTCGATGAGGAAAGGACCGAGATCCCTTCACCGGGAGTGACTCCTTTAGCAATAACTGGCAGACGCTACACACTCGGTTTGACTTTTGATTGCTTCTATATTTTCTGCTTTGCACAGTGATATATATGATATATCCCGCACCTCATTCGACGAGGAAAGGGCCGACGATCCCTTCACCGGGAGTGACCCCTTTAGCAAAACTAGAAAAGCCTAAAAATCACTCCATTTCAAAACTTCATTTGATTCTACAACGATATCAAGTTCATTACACAATAGGTTTTCAGAAAAACCTGTCGTAGCCCTCCGTCATTTCAGATAAGTTGCATATAGTATTCGTGCTACATTTGTTGGCTTTCGTCAAGGTGTAGTGTGCGGTAGCTATATACTGCTTATCTGCTGCATATGATGCGACTGGATTAGGGTAGTCGTACGGCTTTGTTGGCTTTCCTCAAGGGTCGTGCGGGTGGGTTTAATTCAGTCAAGAAATGTACGGGTTGAACTTGACTAGCGGGCTGTGGTTTGTTGGCTTTCGTCAAGGTCATAGCACGCTAGGGGCAAAATATTATCGGGAATTTTAAGTGTTGAAATTTGCAATGAGATTGCATACCTTCTATGAGATAGTTGGATCCCGATACCCACTGCGAGTAAGAGTTACTCCTGGGAGAGTTTTACACATTACAATTAGCCGATCAAGTAGGTGTCTAGAAAGGTGTCAACGGGGTTACGCCTCTGGGAAAACGAGGTTTACATTAATTAGGTTCGTGCGAAAGCACGGGGGACCTCCCTCAAAGTACCGACACTGGCCTGGCTGAAAGATTGGCGAACTTGTAGTGTGTAATTAATCCCGGCTAGTCTTTCCTTTTAGGGTTTGAAGGAAGATTTGATAAAAACCAGTGGGAGCCATCCTGATTAGATAAGATAATAACCAATCTGATCTTGCAAGAGCATACGCTAAAGTGTTTTCTTCTCTCTCTCTCCAGGTAGCGACCATGTCATGCCCTAATAAAGATAATAATATGGATGTATTGACTGAAACCGCATGTTATACTGTGCTGGGGAACGTTGGTTCCGTTCTTTCTTATAAGAGTTATAGGAATGAACAGGATATAGGGGAATAGCAGGATTCCCATGCCACCCGATTGAAGAAAGTACATGATGATGCATTTTCTTCGGGTGTGTTCGTTACAGAGAACTGTTTCTCCATTTGCCCTACGTCCTGGGTATTAGATACCGGGTCAGGATCCCATATATGTAATCAGTTACATGGGCTTAGAAAAGGTAGAGAACTTGGAGAAGGTGATAAAGACATTAGAGTTGGAAATGGTGCAATTGTTGCAGCTAAGACTGTCGGGGATTATCACCTTGTATTACCAACTGGTAATACATTGGTTCTGAATGAATGCTATTACATGCCGAACCTGATATGCAACATTATATCGGTTTCTTTGTTGAGTAAAGAGGGATATAATTTTGTATTACAGGACAATGTTATGAATATTTTCCGTAACCAAAAGTTGGTTGGATCAGGCACGTTGTGCAATGGCATTTATGTTCTAAATCAATCAACAGTTCTGAGCATAACAAACACATACAAGAGGAAGAGTTCAGAACTGAACGAATCCTTCTTATGGCATTGTAGACTGGGTCACATCAATGTGACACGACTGGCTAAGTTGCATAAGGATGGATATTTGAAACTATTCGAATTTTCATCTTATGACACTTGCCAGTCATGTCTCAAAGGCAAGATGACCAAAACTCCGTTTACGGGACACGGAGAAAGAGTTACCGAACTCTTGGGACTAATACATAGTGATGTATGCGGTCCCATGTCTACACATGCCAGGGATGGTTCTTCGTACTTCATTACATTCACTGACGATCTCTCTAGATTCGGATATGTGTTCCTGTTGAAACACAAATCAGAAGCTTTTGAGAAATTTAGAGAATAAAAACAAGAAGTCGAGAACCAAACCGGAAAAAGTATTAAAATCCTTCGATCTGATCGAGGAGGTGAATACTTGAGCATTGAATTCCTGGACTTCCTAAAAGAGAATGGGATTCTCTCTCAGCTGACTCCTCCATATACACCACAGCACAACGGTGTATCAGAACGGAGGAACCGCACCCTATTAGATATGGTGCGCTCTATGATGAGCACAGCTGAGTTGCCTATTTCCTTCTGGGGATATGCGCTGGAGACAGCGGCATATCTACTGAATAGGGTTCCCACCAAATCTGTGCCTACCACACCATATGAGATATGGGAGGGGAAGAGACCATATCTTAATTTTATTAAGATCTGGGGTTGCCCGCCCTATGTCAAATGACAAAAACCGGACAAACTCGAGGCAAGGTCTGTATTGTGTAAATTTGTTGGATATCCCAAACATTCGCGAGGGTATATCTTCTACCACAGTGAGGAACAAAGAGTATTTGTTGCTCAACATGCCACCTTTTTAGAAAAGGAATTTCTTGCAAAAGAGATTAGTGGCTCTGAGGTAGAACTGGAAGAGGTTCCAGCTGAACAAAACACAACAGAAGATTTAGTGGAACTAGAGGATTCAGTAGCTCCCAATGAACCTCAGCCTCTCCGCCGATCTAGTAGGGTTCCTCGCCAACCTGAGAGATACTACGGTTTTCTCATGGATGGTGGGAGCGAGGATTGCATCATGGAAGATGATGACCCAACTAGTTTCGAGCAGGCCATCACGAGTAGGGACTCAGTGAAATGGCTGGATGCTATGCGGTCCGAGATGGAATCCATGTACACCAACAAAGTATGGACTTTGGATATTGCTCCTGAAGGGGTAAAACCCATCGGGAGCAAGTGGATCTTCAAGAAAAAACTTGGTGTAGATGGGAAAGTGGAGACTTTCAAAGCTAGACTTGTAGCAAAGGGTTTTCGTCAAAGACCAGGTGTGGACTATGACGAAACCTTTTCTCCAGTGGCTATGCTTAAATCCATCCGGATCATGCTTGCCATCGCTGCATATCATGACTACGAAATCTGGCAAATGGATGTTAAGACCGCCTTTCTAAATGGTGATTTAGAAGAGTGCGTGTACATGACTCAGCCAGAGGGCTTCGTAGACAGTGGGAGCAGCGGGAAGGTGTGCAAGCTGCTTAAATCGATTTATGGATTAAAGCAAGCATCGCGGAGTTGGAACATCTGCTTTGACGTCGTTATCAAAGAGTTTGATTTCGTCAAAAACCCAGATGAACCTTGTATCTACAAGAAGGTAGCAGAGAGTAAGGTTGTTTTCCTCGTATTGTACGTGGACGACATACTCTTGATAGGAAATGATATTCCTATGCTGCAATCGGTCAAGCTCTTCTTATCACAAAGATTCTCGATGAAAGATCTTGGTGATGCCTCCTGCATATTGGGAATAAGGATCTATAGAGATAGATCCAAACAGATATTGGGATTGTCCCAATCCAGGTACATTGACACCATACTAAAGAGGTTTAGTATGGAAGAATCCAAGCGTGGGAACTTGCCCACGATCTCTGGAGTCACTCTCTCCAAAGAGATGTCTCCCAAGACTGATTTAGAGAGAGCTCGCATGCAAGGGATACCCTATGCTTCGGCTGTAGGTTCTATCATGTACGCGATGCTATGTACCAGACCCGATGTAGCATACTCACTAAGTGTAGTGAGCAGGTATCAAGCTGATCCTGGAGAGAGTCACTGGACAGCTGTGAAGAGCATTCTCAAGTATTTACGAAGGACTAAAGAGATGCTCTTGGTGTATGGTAACGGAGAACTCCAAGTGGAGTCCTTTATCGATTCGATCTTCCAGAGTGATAAGGACGACTCTAAGTCGCAGTCGGGATTTTTCTTTACCCTTTACGGAGGGGCGGTTAGCTGGAAGAGTTCCAAGCAGGAAACCGTGGCAGACTCGACGATGGAGGCTGAATACATCGCTGCCAACGATGCTGCTAAAGAGGCTGTCTGGATCAAGAAGTTCATTATTGAACTTGGAGTGGTTCCATCCATTGAGTATCCAATACCTTTGTATTGCGATAACAATGGAGCGGTGGCTTTGGCCAAGGAACCTAGGTCCCATCAGCGATCCAGGCATATTCTGAGGCGGTATCACCTGATCCGGGAGATAGTTGATCGTCGGGAGATCAAGGTCAGGAGGGTTGACACGAAGAACAACACGGCGGATCCACTCACGAAGGTCATTCGCCAGATACAGTTTGAGAGACTCTTCGGGATGCTCGGTATGCGATACTACAGCTGCTGGCCCTAGTGCAAGTGGGAGATTGTTAGTTGTATGTATGCCCTAGAGGCTAGTATTATACAGATGATGCATATTATATTGGATGCTTGGACATATATAGAGATGACTTTCTTGCTTGATATGATAGTATGCTATCTGGTTGCTCTTTATCTTAACATGTACACTTGTCTCTTTAAACTGTCTTATAGTTACATGTTGGTAAAGCCCTTAGGATGTGTACTTGACTACCTGGACTATGATGCAGATCATACTAGTGGGGACATGGTAGTCCATAGGTACATCCTTCAAGGTCCCTAGTCGTGGGTGTATCGAGACGGGGCATCGATATACCAGTGTAGACTAGCGTATATGCTTCTCGACCCATGAGATGGGCGATGGATGATCCCATATCCATTGGTGTTTGACATCAGAGATGGTATACGGGTGCTCAGTGGAGACTGGGTACACTGTACGGACTCACCGAGAACTCCCAGATGGTATTATACCTCACGTCGGATGGCAGTTCTCAGGTGACACTTGTGCAGGTTAGTCTGTAGACCCGAGATTGTCATAGAGTCTTGTGTGATTCCCACTGTGCTTTGATCTCCACCTTACCACGTCCATGAGGGCGTGCAAAACGGTGGTCTTTGGGTACAGTCCCGAGTCATATGGAGGCAATGAGCGATAGGAGGGGTTTCGTCTCTCCCGGTATTGGGGGTTGATGTTGCGCTGTGCTCGATTGGCCGTAACAGGGAAGTCCCTGGCCAGGGCTGATCAGAGATCTGCTGGTAAGTGTTACCAGTAGTTTCTCGACCCGTTATGAGCCTCACATCGGCACGACTTATCGGCTATTGGGATCTGACGTTTACCAGCCCTAGACTTGATATGCGACATATCAGACGAACAGACCAGACTGTACGGTAAGTGTTACTAGTTGGATTCACAGGAGTGTGAGCGGGCTAGCTCGTCGATCTTCTGATCGCTCAATACCCGGATGGCCGTTACGTTTAGTAGACCGCTTGCGGCTTATGGGTGCTTGATATGATCATCATCTGCTACCGGCGTATTGACGAGTCTTTAGAGTCCTACACAGAGGTTTCCTGGCTCAAGCGAAACGAAATAGGAGCGCATATGAGATGTGTACGGGACCGAGAATAATGCGTGTATGTGATACCGTATTTCATTCTCGCGATTAATGTTTCGATTGGTTGTATGCGATATAACCTAGTTATCGAATCGAAGATCGATTCGATAAGTCGATACATTGGATACTAGTCGGTTATGTACGACATGACCGGATCATTGAATCAAGTGTTGATTTAATGATTTAATGTATAATTATATATTTGATATATTACTTTACATTAACTAGTATTGGTTCACTTCAAAGGGATTTTCTCACTTGAAAAACACATTGTATATGTGATATATTTTGTGTGCACTTGATTATATCATGTTTGATGTTGCATGCTAACTTGTGTTTTGTGTAAAGATTAAACCATGGTTGTGTAATGGTTAGGGTTTCCTTTTTATTACTCGTTTATTTATTTATTGATTTTGGAAAGGATTATGAAGAAAAATGGTGGCTTTCTTTGTTTTTAGTTGAAGCTTCATGAAGGTTTGACTTAGTTACCATTTTGTCTTCATCCTTAACCCTAACCATTCTAACTAACCATGATCTATTCTCTACACTTTACCATGGTTAGCATATGATAAGTATTGATTTTATTTTCATTTTTAAAATCAAGACTTATCATATTCTATCTTCTTCTTCATCTTCTTCTTCAAGAAAGAAAACTTGCCACCATCAATGGCAACTTGAGCAAAAGTGTGAAAAATCCAATTCTAAAGTGAACCCACCTCCTATTTCTTCACCCTCTACCTCTTGCCAAGTAGTATAAGGTGTTTTCTTCACAAGTTTCATAACTTGGTGAAGTTGGAGCTTGATCTAGTGCAACCTCGACGTAGATCATCTTTGGCATCGTAGCCGACGACTTGTCCGCTCATTTCTCCGACGAAGCCGATGCTAGAGTCCGAGATCCGACTTGGACAGCGAGAGGACGTCTACGTGGAGCTAAGGAAGTGGAGAACCGGATCTACAAAGGTTGTAGCTTCTCACTTTTAGTTAAGTTGTTAACTAGCTTTTTGTTTCGCCTAAAATTCTTGTTAACGATCCATATTAGAGTTTCTCGGCACTTGTAAAATTTAAAATTGGCATGGTTGATGCCTTGTGAGACCTCTTGAGAGTGCCTAGGAACCCTACACTAGCCCGATCATTTCTCCGACGAAACCATCGCTAGAGTCCGGGATCCCGATGATCGCAGCGGCGGTACGTCAACACGGTGCTAAAGAAATGGTGGAGCGGATCTACAAAGGTTGTAGTCCCTTTCACTTAGCAATAAAGTAGTTTACTTGCTTGCTTTTCGTCTTTACTTCTAGTTAACAATCTATATTAGGGTTTCTCGGCATCGGAATTTTTTTTTTGGAATGGTTGATGCCTTGTGGAACCTCTTGAGTGTGCCGAGGAATGCTACGGTGGTATCGGAGCCTAGCTAGAGCCTTAGGCGAAGAGTAGACGATGTTAGAAATCCGATCGAGTCACGAAACCCTAACCAAGACCACTTTCTGTACATTTTCTGAAAATGTCGATTTTTCCAAATTAAAAATAGCCAGAAAATTCAGTAGTGTTTTGTAGGAATTACTGTGAAATTCGTGGGCCCAATTCCATTAAATCGCCGCGGAACCGCGGCCGGACCCTAGCTTGGGCGGTGGTTCCGCGGCAATAAACTGGCTTTATCCTCCTCTGTTTGCACAGTAATTTCCATATTTAATTCCTCTGCCTTTTGGGTAATTTTAATTTATACTCAACAGTTGAGTTTTCTGGGTTGTATTGGGGACTCGGTGTTTCGATCGGAAAGTTTAACTCCGTTTATGTGATTTCCGGATACTTTTAGAATATGTTAAAAAGTTCGACCGGATATAAATACCCAATTTTTCCCCTGCCGGAAATTTCCAAGTGTTGGATTTTTCCGTAGTTTGAGAACATTCTAAGTAGTGCATGTAACGCGATGGTCCCTCTAGAAGACAACAAACCTTAACTCGATTATGTGACCGTCTTGAACTGCCCTTTGAACCTTAGGGTTTGGGGCAGTACGGGGTGCCACATGTGAGGCGTTGGCTTGACCCTTCTACGGCTGGACCGTTGGTACTGAGGCATGAACTGGATGTTTTTTAACTTATTTCAAGAGTTGAGCTATTTCGGGAAAACTTGGGTGTTTGATTGTTCGATCGGAAAGTTTAACATTTTCTATTTATCTGGAATGTGATACAATATTTGGAATTCACAAGTAGTTATGAGATAACTAAAATGAATGTTATAAACGTAGCACTTTAATCTCACTTGATCGGTTGCCATGGAATTTTGATGCGATCAAAAGTCCATCGCAATCACGTAGCGTACGCGGATACTCGCCGGGTAAACTTAATAGACAGCCATGCCCCATAGCCCCGACCAAGTGACTGTAGGAGAACCCCGTCGCCAAAAGCATCCGTTCGGGTGCTCGCGGCAACGATGTTCCGCCTTAGTGCACTTCGTCGACGACATAGGGGGTGCGGCCGCCTACTAAAGTTTGCGACGAGCATTCGATCAGTTTATCGGGAATCTTGTTGAATTGCCCGATTTCATATAGAAAAGTGTTTTCGATATAGAGACTAAAATACGGGGTTTATAATTGTTAGGCATGTGATGTCTAAGGAATTCAGAATGTTAGGCATGCGATGTCTAAAGAGGTTGCGGATTCCAACTGTTGTAGTTTTACACTTTCTTTTCTGCGACCGTAAGTGTAATATGTGATATCGCCGTTTTCGTTGCTATATGTCAACGACAATTGAGATGCGCACATTTACTTACGTTGATGACATGTGATGTTATGTGTTGCTGGATATGTTATATTGGATCGTCGCGTTTGAATAGCCGGAGGTTTTATATGAGATGAGAGTTTTCATTTTCATTCATGTAAAAACTTGTATGTAATATTTTTTTATTGGGGCACTTCCAGGTTGTGGAAGATGTCACCGTTTGTATATTATTTACTTTTCCGCACTAGGATAGACCCAAGGAGGAGGGCACAAGTAACCGGGTTCTGGAGTCCAGTGGGAGACCAACTCGAGGAGTCGAGTCCGGGTCTCCTAACTCTAGAATTGGTGTGGTTGCTTGCCGCTCTCGTAGGGGTCTAGGGGTGTGGGTTTGGCTATTCATCGTGACCGTGGAATCCGTGTTTTATACTGGCTCGTATTGAAAACACGGACGTCCTAGTATATCCAATGTTTCATATGTTTCTTCTGTTGCGATATCTGTGATGTGATCATGTGATGTTCTGTGATAAATACTGTATATAGTATATATGATATATTATATAGATGTTACTTATGTTTTGCACTCGCGCTAGCCCTGCCCCGCTCTGTCGTTAGTTACCTAACCTAACGGTGCATGAGGGGACATCGAGGCGAATGCGGATGGCATAAGTGTACGTTGTATTTATCTGTGATGTTTAGGTAACTTAAATGATGGGACTTCATTAATATGATTAATGAATGAAAAGAAACCTAAGATGTTGTAGAATCGAATTTTCAAAAACAGGTAGCTACAGTTCTTGCTTTGCATCGCGGTGTTCCTTGTAGAACATCCTGCACCTTATTCGATAAGGAAATGACCGAGATCCCTTCACCGGGAGTGACTCCTTTAGCAATAACTGGCAGATGCTACAACCCTCGGTTTGTCTTTTGATTGCTCCTATAGTTCTTGCTTTGCACAGCGGTATATGTGATATATCCTGCACCTTATTCGATGAGGAAAGGGCCGACGATCCCTTCACCGGGAGTGACCCCTTTAGCAAAACTAGAATAGCCTCAAAAACACTCCATTTTAAAAATAATTTGATTCTACAACGATATAAAGTTCATTACGCAAAGGGTTTTCTTAAAAACCTGACGTAGCCCTCCGTCATTTCAGATAAGTAATAGTTAGTATTCGTGCTGCGTTTGTTGACTCAGTCAAGGCGTAGTGTGCGGTAGCTGATTAGTGCTTATCTGCAAAGCATATGATGCGATTGGATTAGGGTAGTCGTGCGGCCTTGTTGACTCAGTCAAGGGTCGTGCGGGTGGGTTTAATTCAATCGGGAAATGACGGGTTGAACTTTACTTGCGGTCTATGGTTTGTTGACTCAGTCAAGGTCATAGATCGCTTGGGGCAAAATATTATCGGGAATTTCAAGTGTTGAAATTTGCAATGAGATTGCATACTGTAACATTTCAAAAAAATATATATATTATTTTCGGGAATTTTCATAATTTAATATAAATTTTAACGAATATTTTAATAGTCGGTATAATTAAATACCGATAAATAGGGAAAATTTTGCGAAAAGCTTATGGAAATTCTAAAATAGGTTATTTTGTTGAAATATGCCATTTTACATTCCTTATGATGAATTATATGCTATTTTGGCGTTAACCGCGATTAAAAATCGCTATTTGTATTTTTTGGCTTTTTGTGCAAAAATGTACACATGACATTTTCCACACTTGTTACACTTGTCTCATGTTTTGGACTCATGATAATCCTAGGGTGAACCATGTTTAGATGACCATGGTAGGTTGAACCACTTGGTTAAATTAAGTGGGTTAGTTAAGGGTGTGGTTTTGTTTAAATTGGATTTGAGTAGGGGTTGACTAGTAGGTAGGTGAGAGGGGGATAACCATGATGGTGTGTGCCATGTCTAGCTTTTAATGTAGAGGATGGGTGAGGGGGATTAACTTGGGGTTGTGTCTTAATCCAATGTTTCTTTCACACTCCCTCTCATTGATCACATCTCTCACTCTTACACTCCACCATCAAATACACAACACTTCACCCTCATATGCAACAACCTCACACTTCACCTCAACCTACATCAGCAGCCCCCTTTTCTCCAGCTGCTACATTACCCACAGCAGCAACAATATCATGAAAATGAGCTGAAACAGCCACTGCATCAGCAGTAAAGAAAAGCATCAGCAGCCCTACACCAGCCCTAACACCAAAGCCACACTTACACACTCCCATCAACACTTTAAAGCCCCAATTTCATCACATATACCACCCCCCTCCATCAGCTACAGCTGCAACACACACCAAAAAGAAATAAAAGAGAAGAGGATTGCTAGCAGCAACAGCAAAACAAACAGCATCAACATCAGCTTTATTCAAACCACCCTACACCCTCATCAACCCTCAACTCAGCAACCTCAGTAACTTCATTTCAAAACAACATCACACTATCACCAAGCAACCACAACAACAGCAGCTGCTGAAACTATAGCAACAGCAACAAAACTGCTGTTGAAGAACAGCAGCAGCATCAGCTGCACCAGCAACCTCAGGAGCAACAGAAGTAGTCCAGCAGCAGCACAACACTCCTTCTTCCTCCTCCTTCCCTTCTCCTTCCTCCTAGGACCCCCTCGAGGTATAATCTCGCAACCCAACTCTTTTCTTGCCAAGCCACAGCTGTTAAAACAGAAACTTACTGAATATCTGTGATTTAGTGCTAGTTTAGGCAAAACTTGAGGGAGACTTGACCAAGTGTGGTTTTGATCGTTAGTATAACCTTATTAGGTGTTCTTGAGACCATTGTAACCAATATTACCCCAGATTCCTAGTATTTACCAGAGTTATTCGACTTGGCGTATTTTAGCGTTTTTGTCGATTTTGTGACCTTTCTGAGACCTGCTTTCACCCGGGACCTCCTAGGGAAAAATTGACTTGTCAGTGAGCTGTGCAGGCACCCTGGAACCACTACCTAAAGCCCTAGCCACCATCTTAAAGTCCCGGCCGCAAATTTAATCCCCCTGGCCGCAATTTGCAGCCAGAGCAGTGTAAAACTGCCTCGTTTTACGTGCACAGCCCCTTTTTCATGTAAAATTGACCCCCAGTATGTCTAGTTTTGACTGTTTCCTGTTAGGGTAAAATCTGGGTTGAATTTCATGAGTTGGCGTATGATTTACGACTCGTTTTCGTATGGATTTTGATATTCGATGATTCGTATCTGTCGGGTGGCGTTTGGACGTCAACGACAGCGGTGATTGGCTATTTTTGCACACAAGGTCACAGGTTTTTACCTATGGGCGTAGTGTGCACCATTTTGGTTTCTGACATGGTTTTCATGAGTTTTAGCGTGTGATATCCTTGTAGGTACCCCACGTGGCGTCGAGGCGTTGGAGATGCAAACGGCGACATCGGCACCGGCACACATAACTAGGTGAGTTGATTTATATGTACGGGGAGAAGTCGGGTGGATGGCGTATAGCACCCCCGCAGTCTGATGTCTAGTATAACATATAGGTTATATTTACAGATATATGCTAGCTTATGTGTGACTTAGTTGTTTAGGATGTGTTAGGTGGAATATGCATAGGATAGAGTTAAAAGTAACTAGTGTAGTTTCTAGTCGCGGACCTAGAATAGGTTTACACCCACACGCACACACGTGCGAATTTGCGAGGTTTATACGGTGACGATGAGGATATTGGAGGACATTAGAGATGAGTCGATGAGATATGTTCTGAGCTTATGATATCGGTGATAGGGTAGGACTCATATTAGAGATACGCCCTGATAAGATAGCGGATCTTTAGACGACGATACATATTAGAGTGATATACTTGAATAATTGACATATGGTCGAGATATGAGATATGTCAGGTTAGATATTTATAGTGGGTCGCATTGAGTGATATACCCTTCTCTCTAACGACATATGATGTTGTTATCAGTGTAAGTCCACGTTGCCCATCCCGGTGCTTGCGGGGAGGCGGAAAACGGAATAAAAATCGGATTTTTATGAGCTTAGGCAACATGGACTATAGCTAGAAGGATCTTTGCTAAACAAAAACTTGCTAAAGCTAACTAGTAACTAGCTAAGTGCTAGAAAGGTTATACCTTGGGCTTTAAGTCCTTCTCTCCTTGCTCCTTGGAGTGGTGGAAGGAGGTCACCTTGGTCGTCTTCTCACATCGAAGAAAGATCCACCCGAAAGTCTCAACCTTTGGCTTCAACTCCAAGCTAGAAATAACTAGGGTGCAAGAAGTGCTAGTCCTTGAACCCTAGATGAGAGTAAAGATGATCAAGAGAGGGTTTTTCTCAAGCTCTAGTGTTTCTCAACACATGAGAGGGAGAGAGCTTGAGGGAGAGGAAGAACAAGAGAGAGAAAGGATATGATAGAATTGAGAGAATAATATGAAGCATTCTCTCATATATATGAATTGTTGTAATTAGATAATTAGTGAGATAATTGTCATGGCTAAATCAAGACATGACCATTATCATTTCATTTTTAATGCAAATTGCAAGGATCAAAGAGTATCTTCCAAATGAAATGATGATGGTCAAAGTGTCAACAAGGTCAACAAGTCAAGGTGGGTCAAATGGTCAACAACCATAACCATGCACAATTATTAAACTAATATCAATTAACAATAATACACACATAAGCATTAGGGTTAATAAAATGAAAATAGTCATTAACCCTAATCAAAGTCCTCTCCCTCAGTCTCAAGCAACTGTGCATACGCACCCGTATTCGTGATCCGAGGAACACGAATACAATGAGAAAAACCAATCCCAAATCATATACTAGGATCCGGCTTAAACCAAAGCCCGCTAGTATAAACTGTCCGGACAGCAAACGTGCACAAGTGCGCGAATGTGAACGAACCATGTCGCAAAACCATGCGACCTCTACTCATTTTGCCTAAAGGCGAATAGCTCTCTGTGTGGCACTCTAAAGACTCGACATTACGCTGGCAGTGGGTTTAACCACAGACCGCAAGCAGCACTAGCTGTATGTAACGGTCCCCAAGTAGATGTCGATAAGAAGACTGACGAGGTGAACCCCATCCGAACTCCTACTGAGCCTGTATGTGACAATCTCCGTACAGTCCGGTCTGTTCGTCTGATACATCGCATGGCGGGCCTAGGGGGGTGGTGAACGTCAGTCCCCTAATAGCGGTACAAGTCGTGTCGGAGTGTAGCCCAGAACACCCTGAGATAACACTGGAAACCTACCAGTATATCTCGCTTGCCCTGGCCAGGGACTACTCGTGTAATGGCTCTCCTGGACACAGCTCGATGTCAACCCCCAATACCGGGAGAGACGAATCCTGTCTAACCGTCACTGCCTCCAAGTGCTTCAGGACTGCACCCAAAAACTACCTGTTTGCACGACTCCTTTGAGCCGTGGTAGGATAGTAATCAAAGTGCAGTGGGAACACACTCGAGGCGAAGTGACAGTGTCAAGTCAGCGGACTAAGCTGTACTCATGTCACCTGGGAACTGATAACTGATGATAGGTATAATACCAACCAACAGTTCCCGACGAGTCCTGTCCAGTGTACTCGTAACCCAACGAGCACCCGCATACTATCTCAAGTACGACGTACTGACGGCTGTGGGACAGACCGTCTCCCACACTGGGATAAGAAGCGCATACGCTAGTCTACTCCGGAGTATCGATGCCCTGTCTCGATAGTCCAACGACTAGGGACCTGTATAAGGATGTGCTTATAGATCACCCAGCTCCCACGAGTGTGAGCGCCATCACAACGCTGGTAATCAAGCAAGGATCCTAAGGGCTCTACTAATATGTATATCAGCGATATGCTAAAAGAAACACATGCACATATTAAAGCAGAGACAAACCAAGTAGCATACTACCATTTCGAGCAAGATTGTATATACAATTGTGAATATCCCAAGCTTCCATCAAGTAATATACAAACTAGTATGATACAGTAATGGCCTCTAGGGCATATACACTAACAATCTCCTACTTGCACTAAGGCCATGTACTGGCGTATCGAAGACCTATCATCTCAATCAGCCGCTCGAACTGAGTCTGGGGCAAGGCCTTGGTGAATGGATCTGCAGTGTTATCCTCTGATGCAACTCTCCGGACCTCGATCTCCTGGCGATCTACGATCTCCCTGATCAGGTGATACCGCCTTAAGATGTGTCTGTATTTCTGATGGGACCTGGGTTCCTTCGCTAAAGCTATAGCCCCGTTGTTGTCGCAATACAGAGGTATTGGGTCAACAATGGACGGAACCACCTGAAGTTCTCTCAAGAACTTCCTCATCCAGACAGCTTCTTTTGCGGCATCAGATGCAGGGATGTATTCCGCTTCCATAGTCGAGTCAGCAACGGTTTCCTGTTTGGAGCTCTTCCAACACACTGCCCCTCCATTGAGGGTAAAGACAAAACCCGACATGGACTTGGAATCATCCTTGTCACTCTGGAAGCTGGAGTCAGCAAAGGCCTCAATCTGCAGGTCTTTTCCGCCATACACCAAGAACATCTCCTTAGTCCTTCTCAGGTACTTGAGAATGTTCTTTACTGCTATCCAATGTTTCTCCCCAGGGTTTGACTGATACCTGCTTACCACACTCAGTGCATAAGCCACATCCGGTCTGGTACACAACATCGCATATATTATAGAGCCTACCGCAGAAGCGTAGGGTATAATAGACATGCGATCCCTCTCCAAATCAGTCTTGGGAGACATCTCTTTGAAGAGGGTGATCCCGTGACAAGCCGGTAGATTACCGTGCTTGGAATCTTCCATACTGAATCTCTTCAGTATGGTGTCGATGTACCTGGACTGTGAAAGTCCTAATATCCTCTTGGATCTGTCACGGTAGATCCGGATACCCAGAATGTATGAGGCATCACCTAGGTCTTTCATGGAGAACCTGTATGACAAGAACCCCTTGACAGATTGTAGTATAGGAATGTCATTTCCTATTAAGAGAATGTCATCCACGTATAAAACCAGGAATACTACAGTTCTCGCTACAAATCTACAATAGATGCATGGTTCATCTGGATTTTTGATAAAGCCAAATTCCTTGACCGTCTCATCAAAACAAATGTTCCAACTCCGCGATGCCTGCTTTAGTCCATAAATGGACTTAAGCAACTTGCACACCTTTCCGCTGCTCCCACTCTGAATGAAACCCTCTGGCTGATCCATATAGACACACTCCTCTAAATGTCCATTTAGAAAAGTTTTCTTTACGTCCATCTGCCAAATCTCATAATCGTGGAAGGCAGCAATGGCAAGAAGGATCCGAATGGATTTCAGCATAGCTACTGGAGAAAAGGTTTCGTCATAGTCCAAACCAGGTCGCTGACGAAAACCCTTTGCTACCAGTCTAGCTTTATAGGTCTCAACCTGTCCATCTACACCAATCTTCCTTTTGAAGATCCACTTGCATCCTACGGGTTTTACCCCATCTGGAGCAATGTCCAACGTCCATACTTTGTTGGTGTACATGGACTCCATTTCGGTCCGCATTGCATCCAGCCATTTTACCGAGTCGACGCTCTGAATGTCTTGCTGGAAGCTAGTAGGCTCATCAAAGTCTATGATGCAATCCTCTTTATCCCCGTCAATGAGAAAACCGTAGTATCTCTCGGGCGGATGAGACTGCCTACTACTCCTGCGGAGTGGTGTGGGAATGTCCTGATCTTTCGAACCCTCTGGTTCTACTAAGCTTTCAGTAATAGCTTGTGGTTCTGGAATTTCTTCCAGTTCTATTGCGCTCCCACTTATTTCTTTTTCTAAGAACTGATGTTCCAGAAAATGGGCATTACGAGAAACAAGGACTTTTTGTTCCTCTGCGTAATAGAAAAGATACCCCCTGGAGTTCTTTGGGTATCCCACAAACTTGCACAGTACTGAGCGTGCCTCTAGTTTGTCCGCATGCTGCCTTTTGACATAAGCTGGACATCCCCAGATCTTCAAGTATTGAAGATAGGGTTTCTTCCCACTCCATAACTCATATGGTGTGGTAGGCACAGTCTTAGTGGGAACACGGTTCAAAAGGTATGCAGCTGTTTCTAGTGCATATCCCCAGAACGATCGCGGCAACTCAGCATTACTCATCATGGACCGTACCATATCCAATAGGGTTCAGTTCCGTCTCTCCGATACACCGTTATGTTGCGGAGTGTATGGAGGAGTAAGCTGAGAGAGAATTCCATTCTCTTTTAAGTAACCCAGGAACTCGGCACTCAAGTATTCACCACGTCGATCAGATCTCAGTGCCTTGATACTTTTGCCTGTTTGTTTTTCTACTTCATTCTTATATTCCTGGAACTTATCAAAAGCTTCGGATTTATGCTTCATTAAGAAGACATGTCCAAACCTTGAGAAATCATCCGTAAAAGTAATGAAGTATGAACAACCGCTTCGTGCATGTGTAGACATTGGACCGCACACGTCGCTGTGTACGAGTCCTAAGAGCGAGCTCGCTCTTACTCCGTGTCCAGTGAACGGAGTCTTTGACATCTTTCCCTTGAGACAGGATTGACAAGTTGTATACGATTGATATTCGAACGAATCCAAATATCCTTCTGCATGTAACTTAGTCAACCTTCTCTCATTGATGTGACCCAGTCTACAATGCCATAAGAATGTTTTATCGATTTCTGGAGACTTTCTTTTGTGTGTATTCTGGACATTGAAAATCTGTGGCTGGTTTAATACGTATATACCGTTGTTCAATGTACCTGACCCAATCAAAACTTGATTAAGGTGAATGTTCACTACATTATTTACAAATGCAAATTCATAACCTTCTTTAGATAATAAAGATACAGAAATGATATTACAGGTTGCATTTGGTACATAATAACAACTACGCAAAACCAAAAAATGTCCATCCGACAATCCCAGGTGATAGTCCCCCACGGCCTCAGCATCCATGCTAGCACCGTTTGCAACTCTGAGGGTCATGTCACCAGCCTTCAAAACTCTACGCTTTCTCAACGCCTGCAAAGAATTACAGATATGAGATCCTGATCCGGTATCCAATACCCAGGACGTAGAGTTTATTGATAGACAGTTTTCAATAACATACACACCTGAAGCTGAAGCTGCAACTCGCTTCAAATCCTGTGTTCTGGCTTTCCAAGCCTTGCAATCCTGTTTCCAGTGACTACTTTTGTGACAATAGAAGCATTCTTCCTTCCCCACCAGCTTTCCCGCTACCTTTGTTGCTTTTCCTTTTCCCTTCGTATCCACTTTACTGACACCGCCTCTTGGTTTGACGGGGGCTTTCTTCTTCTTGCCCTTGGCTTTCGCCCTGGACCTAGAAGAGGAAGATCCTCCTACAAACAAAGTGGATGTCTCCCTACCCTTCTGTAGGGTGCCCTCAGCACTCCTCAACTTGTTCAGAAGCTCGGAAAGTTCAACCTCCTTTCCTTGCATGCTGAAGTTAAGAATAAACTGGGCGTAAGTGGAAGGAAGGGACTGGAGAATCAAATCAGTATAGAGTTCATTCTCCAACGTGGTCCCATGGTCCGCGAGCTCCTCTATGTAGCCAATCATCTTAAGCACGTGTTCCGCTACCGATGATCCGACGGCCAACCTTACCGAAAACAACTTCTTCGACACTTCGTATCTTGCGATACGAGACTGCTCTCCATACAGTTCTTTTGTATGAAGAAATATGGACTCTAGGTCCATATTCTCGTGCCTCCTCTGATGTTCGTTGTCCATCGAGGCAAGTACGAGGCATCTGGCCTTCGCGCAATCTATTTCCCAGGTCTTGTAGATTTCCCTATCTACGACACTGGTTTTGGGACCTGGGACAGGGGGAGCTTTGGTGGTAAGGATATAACCCAACTTGTCGTAAGTGATTACCATCTTGACATTCCTGAGCCAATCTTTGTAGTTTGGCCCTGTCAATATGTTTTTATCTAGTAATAACTTAAGTCCGGTCATGTTGAATGGTCGCTGCAATTAGGAGAGAGAAAAGAAACACTTTAGCATGATGCTCTTGCAAGTTTAGAGTGGTTTTTAATTTGTCTAAACTCGATGGCTCCCACTGTCTCTCGAATCCCTTCTCAAACCGTAAAGAAAGGATTAGTCAGGATCAATCTCACCGTACAATACTTTCTTAACCGTTCAGCCAGGCCAGTGTTGGTACTTCGAGGGAGGTATTCCAACGCTTTCGCGAAGTTCCTTAATTAAGTAACCTCTTTTCCCTGTGGGCATAGCCCCGCTAACACCTTTCTTGACACCTACTAAGTTTATAGCATTGATCGGTAAGTGAGAGTTTTCCCGAGGAGTAGCATATACTCACAGTAGGATCGGGATCCAAATATCATCACGTGATAAAACTGAAGGAATCCTACCAGAATTATCACACTCCAAATGGTATGCAGCGCTAGCAAGTTTCAGTACTTATGAAACTCCCGATGTGGTTTTTTGCCCCATGCTCTTATGACCTTGGCGTGAGGTCAAAATGTCATAAGTCACATGTCAAGTTCTTCCCATCATTATCCTGGTTAATTTGAACCCACCCGTACCTACCCTTGACGTAGGCCAAAATGGCAGTACGACTGTCTCAAATCAACGCATTCTATCTATGCAACAGATAAATATCCGGCAGCTACCAATCACTATGCCTTGGCGTGAGGTCAAAATACATAGCTTGAATACTACCGAATATTTAACTGAAATGATGGAGGGCTACGGATGGTTTTGGCGAAACCGTGAACGTAGTGAACTTGATATAATCGATGGAACGAGATAGCTTTTAAAAGGAGTGGTTCAAGCTCCGCGTTTACAAGTATAGTTTTGAAAAGAACCGAGTGGTATTCAAAGTGTTCCAATCGACTTTTACTTGGTTTATTTTCTTGCATTAGTTCTTTTAATGCGTCCCATCATTTAATCCTACCATTGCAGAAAACAACCAAAATATGACGTACGCTTATGCCATTCGCATTCGCCACGGGGCCCCGTCATCACCCGTTAGGTTACTTAACTAACGACAGAGCGGGGGCTGGGCTAGCGCTGCTGTAAAACATAAGCAACGCCTAAATATTTATCATATATAAATATATAGCAATGATAGACATTACAGATCACAGATGAATACATTGGATATACTAGGAATCCGCAATCCGTTCGAGCCTGCAACGAAAAGCGGATTACACGGTCGCGGTGAATAGCCAATACCCCACCCAAGACCCTTACGGGTGCGGCAAACTACCCGCCAAGTACCCGAAGCGAAGCAACCTCCCTCACCACCATGAGTAGGCCACTCGGCTCTTCGAGATACCCGGTAGTTTGTGCACCCCCTCCATGGGTCTATCCTAGGAGCAAAAACAGTAAAAAGAATTATACAATGACGGCTACAACCCCGACCCGGTTGTGCGGCCAAACAAATAATAATATTACATCAAATTACATCTTACAATGAATGAAAGAAAAAGCAACACTCATCTCACATCCACCCCGGCTATTTATCCGCGACAATCCAACCCATTCATATACACATACCATCATCAATCACAGATCACAGATATGTATAACCCCGACTAATCGACATATTGCGATTAGCCGACGTTCAATACATATAAACATCACAGATAAAACCTTTTAGTCAAAGTGTATTGAAGTTCGGAAAAAAAATACGGATTTATAGGCCCCCAAAAATAAATTTCTATTCCGGAAAATCTGGGCACATATAAACCATCTCAAAAAACCTAAAACCAAGCCAGAGATACACTGCACCAAACTCGACCAAGTGAAGAGCCAAGACGGCCGCGGTTGCGCAGCAATAGCTTGCTATTGCCGCGGAACCGCGGCACGTTGGTCGATTCACTTGATCGTTTTTGGTGGCTATCTTTAAAAAACCCTGAGACGATTTTTGTTGTAAAACAAAAAATTTTTTGACCAGAAAAAATTTTAACAGAAAACTAGGGTTTTGATGTTTTGGTTTTTCGATTTTTCCGTTTCGAACTTCGACACACTTCACTACCAAGCTAGTTTATGTTTAGTTAGTCTCTGATACCACTGGAAGTCCACGTTGCCCATCCCGGTGCTTGCGGGGAGGTGGAAAACGGAATAAAAATCGGATTTTTATGAGCTTAGGCAACATGGACTATAGCTAGAAGGATCTTTGCTAAACAAAAACTTGCTAAAGCTAACTAGTAACTAGCTAAGTGCTAGAAAGGTTATACCTTGGGCTTTAAGTCCTTCTCTCCTTGCTCCTTGGAGTGGTGGAAGGAGGTCACCTTGGTCGTCTTCTCACGTCGAAGAAAGATCCACCCGAAAGTCTCAACCTTTGGCTTCAACTCCAAGCTAGAAGTAACTAGGGTGCAAGAAGTGCTAGTCCTTGAACCCTAGATGAGAGTAAAGATGATCAACAGAGGGTTTTTCTCAAGCTCAAGTGTTTCTCAACACATGAGAGGGAGAGAGCTTGAGGGAGAGGAAGAACAAGAGAGAGAAAGGATATGATAGAATTGAGAGAATAATATGAAGCATTCTCTCATATATGTGAATTGTTATAATTAGATAATTAGTGAGATAATTGTCATGGCTAAATCAAGACATGACCATTATCATTTCATTTTTAATGCAAATTGTAAGGATCAAAGAGCATCTTCCAAATGAAATGATGATGGTCAAAGTGTCAACAAGGTCAACAAGTCAAGGTGGGTCAAATGGTCAACAACCATAACCATGCACAATTATTAAACTAATATCAATTAACAATAATACACACATAAGCATTAGGATTAATAAAATGACAATAGTCATTAACCCTAATCAAAGTCCTCTCCCTCAGTCTCAAGCAACTGTGCATACGCACCCGTATTCGTGATCCGAGGAACACGAATACAATGAGAAAAACCAATCCCAAATCATATACTAGGATCCGGCTTAAACCAAAGCCCGCTAGTATAAACTGTCCGGACAGCAAACGTGCACAAGTGCGCGAATGTGAACGAACCCTGTCGCAAAACTATGCGACCTCTACTCATTTTGCTTAAAGGCGAATAGCTCTCTGTGTGGGACTCTAAAGACTCGACACTACGCTGGCAGTGGGTTTAACCACAGACCGCAAGCAGCACTAGCTGTACGTAACGGTCCCCAGGTAGATGTCGATAAGAAGACTGACGAGGTGAACCCCATCCGAACTCCTACTGAGCCTGTATGTGACAATCTCCGTACAGTCCGGTCTGTTCGTCTGATACATCGCATGGCGGGCCTAGGGGGGCAGTGAACGTCAGTCCCCTAATAGCGGTACAAGTCGTGTCGGAGTGTAGCTCAGAACACCCTGAGATAACACTGGAAACCTACCAGTATATCTCACTTACCCTGGCCAGGGACAACTCGTGTAATGGATCTCCTGGACACAGCGCGATGTCAACCCCCAATACCGGGAGAGACGAATCCTGTCTAACCGTCACTGCCTCCAAGTGCTTCGGGACTGCACCCAAAAACTACCTGTTTGCACGACTCCTTTGAGCCGTGGTAGGGTAGTAATCAAAGTGCAGTGGGAACACACTCGAGGCGAAGTGACAGTGTCAAGTCAGCGGACTAAGCTGTACTCATGTCACCTGGGAACTGATAACTGACGATAGGTATAATACCAACCAACAGTTCCCGACGAGTCCTGTCCAGTGTACTCGTAACCCAACGAGCACCCGCATACTATCTCAAGTACGACGTACTGACGGCCGTGGGACAGACCGTCTCCCACACTGGGATGAGAAGCGCATACGCTAGTCTACTCCGGAGTATCGATGCCCTGTCTCGATAGTCCAACGACTAGGGACCTGTATAAGGATGTGCTTATAGATCACCCAGCTCCCACGAGTGTGAGCGCCATCACAACGCTGGTAATCAAGCAAAGATCCTAAGGGCTCTACTAATATGTATATCAGCGATATGCTAAAAGAAACACATGCACATATTAAAGCAGAGACAAACCAAGTAGCATACTACCATTTCGAGCAAGATTGTATATACAACTGTGAATATCCCAAGCTTCCATCAAGTAATATACAAACTAGTATGATACAGTAATGGCCTCTAGGGCATATACACTAACAATCAGTTATTTGAGGCTATAGGTCAGCAGCCAGATCATTATTGGATTGATGATATTAGGGTTGTACTAGACGTAGGTCAGTACCTTGGATGATGATCTTGATAAAAGAGGATGTCAGATAAATAGTGTGATGAACGTGATATCGACCCGTACCCAGCTAATGGGATGCCGTACGACGACTTACCGTACGAGCTGTATTTTGATGATTGATCCGCACTCATGACACGAGGATGTCAGATGATGTACGGTATCGTACGCGATACTGTTGAGGCGGGATCACCGACTATTTTATTATATTTACATATATATCGACTCAAATTTAGGAGGTTTCCATACCCCTCCCGATTGTCTTGATAGTTAGATCAGTAGTTAGTATAGTAGATGTTAGGCTAGACCCGAGTCATACCTATTTCAAAAACTTACGAATCGGAAATATCTTAAAAACAAGTAAAGGGATTCTACGGATATTTTCAAAGGACGTATCTTACTTAAAAACTCCGTAGCCCTTATTTTACTAAAAACCCCGATTTGTCTTATTTCAAATGGCATGATTTCATGACATATACATATTGAGGTAGACTTTTCATAGTTGCGTTGATTTATTCGATTCCGCATGATCATTGCTATTCACATTTCATTTCATGTGCTATTGCTATATTACTATCATGCTGTTAGGACACCAGCACCATTATCGATGATGCGTATGTTCCACGTACACTTGCTTGCCGGCTCACACACTTCATCATCGATAATTGCCATGTCACTACACTATAGTACTGTTGCATTCAGAATACGATCCTTGCATGGAATACTCATTTACACTTATATTTGTGCACATACTCATACTTGTACACATACATGTTTGCACATACATAGATGATATTTATAATTTTTGGGAACCGCAAGATACTCTTCAAAACTGATTCATTTTAAAAGAGCGGATTCCCTCAAAATGTGCATATTACCATTCCAGGTTGCATGATAGACAGATGTGCTTGCATTCTTTTACATATCGCCTATATCATGCATTCGATTATACGCATTGAGATATATTGTTTCCATGATATTTCTGGATTTGGGAACCGTGGATATTTCAAAAGAAAATATGTAATTGTTTTAAAAACCCGGTTACCCTTGATATGATATTTCAGTGCGTCCACCATGTGTTTTCTCGGTGCTAGAGTGACATGTGGAACCCGATTCGAGGAGGCGGATGAGACCGAATACGGGTACATGGTGGACCCGGTACGGTACCCCAGGGCGAGAACGGATCGCTGTTAAGGTAGACGGTGAGCCTGGCAGAGGGTCTACTACCTACCGGTGATTGGTTGGACTTGGCGGTTATCCGGAGGATACTGACCAGAGTCGAGAGATGGATACGGGACGACTCGTACTGCCGGGGCCGAGGGCCGATACCGCAGACGGAGCCCGTGGGCTGACCCGGACTGACAGGTGCCCGATATATGAGGATTTACATGCCGATGTTGGGCACAGTTTTCATGATGTTTTCGAGTGTCGATGCTGGGCACTCCGGTTCCATGATTTTGATTATATCCTCGTACTTCCATGCATATACTTATGATATTTACATGCATGATGCTTATTGTCATTGGGTGACGGGTGGACGGGATCCACGTTTATACAGACTTTGATTACATACAGACCTTGATTACATTGATCATACTTTATTTGTATATAAAACAGGGTATGAGGGCGCTGTTATATATACCCTTACACCAATATTAGTGGAATGGGACGCTAATATATGTGTATTGATATCCATTTGATACTTCATCATATTACTTCATACAGGCATACCTCTTATTTAAGACATGTTATTACCCGAGGCACTGACACGAGCACTTGGCATTACATACATGTATAGATGTTACATTACCACCTTAGCATGCTTCAGATTTATTCATTTGAGGTTTATATATATTGATCGTATGACCTAGGATCGCGTCATACATGCGATTTTCTATTCGTAGATCTTTTTGTACTCACGAGTTGGCAACTCACCCCCGTTGTGCCCCAGTTTCTTGCAGGTTTGCCGTACAGGATTCTTTACGGCTTTGCGGGCACTATTCCTTTCGGGTGACTCGTTAGTAGATGGGTTTATTGTATCGCAACCATCATTATACCTTGTATATTATATTTCAGTTGTATCTAGAATTTCCATCAACCAAGCTTGTATTTATTTGTGATAGAGACCAATGATGTTTATTCTCTTGACCTTAGAGTCGCGTGTTATATTTCTATGGGTTTCTTGCTGATTGAGTTTCAGTTCTGTTGTGATCCTCGCCTTTAGGCGTTGTATATTATGTTGCATACAGGTTGATTTGATATGGTTCTTCCTACACTCTACTTTTCTTGGTTTAGATTTCTGGGTTGTGGCTTACTTCGATTACGTACGCCTTGAGACGTTCGTAGTCTAAGTGCCGGTCATGTTCCGTAGTTTCGGGTCGTGACACATACCTTCTATGAGATAGTTGGATCCCGATACCCGCTGCGAGTAAGAGTTACTCCTGGGAGAGTTTTACACATTACAATTAGCCGATCAAGTAGGTGTCTAGAAAGGTGTCAAAGAGGTTACGCCTCTGGGAAAACGAGGTTTACATTAATTATGTTCGTGCGAAAGCACGGGGGACCTCCCTCAAAGTACCGACACTGGCCTGGCTGAAAGATTGGCGAACTTGAGGCGTGTAATTAATCCCGGCTAGTATTTCCTTTTAGGGTTTGAAGGAAAATTTGATAAAAATAGTGGAAACCATCCTGATTAGATAAAATAATAACCAATCTGATCTTGCAAGAGCATACGCTGAGTGTTTTCTTCTCTCTCTCTCCAGGTAGCGACCATATAACGCCTTAATCAAGATAATAAAATGGATATATTGACCGAACCCGCTTGTTATACTAAGCTGGGGAACGTTGGTTCCGCTCTAACTTATAAATGTTATAAGATAGAGCAGGAAATTGGGGATTACCAGAATTCCCGTACCGCCCAAACGAAGAGAGTGCATGTTGATGCATCATCTTCGGGTGTGTTCATTACAAAGAACTGTTTCTCAGTATCCTTTACGTCCTGGGTATGTGATACCAGATCAGAATCCCGCATATGTAATTTGTTACATGGGCTACAGAAAGGTAGAGAACTGAGAACGGGTGATAAGTTTCATGAGGCAGAGAACGGTGCAAGTGTTGCAGCCAGGTCTGTTGGTCACTGTCACCTTGTATTACCTGAATACATTGATTCTGAACAAATGTTATTAGATACCGAACCTGATATACAAAATCATATCAGTCTCTTTATTAGTAAAAGAAAGGATATAATTTTGTATTGATTGGATAATGTTTTGAACATTTCCTATATCAAGAGTTGATCGGTTCAGGCACGTTATCTAAAAGCATTGACGTTCAAAATCAAACCACAGTTCTTAGTATATGGAACACACACAAGAGGAAGAGTTCAGAAATGAACGGATCCTTCTTGAGGTATTGTAGACTAGGTCATATCAATGCGACCCGACTAGCTAAGTTGCACATAGATGCATATTTAAATCTGTTTGAATTTACATCTTGTGAAACTTGCCAGTCATGTCACAGAGATAAAATGACCATATCTCTGTTTACTGGAAACAGAGAAAGAGTTAGTAAACTCTTGGGATTGATACATGCTGATGTATGAAGGTCCCCTGTCTACATATGCCATTCTTTATACTTCATTACATTCTCTGATAATCTCTCAAGATTCAGACATATGTTCCTGTTGAAACACAAGTCCGAACCTTTTGAGATATTCATAGAATATAAGTTAGAAGTAGAGAACCAAAATACGGGTAAAAGTATTATGTCCTTTGATGTGATCAAGGAGGAGAATACTTGTGCACGGGATTCCTAGATTATTCTAAAGGAGAATGAGATTCTCTCTCAGCATTACTCCTTCGTATACACCATAGCACGATGGTATATCGAGGCGGAGCAATAGCACCCTATGTGATATGGTGTGCTCTATGATGAGTACTACTGAGTTTCCTATTTCCTTTTAGGGAGTTATGCACTTATGAAGTTGCATACCTATTGAATAGGGTTCAAATCAAATCAGTTGCCTACCACTTCATATGAGATATGGAAAGGGAAGAGCCCATATCTTAAGTTTGTTAAGATTTGGGGTTGTCCGGCCTATGTCTCAAAAGTATAATCCGGACAAGCTCGAGGCAAAGTCAGTTCTGTGGAAGTTTGTTGGATATCCCAAGCATTCGCAAGGGAATATCTTCTACCTAACCGAGGAACAAAAGATGTTTTTTTTCTCAACATGCCACCTTTGTGAAAGGGAATTTCTTGTGAAGAAATTAGTGGACATGAGGTAGAACTGGAAAGAGTTCTAGCTATACAAACTGCAGCTGATGATTTGGTAGAACCAAAGAATTCAATAGCAACCAACGAACCTCAGCCTCTCCGCCAATCTAGTAGGTTTCCTCACCCACCTGAGAGATACTCCGGTTTCTTTATGACAGTAGGAGCGAGGATTGCATCATGGGATGATGACCCAACTAGTTTTGAGCTGGCCATCAGGAGTGGGACTCTATAAGAATGGCTGGATGCTTATCGATCTGAGATGGAATCCTTATACACCAACAAAGTATGGACTTTGGTTGCTTTATCTGAAGGGTTAAATCCCCATCAGGAGAAAGTATATCTTGAGAAGATTACTTGGTGTACATGGAAAAGTTGAGACTTTCAAAGCTAGACTTGTTAAAGATTTGCATCATTGACCAGTTATGGATTATGATGAAACATATTCGAAGTAGCTATGCTTAAGTCCATCCAGATCCTACTTGCCACGGCTACATACCATGACTACGATATCTGGCGGTTGGGTGTCATGACTGCTTTTCTAAATAAAGATTTAGAAAAGGTAATCTATAAGTACACAGCCAGAGGGCTTCGTAGACAGTGGGAGCAGCGGAAACGTGTGCAAGATGTTTTATGTGATAAAGCAGGCATCGCAGAGTTGGAACATCTGTTTTGATGAGATTAGTCAAAGAGTTCGACTTCATCAAAATGGTAGATGAACCTTTTATATACAAAAAGGTAGTAGGGAGTATGGTTGTGATCCTCGTAGAGTACGTGGATGACATACTCTTGATAGGGAAGGAGTTTCCTATACTACGCTCGGTCAATCTCCGCTTATCACAAGGATTCTCCATATAGGATCAAAGTGATACCTACTAAATCCTGGGTTTTGGATTTATGAGATAGGTCTAATTGGATGTTAGGATACTCACTAGTTATAGTGAGAAGGTATCAATTGATCCTGGGGAGAATCACTGGAAAGGTTCCAGGGTGATAAGGATGACTGAATGTCAGTCACAGGCATTGTCTTTACCCTCAGTAAAGGGACGGTATGTTGGAAGAGTTCCAAGCTAGATACCGTGGCATACTAGACGATAAAGGCTGGACACATCGCTACCAAAGATGCTACCAAAGAGGCAGTCTAGGTGTATATTAGTTCATGAGATGAACTTCGTTCCTCCCATTGTGTGACAATGGAGTTGTGGCTTATGCCAAGGAACGCCCGTCCCATCAGTGATCCAGACATATTCTTAGGCAGTATCACCTGATCGATGGAGATGGTTGATCTCCAGGGGATCGAGGTTAGGAGAGTAGACTCAGAGGACAACACGGCGGATCCACTTACGAAAGGCCTTTTCCCAGAGAGAGACTTTTATGGGATGGTTGAGTATGAGATACTACAACCACTGCTATCAGATGGCCCTAGTGCAAGTGGGAGATTGTTAGTTATATGTATGCCCTAGAGGCCATTACTATACATAGGATGTATATTGTAGTGGATGCTTGGACATATATAGGGATGACTTTCTTGCTCGATATGATAGTATGCTATCTGGTTACTCTTTACCTTAACGTGTACGCTGATTTCCTCTCTGTTACATGTTGGTAAAGCCCTTAGGATGTGTACTTGACTACCTGGACTATGATGTGGATCATACTAGTGGGGACATGGTAGTCCATAAGTACATCCTTCAAAGTCCTTAGTCGTGGGTGTATCGAGACAGGGCATCGATGTACCAGAGTAGACTAGCGTGTAGCTTCTCGACCCATATAGATGGGCGATGGATGATCCTATATCCATTGGTGTTTGACATCAGAGATGGTATACGAGTGCTCAGTAGAGACTGGGTACACTGGACGTACTCGCCGAGAACTCCCAGATGGTATTATACCTTACGTCAGATGGCAGTTCTCTGGTGACACTGGTACAGGTTAGTCTGTAGACCCGAGATCATCATAGAGTCTTGTGTGATTCCCACTGTGCTTTGATTTCCATCATACCACGTCCAAGAGGGCGTGCAAAAAGGTGGTTTTTAGGTACAGCCCCGAATCACATGGAGGAAATGAGCGATAGGAGGGGTTTCGTCTCTCCCGGTATAGGGAGTTGATGTTGCGCAGTGCTCGATTGGCTATAACAGGAAGTCCTTGGCCAAGGCTGCTTTAGGGATTTATTGGTAAGTGTTATCAGTAGTTTCTCGACCCGTTATGAGCCTCATATCGACACGACTTATCGAGTTATTGGGGTCTGACGTTTACCACCCCTAGATGAGATATGCGACATATCAGACGAACAGACCGGACTGTATGGTAGTGTTACTCGTTGGATTCAGAGGAGTGTGAGCGGGCTTGCTCGTTGATCTTCTGATCACTCAATACCCGGGTGGCCGTTACGTTTAGCAGACCGCTTGCGGCTTGTGGGTGTTTGATATGATCATCACCTACTGCCGGCGTATTGACGAGTCTTTAGAGTCCTACACAGGGGTTTCCTGGCTCAAGCGAAACGAAATAGGAGCGCATATGAGATATGTGCGGGACCGAGAATAATACCAGTATGTGATACTGTATTCTATTCTCGTGATTTGTGACATTGATCGGTTATATGCGATATAGTCGGGTTATCGGATCAAGTGTTGATTCGATAAGTTGTTACTATTGATATTAGTCGGTTATATGCGATATGACCGGATCGTTAAATCAAGTGTTGATTTAATGATTTAATGTATAATTATATATTTGATATATTACTTTACATTAACTATTATTGGTTCATTTAAGATTGATTTTCTCACTTGAATGTGCACATTGTTTATATGTGATATATGCAACTGTACATGTTTGTATCATGCTTGATGATACAAACAAGTTATGTGTATGAGACTTGAACCAAATCAAGGTTAGATTAGGGTTTACTATTTTCTTAAGCATATAACAAAAGAGTGTGACTTTGGTCAAAGTTATCAAGCTTCAAAAAGCTTGATAAACATTGACAAAGTCAACTCTTTTGTCATATGTTTAAAGATATTAGTTAACCTAACCTTTAACCTAATGGTTTGGTTAAATCTCTACATGAGTTAAGCATGAGGGCTTAACTCAACCATGGTGCCATTATTCTTTTAGATAAGTTTCATTGGATATAATTCATATGATTCTTTCTTCTTCTTCATCTTCATCAAGCTCACAAAAGCTTGAGAGCTCCAATGGTGCCATGGTAAAAAGAGTGAGAAATCCAATTCTAAAGTGAACCCAATTCCTATTTCTTCATCCTCTACCACTTGCCATGTAGTATAGGGTGTTCTTTTCACAAAGTTTTCGACCAAGTGAAGGAATAGCTTGAGTTTGAGTCTCCCCGACGTAGATCATCTTCGGCCTCGAAGTCAATGACCTAGCTCGATCATTTCTCCGACGAAACCATCGCTAGAGTCCGGGATCCCGATGATCGCAGTGGAGGGACGTCAACACGGAGCTAAAGAAATGGTGGAGCGGATCTACAAAGGTTGTAGTCCCTTTCACTTAGCAATAAAGTAGTTTGCTTGCTTGCTTTTCGCCTTTACTTCTAGTTAACGATCTATATTAGGGTTTCTCGGCACCGGAAAAATTTTGTTTGGCATGGTTGATGCCTTGTGGAACCTCTTGAGTGTGCCTAGGAACCCTACATATCCAACATATGATATATATTGCGTGTGGTTGTGATTCCGCCTTTGGCGAAGAGATAGCTTCCGCTTGGGGATGCCTTTATTCTTTACTTGTGTATTTTCATGTGTTGTACCCGTTTGGGGGCCAGTATTTACAAAGGAGACTCTGCCGAAATTTTCTGGATTTGATGTTTTAAAGTGTTTTAATGTGACTTCATTTTACTAAAACCACCCTTTTAAGCTAAGTTTCCTTCACTCTTTTGCTTTTAGACGGTTTAGATTTCTGGGCTTTGCCTTACTTAGATTACATTACGCCTTTAGACGTTTTGTAGTTTAAGTGTCAGTCACGTTCCGTACCTTCGGGTCGTGACACCATCTCAAGGAGTTGAGACCGGGTCTCCTAACTCTAGAATTGGCAGGGTTACTTTCCGCTCTCATAGGGGTCTAGGGATGTGGGTTTGGCTATTCATCACGACTATGGAATCCGTGTTTTACATTACTTGCTAAATTTAAAACACGGACATCTTAGTATATCCAATATTTCATATATTGCTTCTGCTGCTTGATTCTGTAATGCTGATCATATAACTGCGTGAGACAAATGTTCTATTATATATATGATATATAATTAATGTTTCTTATCTTTTGCACCCGTGCTAATCCAGCCCCCATGTCACGACCTAAAGGTACGGAACGTGACTGGCACTTAAATTACGAAACGTCTTAAGGAGTAACGGAATCTAAGTAAGCCAAAGCCCAGAAATCTAAACCGTTTAATGAAATATAGTGAAAGAAAACTTAACTTAAAAAGTTGATTATTTTTTTGTAAAATAACGTCACCTTAAAACATTTTAATGCATCAAATTTCCCGAAAATTTCGGCAGAGTCTCCTTTGTAAATACTGGCCCCCAAACAGGTACAACACATGAAAATACATATAAATGATGAATAAAGGCATCCCCAAGCAGGAGCTAGCTCTTTGCAAATGGAGGAATCACAACCACATGCAATATGTATATCAAAAGTGCGAAATAAGCATCTGAAAACAAGAAATGAGAAACACCACGTCGGCTCAAGTGAGCATCGACACCAAAATACCACAAATACAAGTCTCACGAGTCTCACCGTCTAGTCCAATATACAAGGGTAGATGGAGTACACTAGATACAAATAATAATACAAGATGGAATAAAAGTATCCTCGCAACCCACCTATGAGCAAAACTGTAAATCGCTGCAATGAAGCAAAAAGAGGAAGTGCGCCTACCGTTACTGTGTTAACGGGTCAGACCTGCAAGATACTGTGGCACAACGGGGGTGAGTTGCAAACTCGTGAGTAGTAAGTAACATCTAAATGTAAGGTTAGTATAGCACCCTATGAAGTGTTTTGAAGCATCAAATGACCCAAAGTTATGATTTTTTATGGTGCTAAGCTAACATGCAAAGGATAGATCCTAGAAAATTAGGGTTTACTAAACTTAAAGCTAACAAAAGTTAGGGTTTGAAGGCTACAACCTTTGTAGCTCCCGTTTTTGCTTCGCTCCTTAGGCTCTTTGGTGTTGAGTCGAGGTCCTCTTGATGTCCTCTTGTATCCACGACGATCCACCACGGAGATATCCGTCCAAACTCGCAACTTCGACAAACCGAAGGAAACACTCTAAACGAAGCGGCTAAGCATGTGTAGAATGATGTTGTGGTGTGGAATCTCACTTCAAAAACCTATCTTTGAGTGGTATTTGCTCACTAGGAAAATCAAGAGAGCAAGAGATGGAGGAGAATGAAGATGGTGGCTTTTTCTTTCAAGAGATAAAATGATAACCCTTAGGTTAACTTCAAAAAGAAAATAAATATCACTATATATATTTAACCCTTCTTGACTCTAACCATGATTAAATGATGGATGATTAATTTAACTTGGGTTTAGAATGATAAAGGAAAAGATAACCATGGTTTAGTGGTGGGTGAGAATGGTTAGGTTAAAAGAAGCATGTAGAAACTAGCATAATTATCCTTTACTTTTCATTTTCTTTTAAAACCAAAATTAAATAATTATCCATAGTTTAATCTATGGTGTGAAGCTTATATTGCCACCATTTCCATATATAATCAACCATGATGGTTTGATGTATGTATGTGTACATGTATGCACATTTTCATGTGCATGAAACTAGAAAAGAAAAATAGAAACACATTCATGCATGCATACATCCATCAAACCCTAGAAAGGTTTCAAGTGAGACAACTTATGGTTAAATGATAAATCAACACTTGATTTATCAATCCGGTCATATCTCATATGACCCCACCAAAAGCAATTCACCCGATCAATGTTCGGTATCATATACGCACATTTCAATCGGGTGTATGCGCATATCGCATATGCGCACCACAACGTTTCGCCTGGACTGGGTAACTCCTCTGTGGGACTCTAAGACTCGTCAATACGCCGGCATAGGGTAATGATCATATCAAGTGCCCTCAAGCCGCAAGAGGTCAGCTAAACGTAACGGCCACCCGGGTATTGAGCGATCAGAAGACAACAAGCGAACCTGCTACAACTCCCATCGAGCCATCCGGCAACACTACCGTACAGTCCGGTCTCTTCGTCAGATATGCTGCATATCGAGCCTAGGGATGGTCACGTCGACCCCAATAACTCAATAAGTCGTGTCGGTGAATGGTCTATAACAGATCGAGAAACTACTGATAACACTTATCAGTAAGTCTCAGCAGCCCTGGCCAGGGACTTGCTGTTATAACCAGTCGAGCACAGCACAGCATCAACTCCCAATACCGGGAGAGACGAAACCCCTCCTATCGCTCATTGCCTTCGTGTGTCTCGGGACTGTACCCAACGGCCACCTGTTTGCACGACTCAGTAGAGCCGTGGTAGGGTGGCAATCAAAGTACAGTGGGAGAACACACAAGACTCCATGACGATCTCGTGTCTACAGACTAACCTGTACCAGTGTCACCTGAGAACTGCTATCCGACGATAGATATAATTCCATATAGGAGTTCTCGGCAAGTCCGTCCAGTGTACCCAGTCAACACTGAGCACCCGTATATGATCTTGATGTCAAACATCGACGAATGTGGGAACATCCGTCGCCCATCACATGGGTCTAGTATCATATACGCTAGTCTACTCTGGTATATCGATGCCCCGTCTCAATACACCTCCGACTAGGGACATTTCAGGATATGCTTATAGACTACAGATGTCCCACTAGTATGATCTCCATCATAATCAGAGTAGTCAAGCCGATATCCTTAGGGCTTTATCAGCATGTATGAATGAAATAAAAGCATGATCAAATCAACATGTCAGATAAAGAGAAACCAGATAGCATACTATCATGTCGAGCAAGAATGCAAACTGAATATATATACATGTATAGATACATCAACTATCACATAATGGCCTCTAGGGCATACATATATCCAACAATCTCCCACTTGCACTAAGGCCAGTTATTGGCGTATCTCATACCCAACATCTCAAAAAGTCGCTCATGCTGCGGCTGAGGGAGGGCCTTGGTGAATGGATCCGCGGCGTTGTTCTTTGTGTCTACTCTCTTAATCTCGATCTCGCGGCGATCTACAATCTCCCGGATCAAATGAAAGCGCCTAAGGATGTGTCTGGACCGCTGATGGGATCTGGGTTCCTTGGCTAACGCCATCGCCCCATTATTGTCACAATACAAAGGTATTGGATCAATAATGGTTGGAACTACTCCTAGCTCCGAGACGAACTTCTTCATCCAGACTGCTTCCTTGGCGGCATCATTTGCAGCAATGTACTCAGCTTCCATCGTAGAGTCTGCAACGGTATCTTGTTTGGAACTCTTCCAACTTACCGCCCCTCCATTGAGAGTGAATACAAACCCTGAGATAGATTTGCTGTCATCCTTATCGCTCTGGAAGCTCGAATCGGTAAAGGCCTCCATTTGGAGATCTTTATTACCATACACCAAGAACAATTCTTTAGTCCTTCGTAAGTACTTAAGAATGTTCTTCACAGCTGTCCAGTGGTTCTCCCCTGGGTTGGATTGATACCTGCTTACAACACTAAGTGCATAAGCTACATCTGGGCGTGTACATAACATCGCATACATTATAGACCCTACTGCCGAAGCATAAGGTATAATGGTCATGCGAGCTCTCTCTTCATCAGTCTTTGGACAAGAATCCTTGGAGAGAGTGACTCCATGGCAAGCGGGTAAGGCACCCCGCTTGGAGTCTTCCATACTAAACCTTTTTAGGATGGTGTTGATGTACCTGGTTTGGGACAATCCCAATAACTTTTTGGATCTATCTCTATAGATCCTTATGCCCAGGATGTATGTGGCATCACCCAGGTCCTTCATGGAGAACCTCAGTGATAAGAATGATTTGACCGACTGTAGCATAGGAATATCATTTCCTATCAGAAGAATGTCATCCACGTACAATACGAGGAATGTGACAGCTCTTCCTACAGCCTTCCTATAAACACAAGGTTCATCTGGATTTTTGATGAAATCAAACTCTTTGATAACATCATCGAAACAGATGTTCCAACTCCGAGATGCCTGCTTTAACCCATATATGGATTTAAGCAATCTACATGCTTTCTCGCTGCTCCCACTGTCAATGAAGCCCTCTGGCTGATCCATATAAACACATTCTTCTAAATCTCCATTTAGAAATGCTGTTTTAACGTCCATCTGCCAGATTTCATAGTCGTAGTGAGCAGCAATAGCAAGTAGGATCCGAATAGATTTAAGCATGGCTACGGGCGAAAAAGTTTCGTCATAGTCCAATCCTGGTCTTTGACGAAAACCTTTCGCCACAAGTCTTGCCTTATAGGTCTCTACCTGCCCATCCACACCAATCTTTCTTTTAAAGATCCATTTGCACCCAACAGGTTTTACCCCAGGGGGTACAACGTCCAAAGTCCATACTTTGTTGGTGTACATAGACTCCATTTCGGATCTCATGGCATCCAGCCACTTCACAGAGTCACCACTCGTGATAGCTTGCTGAAAACTGGTAGGATCATCATCTTCCATGATACAGTCTTCTCTGTCACCATCAATGAGGAAACCGTAGTACCTCTCCGGTGGGCGAGAAGTCCTACCAGACCTTCGGAGTGGCCGAGGTTCTTCAGTTTCTGTTGCAACAGCCGGTTCAACCAAATCGTCATTTGTAGTTTGTGTCTCCAGAACTTCTTCTAGATCTACCACCTTGCCATCATCTCTGTCTGTGAAAAACTCTTTTTCCAAGAATGTAGCATACTGAGAAACAAACACTTTTTGTTCCTCTTTGTGGTAGAACAGATACCCATAAGAATTCTTTGGATATCCCACAAAGTTACACATGACTGACCGTGTCTCGAGTTTGTCCGGATTCTGTTTTTTAACATAGGCCGGGCAACCCCAAATCTTAATTCTCTTAAGAGATGGTCTCTTCCCATTCCATATCTCATATGGTGTGGTAGACACGGCTTTGGTCGGAACCCTGTTTAGCAGAAACGCAGCAGTCTCCAACGCATGCCCCCAAAACGAGACTGGTAACTCAGCGTCACTCATCATGGACCGGACCATATCTAATAGGGTCCTATTCCGTCGTTCTGACACACCGTTGTGCTGTGGTGTGTAAGGCGGAGTGAGCTGAGAGAGAATCCCATTCTCTTTTAGGAAGTTTGCAAATTCTGTACTGAGATACTCACCACCTCGATCTGATCGAAGCATCTTAATGCTCAAGCCGGTTTGTTTTTCTACTTCTTGTTTATATTCAACGAACTTCTCGAAAGCGTCGGACTTGTGCTTTAATAAAAATACATGACCGAATCTTGAGAAATCATCGGTGAATGTAATGAAGTATGAAAAACCGCCTCTAGCATGTGTAGACATAGGCCCACATACATCACTATGTATGAGGCCCAGGAGCTGAGTAGCTCTTTCTCCGTGTCCAGTAAACGGAGTTTTGGTCATTTTACCCTTGATACAAGACTGGCAAGTCGCATAAGATTTATATTCAAAAGGATTTAAATATCCATCTTTGTGTAACTTGTTTAGTCTTGTTTCGTTAATATGACCAAGTCTACAATGCCAAAGAAAAGCTTCATTTAATTCTGAAAGTTTTCTTTTATTAGTGTGTTGTATACTGAAAACTGTGTGTTGATTTAGGACATATATTCCGTTATTAAGTGTACCATACCCAACCAACATTTGATTCAGGTAAATGTTCATAACATTGTTTTGCAATACAAAATTATACCCTTCATTGTCCAACAAAGAAACGGATATTATATTACATAGCATATCAGGTACAAAATAACATGGATTCAAAATCAAAATACATCCAGACGGCAACCCCAAGTGATACTCTCCCACTGCGACTGTATGTACATTGGAACCATTTCCAACGCGGAGAGTATGGTCACCTGTCTTCAAAACCTTGCTATTTCTCAGCCCCTGCATAGAATTGCAAATGTGAGAACCTGAACCGGTATCCAATACCCAGGAAGCAGAGTTTATAGAAAAACAGTTTTCAGTCACAAACGCACCTGAAGCAGAAGCATCACCATGCTTCTTCTTAAGACTTAGGTACTCCGTGCAGTTGCGCTTCCAGTGTCCTGTCTTGTGGCAATGAAAACACTCGCCTTTTCCTGGGTCTCCAGCCGTGGACTTTCCCTTTCCCTTCACCTTTTTGACTCCGCCCTTAGGATTAGTGGGTTTCTTCTTTTTCTTTCCCTTGGCCTTAGCTTTCGGGCGAGAAGAAGAAGACTGTCCAATCGTCATAACGGGAGTCTTTGCCGACTTCATAGTGCTCTCTGCACTCCTTAACATATTAAGGAGTTCAGGGAGGTCCTTCTCCATGCCATGCATGTTAAAGTTTACTATGAACTGAGCAAAGGTGGAGGGGAGGGACTGCAGAATAATATCGATATATTGTTCATTGTCCATAGTCCATCCGAGGTCCTCAAGCTCTTCTATAAGAGCTATCATCTTCAAAACATGGTCTGCTACTGGTGTGCCAGGGGCCATTCGCATGTGAAACAGTTTCTTTGATGCCTCGTATCGTAATACGCGGGACTGCTCCCCATACAACTCCTTTGTATGGAGTAAAATCCCGTGAATGTCCATGTCCTCGTGCTGCTTTTGATGTGTGTTATCCATCGATGCAAGCGCGAGGCATGTGGCCGTGGCACAGTCAGCGTCCCATGTCTTGCGGACTTCTATGTCCGCAACTGAGGATTTTGGGCCTGGGACGGGCGGGGCTGAAGCCGTGAGGACATATGATACTTTATCATATGTCAAGGCGATCTTCAGATTCCTTAGCCAGTCTTTATAGTTGGTTCCATTCAGTTTGTTCTTATCTAGTAGAAGCTTAAGTCCAGTCATTGGTATCTGCCATTAAGAGAGAGAAAAGAATACACTCAGCGAAAGCTCTTGCACAGATTAGATTGGTTTATTATCTTGTCTAATCGATGTTTCCCACTGCTTTTTATCAAGTTTTTCTTTCAAACCTTAAAAAGAAAAACTAGCCAGGATTAATTACAGTCTACAACTTCGCTAACCGTTCAGCCAGGCCAGTGTCGGTACTTTGAGGGAGGTTCCCCGTGCTTTCGCACGGACCTAATTAGAGTAAACCTCGTTTTCCCAGAGGCGGAGCCCCGTTAACACCTTTCTAGACACCTAATGAGTTAGCTAATTGTAAACTGTAAAACTCTCCTAGGAGCAACTATTGCCCACAGTGGGATCGGGATCCAACCATCACATGGAAGGTATGCAATCTCATTGCAAATTTCAACACTTGAAATTCCCGATGTAATTTTTACCCCTAGTACTTATGACCTTAACTATGGTCAACAAATCATAAGTACCAGTCAAGTTCTACCCGTCATTTCTTGATCAATTAGACCCACCCATATGACCCTTAACTATGGTCAACAAAGTCGTATGAATGTCCTAATTAATCTGCATCATATGCAGTGTAGGAAGACATCACTTAGCTACCGTACACTACGCCTTAACTAAAGTCAACAAACGTAGCACGAATACTAAGTACTCTACTTCCTAAAATGACGGAGGGTTGCGAATGATTTTTTTTTAAGAAAATCTTTAACGCTTTGAACTTGATATCGTTGTAGAATCAAACAGTTTTTCAAAAGGAGTGGCTTAAGCTCCGCAGTTTTTGAAATATAGCTTTTTCATAAATAGCCGAGTAGTTTTTAAATCCGATTCTACAACATCTTTTAGGTTTATTTTCTTTACATTAATCACATTAATGTAATCCCATCATTTAAGTCCTTAAGCCAATCACAGAAAAGAAACGAAAATAACACGTACGCTTATGCCATCCGCATTCGCCGCAATGTTCCGTTATGCACCGTTAGGTTACTTAACTAACGGCATACCGGGACGGGACTAGCGCGGGTGTAAAACATAAGCAACGTCTACTATATATCATATATATAATAAGTCATTCGTCTCAGATATCACAGAACACAGGCAGCAGAAATATAGATATAACGTGGGATATACTAGGACGTCCGTATTTAGTATTTAGCCAGAATAGAAAATACGGATTCCACAGTCGCGATGAATAGCCAAGCCCACACCCTGGACCCCTACGAGAGCGGCAAGTGACCCTACCAATCCTGGAGTTTAGGAGACCCGGTCTCGACTCCTCGAGATGGCCTCCCACTGAACCCCAGAACCCGGTCACCTGTGCTCCCCTCCTTGGGTCCATCCTAATGCGGAAAAGTAAATAATATACAACACTGGTGACACAACCGCAACCTGGAAGTGCCCCAAATAAAAGAATATTACATTACATTTGAATTTACATGAATGAAAATACAAAACTCTCATCTCACAAAAACCCCCGGCTATTCTATCGCGACAATCCTGCACATCATATCTCAGCAACACATAATATCACATATCATCAACGTAAGTAAGTATGCGTACCCCGATTGTCGTTGATGTATAGCAACGAAACCGGCGATATCTAACATACTACACTTACGGTCACAGAAAAGAAAGTGTAAAACTACAATATTTGGAATCCAGATTCTCATTAGACATCATAAATGCGAAATATCACATATTTCGTATTTCATGTCTACACTATTTGAATTCCACATATTGTATCACATTCCAGATAAACAGACAGTATTAAAGTTTTCGAACGAACTGTCAAGCACCCAAGATTCACTAAAGCTCAACACTTGAGCAGGGTTCAAAGATCCGGAGTGTGACACAGTAGCGGCGGTCCAGCCGTAGAAGGGTCAAGCCAACGCCTCACATGTGGCACGCCGTACTGCCCCAAACCCTAAGGTTCAAAGGGCAGTTCGAGACGGTCACATAATCGAGTTAAGGTTTGTTGTCTTCTAGAGGGACCACCGCAAAAAGACTTGCACACATCTCCAAACTATTTAAACCCCGTGAATATTGAGTAAATGATAATCGTTCAAACACTTCAATACTTTCTAGTTTACCCGGAAAAGAAATACGAAATGAAAACTCCGATCGAAACAACTAGTTCAAAACCATCTCCAGAATTTTCAACAGAAGATTCAGATTAAATACTCTCAAAATGTACTGTAGCAGGTAAAGAAAATTACTGTACTAAGAAAAATCAGAGGGCCCCACATTTGGCCGCGGAAGAGCGGCATAAGCCTTCTTATGCCGCGCTTCCGCGCTCCGTTTAACTGTTCATTGGTACGGATTTTCCAGATCTCATAATTTTTACCTGCTCTAATTTTTGAGAATTTTTAATTCTGAAAAAGATTAATTTTTAAAAAATTTCCAGAGAGCATCCCATAAACCCGTATTTTTGTTTCGATCGGACTTTTTACTCAGCAAAAAGGTCGCCTAATGTTCTAGGTCGGCTCTGATACCAATGTAAGGTTAGTATAGCACCCTATGAAGTGTTTTGAAGCATCAAATGACCCAAAGTTATGATTTTTTATGGTGCTAAGCTAACATGCAAAGGATAGATCCTAGAAAATTAGGGTTTACTAAACTTAAAGCTAACAAAAGTTAGGGTTTGAAGGCTACAACCTTTGTAGCTCCCGTTTTTGCTTCGCTCCTTAGGCTCTTTGGTGTTGAGTCGAGGTCCTCTTGATGTCCTCTTGTATCCACGACGATCCACCACGGAGATATCCGTCCAAACTCGCAACTTCGACAAACCGAAGGAAACACTCTAAACGAAGCGGCTAAGCATGTGTAGAATGATGTTGTGGTGTGGAATCTCACTTCAAAAACCTATCTTTGAGTGGTATTTGCTCACTAGGAAAATCAAGAGAGCAAGAGATGGAGGAGAATGAAGATGGTGGCTTTTTCTTTCAAGAGATAAAATGATAACCCTTAGGTTAACTTCAAAAAGAAAATAAATATCACTATATATATTTAACCCTTCTTGACTCTAACCATGATTAAATGATGGATGATTAATTTAACTTGGGTTTAGAATGATAAAGGAAAAGATAACCATGGTTTAGTGGTGGGTGAGAATGGTTAGGTTAAAAGAAGCATGTAGAAACTAGCATAATTATCCTTTCCTTTTCATTTTCTTTTAAAACCAAAATTAAATAATTATCCATAGTTTAATCTATGGTGTGAAGCTTATATTGCCACCATTTCCATATATAATCAACCATGATGGTTTGATGTATGTATGTGTACATGTATGCACATTTTCATGTGCATGAAACTAGAAAAGAAAAATAGAAACACATTCATGCATGCATACATCCATCAAACCCTAGAAAGGTTTCAAGTGAGACAACTTATGGTTAAATGATAAATCAACACTTGATTTATCAATCCGGTCATATCTCATATGACCCCACCAAAAGCAATTCACCCGATCAATGTTCGGTATCATATACGCACATTTCAATCGGGTGTATGCGCATATCGCATATGCGCACCACAACGTTTCGCCTGGACTGGGTAACTCCTCTGTGGGACTCTAAGACTCGTCAATACGCCGGCATAGGGTAATGATCATATCAAGTGCCCTCAAGCCGCAAGAGGTCAGCTAAACGTAACGGCCACCCGGGTATTGAGCGATCAGAAGACAACAAGCGAACCTGCTACAACTCCCATCGAGCCATCCGGCAACACTACCGTACAGTCCGGTCTCTTCGTCAGATATGCTGCATATCGAGCCTAGGGATGGTCACGTCGACCCCAATAACTCAATAAGTCGTGTCGGTGAATGGTCTATAACAGATCGAGAAACTACTGATAACACTTATCAGTAAGTCTCAGCAGCCCTGGCCAGGGACTTGCTGTTATAACCAGTCGAGCACAGCACAGCATCAACTCCCAATACCGGGAGAGACGAAACCCCTCCTATCGCTCATTGCCTTCGTGTGTCTCGGGACTGTACCCAACGGCCACCTGTTTGCACGACTCAGTAGAGCCGTGGTAGGGTGGCAATCAAAGTACAGTGGGAGAACACACAAGACTCCATGACGATCTCGTGTCTACAGACTAACCTGTACCAGTGTCACCTGAGAACTGCTATCCGACGATAGATATAATTCCATATAGGAGTTCTCGGCGAGTCCGTCCAGTGTACCCAGTCAACACTGAGCACCCGTATATGATCTTGATGTCAAACATCGACGAATGTGGGAACATCCGTCGCCCATCACATGGGTCTAGTATCATATACGCTAGTCTACTCTGGTATATCGATGCCCCGTCTCAATACACCTCCGACTAGGGACATTTCAGGATATGCTTATAGACTACAGATGTCCCACTAGTATGATCTCCATCATAATCAGAGTAGTCAAGCCGATATCCTTAGGGCTTTATCAGCATGTATGAATGAAATAAAAGCATGATCAAATCAACATGTCAGATAAAGAGAAACCAGATAGCATACTATCATGTCGAGCAAGAATGCAAACTGAATATATATACATGTATAGATACATCAACTATCACATAATGGCCTCTAGGGCATACATATATCCAACACTAAAAAGCGCATCGTAAGCATGCACGCAAATGCGTCACAGCCTACATATACTAGTATTGTCACGACCCGAAAGTACGGAACATGACCGGCACTTAAACTACGAACGTCTTGAGACGTACATAATCTAAGTAAACCGAAAACCCAGAAATCCAAACCAAGAAAAGTAGTAGAGTGCAGGAAAAACCAAATTAAAGCAAGTAATTTCAATAGCATAAGCCGAATTATGCGGTTTTTAAAACATCAAAAATTTACTGAAAATTTCGGCAGAGTCTCCTTTGTAAATACTGGCCCCCAAACGGGATACAACATGAATAGTATACGAAATCAAGAAAAAGGCATCCCCAAGCGGGAGCTAGCTCTTCGTCAATCGACGGTCACAACCACACAAGCAATATAATATACAACGCCAACGGCGAGGATCAAAACTCAAAAGGAAACTCAAAACCACCAGAAATATAACGAGCGACTCTAAGGTCGAAAGAATAAACAACACAGGTCTCTATCTCAATAAATACATGTTTGGTTGATGGAACTTCTAGATACAACAGAATAATGATATACAAGATATATAATGGGGGTACGATACAAGTAAACCCACCTATTAGCAAATCACCCGAATGAAACTATGCCGCAAAGCCGTAATTAAACCTGTACGGCAAAACCTGCAAGAAACTGGGGCACAACGGGGGTGAGTTGCCAACTCGTGAATAGAAAAACATCTACGCACAGAAATCGCATAAATAACGCAATCCTAGGTCAATGATCATAATATATCCTCAAAAATGTATATAACATGCAGCCTATAACAATGGCTAGGGTAGTATCTAACCCGAGTGTAAACTCATGTGCCCGTGTCAGTGCCTCAGGTAGCAATATATCATATGAGTGAGGTATGAATGCATGAAAACAGAATACATGTGAATGAAGAAACTGTTTTCATAAATTAGTGAGATTTCTGTATTTTTAAAGTGAGGTATCATAAATGAAATCAGTATCAACAGTGTCTAGCATCGACACAAAACATAAATCTCACTGTCTCGAAATATCAATGTCTCAATCTCGATATCTAGGGCGCCGTCAGTCCAGACCGGCCCCTACCATCCATCTCAAGACCACGACGGTATCCTCCGGATATCCGACGCGTCGGGTAATATCACCGGTCGGTAGTGCTCCCCTGCCGGGCTCAACGTCAACACCATATTCCTCTTGCCCCGGGGTACCGCACCGGACCCACCATGTACCCGTGACGGTTCCTCCACTCCTCGACACGGATCTCGAAAACCACAGCAAACTCATGGTGGACGACACTTTACATCACTAGAAAACCGCAACATTTTATATTTTAAAAGATCATAAGTTGTAAATTTTGCGGCTTTCCCCGAAATCCAGAAATATCATAAATCTCAAGAAATCATCACAAGTGCATATGTCAATGATAATGAATGCATATGGTATCAATAACCAAGTTGCAATGTATGATTAATAAACTAGGCATGTAAGGAAGGTACACTAATATCATATCAAACTACTAACTAACAAGCTAAGTCAAGCAAATATATTCTCTAAAGTGTACGTGACATGGCAATTACCGATGAAGATGTGTGTGAGCCGGCAAGTAGGTGTACGTGGTACATACGCATCATCGGTAATGGTGCTGGTGTCCTAACAGCATGATATCAATAATGGAATATGAAGCAAAATAAGTATGCGAGGCAGAGCGAACAGCAATAATGTGCGGGAGCTGAATACTAGACACAACGATAACTAATCTGTAATAATCTAATATAAGTCCTACAAATGGTGCCTTTTGAAATAACACGAATCATGGAGTTTTGAAAATAGGGGCTACGGTGTTTTTATGAAAAGATACGTCTTTTGAAATATCCGTAGGATCCCTTGGGCTGTCTTTTAAAATACCCACGATTCGTTAGTTTTTGAAATAGGTAAGAATCGAATCTAATCTAACAACTAAACTAAATTAAAGGGCTAAGCTAACAAGCTGAACTACAGGTAAGGAAACTGCCTAACATCTGAGTCGATACATATACATACCTGTATATATATTAGTCGGTGATCCCGCCTCAATAATATCATATCCGATACCATATCTAAAATCAGACATCCCAAGTCAAGAGTGCGGATCAATCATCAAGATATAGCTCGTACGTAAATCCGTCGTACGGCATCCCAAATCTGGGTACGGGTCAATATCACATTCATCATACTATTCACCTAGTATCCTCTTTATCAAATATCATGATCGCGGTACTGATCTACGTGTAGTACCATACTGATACCGCCTATGTATGCATGGACGTGTGTGAAACACTACGTCAAGGACCCGCTACAACGTCATGTCGTATCTCAAATACGAACCCTGCTATATCACCGATCTCACGGCCTCAAATCAAATCTCATCGACTCAGCTCAATCCCAAGTATCATCCTCAAATCCGTATGTGAACACATAGTCCCATACCCATGTGAACCCATAACTATAAAGAATCCCATGAGCACATATCAATAGGAATGTATGCAAGTATGTATATGTGTATGTGTAGTGCAACACTACCCTAGGGTTCGCAACACTAAAGTAATCCAACACACCAATATCCATCCTAAGCATCGTTATTAATCCCAAATAACATATAATAATTGTTGGTGTGTATACGCATCCGTATACACCACCACGGACTGCGGGGGTGCTATACGCCATCCACCCGACTTCTCCCGTAGATATAAATCTACTTACCTGGTCCTCGCTAGCCGGTGCCGACGTCGCCGCGCGCTTGCTTGTCGTCTCGAAGTCCACATGGGGGTACCTACATATCATAACGCACCATATCGCATTAAAACTAAATTCGAAATCGAAACGGCATACGAAAATCAAATCGGCACGCGTATCACGCATAGGTCCAAACCTATCGCCTACGCATGCAAGAATAGTCAAACCAACCCTCGATGTCGATGTACAAACGTCAAACCATCGAGAAAAATCCAATCACACTAATTTGCACATTCACGAACACTAATTTTAATATAAACTAGGTTAAAACTCACAAAAACCCCAATTTTACTTAAAAAGTCATTTTTCCGAAAATCTAGCAAGCACAATTCGCCGTTTTTGTACAAAACAGGATGTTTAAATGAATGTAGCGGCCAATATATTTATTAAATATCTTAAATAAGTCATATAAACAATTCTCGGAATTTAATCTCATTAAATTCCAAAAACCCTAATATTCTAGTTTACAAATACCTAAAATTTAACAATTTCAAAGCAAAAATGCACAAACTACAATCTAGCTTAGATTTGCATGATCTAAAGCATTAAAACACACTTAATAAAGTTAATGAAGTCATGAAAAACCTAAACACATTTTTAATCCCAAGTATTTAACCAATTTCAAAAACCTAGTAAGCAAATTAGCAAATTAACACAATTTTTAAACTAACCATTAGCACAAGCTACTAATCTTGTATTAACATGACAAAAAGCCTAAATATAACACACAACCATACACCAATTTTATAAAACCCTAACTTGCATTCAAATTCATAACTTGAATTCCAAAACTTGCAACTTAAGCCTAATTAACACTTAAGTAGTTTAGCTTTAAGAAATTAGTAACAAATTAAGCAAAAATGTTTTAGAATTATACCCAAAAACATTTGAAGATCCACAAGCATCCATGGCCTCCCAAAATGCTCTCTTTTCACAAAGATCCATGCTATACGGGCTAAGCTAAAATGGGTAGGAGTCGGATTTGGGTTTTGGGATTTTTTTTGATGGATTTGAGGCAATTTTTGATGAAGTTTGAAGAGAAAAGAGAAGGGAAATGGGGGGGGCTGTTGCTGCTGTAGAGGGGGGGGGTCGGCTGGAATGGGAGTGGGAGAGGAGAGAGAGGGAGGTAGAGAAAGTGGGGGGAGAAGTCAAAGTCAATTCAAGGTCAAAGGTCCACCTCATTTCTCCATTTTCTTTTCTTTTCTTTCATTTCTTTCCTTTGAAATTCAAGTGGGGAAAAAAAATGGGGGCTGCTGAATTCTTCAAGGGGAGAAGTAAATGGGAGTGTGTGGATGTGGGTACGGGTGTGGGGTGATGAAAAATGATAAATATAATACCCCAAACATCCATTTACGCTAAAAAAAAGCCTTTTTTCTTCAATAATTTCTAAACCGTTTTGGCAAATGATTTCGTTCCAAAAACCACATGATAAAATTTTATTTAATGTTTTATGATGCACAAAATTTGTTTCAATTCATTCCAATTTGTAATTTTCCCTAATTAAATGTATTAGTTACGGCTTAAATAATAATAAAATAATATTTTTTTCAGAAAATTTGAAATTTCACCAGCGGCTCAATAAACACCAAATAATAGCAATTACATAGCTAGAATATGTATATTTAATTTTTATAATAAGATATTTGTATTTTGACTTTTTACAGAAAACCCCCTTATTTTACCGATTTTTCGAAATTTCACCGAAACGATTTTCAAAACGTTACAATCTTCCCCCCTTAAAGAAATTCGGTCCCCGAATTTAAATTCAAACTCCCCCAAATACTAAAACATCTAAGAAAAACCATCAAGTCGTCGGGGCTCCGAAATTGTAACTACATAAAACAATTCGTAGCGCAGCGTATGCGCTTGAAAAATGAGTATATAACTCAAATCAAAACTCCGTCAAGCATCCCGCAATCATCGGAGGGATGGAGAAGACATCAATGCCAAATCTAAATCAAACCAATATGATATAACTCGAAACTATACATGTAAATATCGAATCTATATATGTAAGTATCTGAAGGAAATGCATGCCAAATCTCTTTAAGTCGCTGTGCAACGCGTATAACACTGCACAGTGGCGGACGTCTATCATAAGAAAATAACTATATACATATATACCTTTGTTTGAAATGTACGTTCCGCCGTTTTGGAAACAATTCAGAAGGGTCTCCTTGTTTTAAACATTTCGTATCATATCAGACACGTAGGTAAATACTGAGGCTATAGCTCGCTTTTTGAAAATCCCTTCAATAACTATCAATGCATGCAAAATATATTCAGGTACTGTCCTCTGACTAGTCCTGCTCAGTACGAAAATACATAGCAATATCATAAAAACGTACTGCTCTATACGAAATCAATCCCAAAATATGCACATGAATGCTACGTGCGTCTGGTGCGCACGGAAATCAAAATTCATGAATGTGCCATACATGCGCACAGAAACAACATCTAAGTGCATCGGGTGTGCACGAAACATCTGTCGTAGGCAACATGTGTGCCTGACAGCAAAATCAGGTGCATCTATCGTGCACGAAATCATGAAATCCAATATCAAGCGCCGAACGTGCGCAAAATCAATCAGGTGCACAAGGTGCACAAAACAAATATCGGGTATCACAATCGAAATCGAAGTCCAGTGCATCTAAGTGCACAAAAGGCGTATCACTGCACTGCAAGCATATATAAACTATACCGAGTGCAGGAACGAAATCGTGTGCATGCATACGCACAAAACCAACTCGACTGTTTAAAATCGTAAAATCACAAACATGTGAAACTGAAGCATGAAAACGATATCAAGTGCAACACCGTGCAAAGATCGTAAATCCTCAATCATCAAAATCAAATCATACGAATAAATCACCCAAAACATCGTAATAAATAATGGCGGAATAGTACTGCTCAAGCGCATCCTCTAAGAATCTCGGCCAACTGTCGCGGTCACTAGTGGGACGTCTCGTCGATGATCATGAACTCTGTCCTGCTGGCGTGCGTAACCATGACCACTCCTGGGTCAAGGTCTTCACTGTGAATTACCAATCTTTCGGTCCATCGGCTCATCGGCCCTGTCAGGTGTGCTAACGGGGACGATTCCGTTCTGGCACTTCTCTGGTCATCTCTTGGTCAATCATCGCGACCACTCGTAAGACAGCATATTACTGGCGTCGGCCTCTGGCTCTCTGAATGTACGTGACACATCTGATCCTGGGTGCAAGTATCATTGCAGCAGTGTCCTGGAAGGAATCCTGCTCACGGTCTCTTCCATGTCTCGTCTCTGCCAACTGTCCGGAAGTCATTGTCCTTTCCTATATCTGCATCTTGCTCTGGAACGACTGCATACTCATCGCGACTCCTTCTGGAAGGTAAGTCCAAGTACCATGCCTCGGCATGCGCATCGCCTCTCTGATGTCGGCGGAGTGGAACGTCATCTCATCTAGATCTGGTGCGAGCCTCTTACTCCACTTTTCTCTAATGTCGACCGCTTCGGACTCGTCTCGTCGTGGCTGCATGGACTGAGCTCCAACGGCTATCCTCGTATCTGGAGTCTCCCAAGAACGCATCTCACCACCTAGCATCCGATTGAAGTCGAACCATTCGATCGATTCGTCGAAACCTCATAATCCCCCAAGAGCTCAACATCTTGGTACAGTTTAATAGTATCGAGTACATACCACAGCATCGGTGGTCCAGCCGTAGAAGGGCAAACCCAAGCCTCACTAATGGCGCCGTGGAACTGCCGCAAACCCTAAGGTTCAAAGGCTTTCACACGGTCATTATGTCGAGTTAGGGTTTCATTCTTCTAGAGGGACCATAGAATTGCCTGCATGTCCTTCCGACTATTTTAAACTTGGAATAATAGGTTTCTGACATTCGATCGTCTCTGTCGACTCCCAACGTCTTCGCGTGAAGTCGTCTCTAGCTGGAATCAATCTATCTGATGACCTCTCATTGGGTAGGCGAACGAACCACATGTCTCAGTCATTCATCCGTGGGTGACTAGCGACCTTCTATCATTGGCTCAATCCTCTGATGCTGATCTGCCGTCCGAGTAATCTCATACAGCGATCCACCAACGCTCGTGGTGCGTAAACACAATCAAAAGACACCTCTCTACAATCGGGTGTCGCCGGAATCACGCCCTGGTCAGTCCTCGTTTGTGACGAGCTCCTGCTGACCGCAACTCTAGCCGTAGCTCTCCCTGCCCGAAATCGTGGCAGCAAAACCAAACTGGTAACGATGAGGCTAGATCAGGAAGGAATATAATACTGAACAAGGAAATGTACATCCTAAGGCTTCTTAAGTGGAGTGGCGTGTCGTAAATATGCCGCGGAACATACCAACGGTACGTCACTCTACTTTAGTCACCTATTCCATCAACCAAGGGTCATCCTACGCTCCGAAGGTAAAACCTAACGCTCTAATACCAACTTTGTCACGACCCGAAAGTACGGAACATGACCAGCACTTAAAGTACGAACGTCTCGAGACGTACGTAATCTAAGTAAACCGAAAACCCAGAAATCCAAACCAAGAAAAGTAGTAGAGTGCAGGAAAAACCAACTTAAAGCAAGTAATTTCAATAGCATAAGCCGAATTATGCGGTTTTTAAAACATCAAAAATTCACTGAAAATTTCGGCAGAGTCTCCTTTGTAAATACTGGCCCCCAAACGGGATACAACATGAATAGTATACGAAATCAAGAAAAAGGCATCCCCAAGCGGGAGCTAGCTCTTCGTCAATCGACGGTCACCACCACACAAGCAATATAATATACAACGCCAACGGCGAGGATCAAAACTCAAAAGGAAACTCAAAACCACCAGAAATATAACGAGCGACTCTAAGGTCGAAAGAATAAACAACACTGGTCTCTATCTCAATAAATACATGTTTGGTTGATGTAACTTCTAGATACAACAGAATAATGATATACAAGATATATAATGGGGGTACGATATAAGTAAACCCACCTACTAGCAAATCACCCGAACGAAATTATGCCGCAAAGCCGTAATTAAACCTGTACGGCAAAACCTGTAAGAAACTGGGGCACAACGGGGGTGAGTTGCCAACTCGTGAATAGAAAAACATCTACGCACAGAAATCGCATAGATAACGCAATCCTAGGTCAATGATCATAATATATCCTCAAAAATGTATATAACATGCGGCCTATAACAATGGCTAGGGTAGTATCTAACCCGAGTGTAAACTCATGTGCCCGTGTCAGTGCCTCAGGTAGCAATATATCATATGAGTGAGGTATGAATGCATGAAAACAGAATACATGTAAATGAAGAAACTGTTTTCATAAATTAGTGAGATTTCTGTATTTTTAAAGTGAGGTATCATAAATGAAATCAGTATCAACAGTGTCTAGCATCGACACAAAACATAAATCTCACTGTCTCGAAATATCAATGTCTCAATCTCAATATCTAGGGCGCCGTCAGTCCAGACCGGCCCCTACCATCCATCTTAAGACCACGACGGTATCCTCCGAATATCCGACGCGTCGGGTAATATCACCGGTCGGTAGTGCTCCCCTGCCGGGCTCAACATCAACACCACATTCCTCTTGCCCCGGGGTACCGCACCGGGCCCACCATGTACCCGTGACGGTTCCTCCACTCCTCGACACGGATCTCGAAAACCACAGCAAACTCATGGTGGACGACACTTTACATCACTAGAAAACCGCAACATTTTATATTTTAAAAGATCATAAGTTGTAAATTTTGCGGCTTTTCCCGAAATCCAGAAATATCATAAATCTCAAGAAATCATCATAAGTGCATATGTCAATGATAATGAATGCATATGGTATCAATAACCAAGTTGCAATGTATGATTAATAAACTAGGCATGTAAGGCAGGTACACTAATATCATATCAAACTACTAACTAACAAGCTAAGTCAAGCAAATATATTCTCTAAAGTGTACGTGACATGGCAATTACCGATGAAGATGTGTGTGAGCCGGCAAGTAGGTGTACGTGGTACATACGCATCATCGGTAATGGTGCTGGTGTCCTAACAGCATGATATCAATAATGGAATATGCAGCAAAATAAGTATGCGAGGCAGAGCGAACAACAATAATATACGAGAGCTGAATACTAGACACAACGATAGCTAATCTGTAATAATCTAATATAAGTCCTACAAATGGTGCCTTTTGAAATAACACGAATAATGGGGTTTTGAAAATAGGGGCTACGGTGTTTTTATGAAAAGATACGTCTTTTGAAATATCCGTAGGATCCCTTGGGCTGTCTTTTAAAATATCCACGATTCGTTAGTTTTTGAAATAGGTAAGAATCGAATCTAATCTAACAACTAAACTAAACTAAAGGGCTAAGCTAACAAGATGAACTACAGGTAAGGAAACCGCCTAACATTTGAGTCGATACATATACATACCTGTATATATATTAGTCGGTGATCCCGCCTCAATAATATCATATCCGATACCATATCTAAAATCAGATATCCCAAGTCAAGAGTGCGGATCAATCATCAAGATATAGCTCGTACGTAAATCCGTCGTAAGGCATCCCAAATCTGGGTACGGGTCAATATCACATTCATAATACTATTCACCTAGTATCCTCTTTATCAAATATCATGATCGCGGTACCGATCTACGTCTAGTACCATACTGATACCGCCTACGTATGCATGGACGTGTGTGAAACACTACGTCAAGGACCCGCTACAACGTCATGTCGTATCTCAAATACGAACCCTGCTATATCATCGATCTCACGGCCTCAAATCAAATCTCATCGACTCAGCTCAATCCCAAGTATCATCCTCAAATCCGTATATGAACACATAGTCCCATACCCATGTGAACCCATAACTATAAAGAATCCCATGAGCACATATCAATAGGAATGTATGCAAGTATGTATGTGTGTATGTGTAGTGCACCACTACCCTAGGGTTCGCAACACTAAAGTAATCCAACACACCAATATCCATCCTAAGCATCATTATTAATCCCAAATAACATATAATAATTGTTGGTGAGTATACGCATCCGTATACACCACCACGGACTGCGGGGGTGCTATACGCCATCCACCCGACTTCTCCCGTAGATATAAATCTACTCACCTAGTCCTCGCTAGCCGGTGCCGACGTCGCCACGCGCTTGCTTGTCGTCTCGAAGTCCACATGGGGGTACCTATATATCATAACGCACCATATCGCATTAAAACTAAATTCGAAATCGAAACGGCATACGAAAATCAAATCGGCACGCGTATCACGCATAGGTCCAAAGCTATCGCCTACGCATGCGAGAATAGTCAAACCAACCCTCGATGTCGATGTACAAACGTCAAACCATCGAGAAAAATCCAATCACACTCATTTGCACATTCACGAACACTAATTTTAATATAAACTAGGTTAAAACTCACAAAAACCCCAATTTTACTTAAAAAGTCATTTTTCCGAAAATCTAGCATGCACAATTCGCCGTTTTTGTACAAAACAGGATGTTTAAATGAATGTAGCGGCCAATATATTTATTAAATATCTTAAATAAGTCATATAAACAATTCCCGGAGTTTAATCTCATTAAATTCCAAAATCCCTAATATTCTAGTTTACAAAATACCTAAAATTTAACAATTTCAAAGCAAAAATGCACAAACTACAATCTAGCTTAGATTTGCATGATCTAAAGCATTAAACCACACTTAATAAACTTAATGAAGTCATGAAAAACCTAAACACATTTTTAATCCCAAGTATTTAACCAATTTCAAAAACCTAGTAAGCAAATTAGCAAATTAACACAATTTTTAAACTAACCATTAGCACAAGCTACTAATCTTGTATTAACATGACAAAAAGCCTAAATATAACACACAACCATACACCAATTTTATAAAAGCCTAACTTGCATTCAAATTCATAACTTGAATTCCAAAACTTGCAACTTAAGCCTAATTAACACTTAAGTAGTTTAGCTTTAAGAAATTAGTAACAAATTAAGCAAAAATGTTTTAGAATTATACCCAAAAATATTTGAAGATCCACAAGCATCCATGGACTCCCAAAATGCTCTCTTTTCACAAAGATCCATGCTATACGGGCTAAGCTAAAATGGGTAGGAGTCGGATTTGGGTTTTGGGATTTTTTTTGATGGATTTGAGGCAATTTTTGATGAAGTTTGAAGAGAAAAGAGAAGGGAAATGGGGGGGGCTGCTGCTGCTGTAGGAGGGGGGGTCGACTAGAATGGGAGTAGGAGAGGAGAGAGAGGGAGGTAGAGAAAGTGGGGGGAGAAGTCAAAGTCGATTCAAGGTCAAAGGTCCACCTCATTTCTCCATTTTCTTTTTTTTTCTTTCATTTCTTTCCTTTGAAATTCAAGTGGGGAAAAAAAATGGGGGCTGCTGAATTCTTCAAGGGGAGAAGTAAATGAGAGTGTGTGGATGTGGGTACGGGTGTGGGGTGATGAAAAATGATAAATATAATACCCCAAACATCCATTTACGCTAAAAAAAAGCCTTTTTTCTTCAATAATTTCTAAAACGTTTTGGCAAATGATTTCGGTCCAAAAACCACATGATAAAATTTTATTTAATGTTTTATGATGCACAAAATTTGTTTCAACTCATTCCAATTTGTAATCTTCCCTAATTAAATGTATTAGTGACGGCTTAAATAATAATAAAATAATATTTTTTAAAGAAAATTTGAAATTTCAACAGCGGCTCAATAAACACCAAATAATAGCAATTACATAGCTAGAATATGTATATTTAATTTTTATAATAAGATATTTGTATTTTGACTTTTTACAGAAAACCCTCTTATTTTACCGATTTTTCGAAATTTCACCGAAACGATTTTCAAAACGTTACAAGTATGATACGATGTACTAGCATGAATGCAACATGAATGCATAATCAAACACGAAACCTGAACATGTCTAGTATGAGAAAATCTTTATTCTTATCTTAGAAAAACCTCTGTGCAATAAAGTGAAGCATCACCAATGAAATCAACAGAAAATCCGTGTCAAATATCGACACAATATATACATATCCCAATATCTCAATGTCTCAGTATCTCAATATCTCAATATCTCGAGCTCCGTCAGTCCGGATCGGCCCATATCATCAAATCTCACGACCACGTCGGTATCCTCCGGATATCCGCCACGTCAGACATCACCGGTAGGTAGTCTGCCCCTGCCAGGCTCATTGTCATCCCCACAAAAACACTCTCACCCCGGGATACCATACCGGGTCCACCATGTACCCAAGACGGTTCATCCTACTCCTCGAATCGGTTGTCGAAAACCAACAGAAATCAGGAAAACTTACGGTGGACGACATATACATCATATCACGAGAAAACCGCAACTTGAATTTTTTTTAAATGATAATAAGTTTATAAATCCTTGCGGTTTCCTCCTAAAAATCCAGAAATCTCATAAGTACAGAAATCCTCAAGAAGAATCATATTATGTAAACATGTCGGTGAAGATGAATGTCCATGGTATCACTAATATGATATACGATGTGTGACTAGAAAACGATGCATGGATGATGATGCAATGAGGTATATATATATGACTAGCAATCTTATGTATCCATCCTAATGAAATGAATATACCACAAGTTACATATCATAATTAATGAGATGTTCAGATACTGATTTAAACAAGTTCTAGAGTGCTCGTGACATAGAAATTACCAATGGCGTGTGTGTTCGCATGAATAGTGCACGTGCGGCATGAACCAATGGTAATGGTGCAAGTGTCCTAGGTAATAATATCATATGTAAGAAGATGATGCAATGCAATAAGATGAATGACTAAGAGACTACGCATATAAATACAAGCACTACTAGTAATCCTGACTATCGGGCGCCTCGCGCCATCCAGACGATCCCCCATAGATGTGTACATCTACTCACCGGGACGCCTCGGCTAATATGATCCGATCTCAGCCTTGCCTATCCGCGCCACATCCGAAGCCTCTGCACCCAATCCTAGAATCGCACACAAGTAAATAAGAAAATAGATATATAAATAGTCGCGGACATAAACGATACAAGTCAACCACGCGCACTAACCGGACGCGCACGCACTTGGTGCAAAAAACGCGCTCGCGACAACACCACAAACCACAACTAGGGGTCGCTATACGTAGCAACCACCAAGTGTAGAACCCAATCGTACCAATCGCGCATTTACAACACACTAAATATTATATGAAATAGGTTGTAGGCTATAAAAATCTCAAACTAAACTGACATCTATTTATTCAACAACCAAGTAAGCACACTTGAGCATTTTAGTGCAAAACTATATGTTTTAACAAATCTAGTGGCCACAATTCACACTTAATATCTTAATTAAGCCGCACAAACCTTAACCAAAATTTAATCTCACCTAATTACACACAAATCATGAAATTAGTCTTCAAGTTTATTTAATTAAGACAATTTAAAAGTAACAATTAGTAAATTAACAATTAGTTTAGATTTTCAAAGTCTTAAGATGTTAAACTACACATTGTAATCATAATCAAGTAATAAAATCCTAACTTGCACCCAAACCCTTCCCTTGAAATTTTCAAACTTGAAATTAGAACGAAATTAATACTTAAATATTTAGATTCAAGTAATTAGCTAACAAAGCAACCGTAAGGTTTAGACTTATACCTCAAAATTTTGAGATCTAACATGCAAACTTAGCCTCCCAAATTGCTTCATTGCTCCTAGATTCCAAGCTAGTTTGGGCCAAAGAAAATTGGATGAAGATTTAACTATAATTTAGTGAGAATTTGTAAGGATTTTTGATGGAAAATGAAGGGATTTTTGTGATGGGGTGAAGTAGAGAATGGTAGAGGGGGTTGCTGCCCTTGCTGCTGGCCAAGCCTTGAAGGAGGGAGGGTTGTGAGTGAGTAAGTGAAGAAAACCACGTAACATGCAACCACACCTTAAGTCAACAAGCCCATACCTCATTTACTTTTAATTTATTATCACAATTTAAGCCCTTTTCTTTTATATTTTTCTAAAACCATTTAGTCAAACAATTTTTCTTTTAAAACAACATATTACAAATTGTACTTAGTTGTCATGGTGCACTTACATGTAATAACTCATTCTAATTTGTGATTAACACAAATTTAATGTGTAAGTGTATGATTTAATTAATAATTAAAAGAAATTAATTAAGGAAAATATTTTAGTAACCTAAAAATTTATAAGTGACTAATTAAATACCAATACTATCAATTTCATAGCTAAAATAGGTATAATTAAGTCTGTGTAGGAAAATAATTATAATTACGTTTTACGAAAAACCACGAGTTATATTACCGATTATCGGACAATTAACCTAAACGATTTTTAAAACGTTACACCCCACTCAGCCGGTAGTTAAGTAACCTAATGGTGCATGACAGGGCCCAGTGGCGAATGCGGATGGCATAAGCGTACGTTCTATTTTCGTTTCATTTTTCTGTAATATTTAGGAAACATTAAATGATGGGACTTCATTAATGAGATTAATTAAAAGAAAGAAACCTAAAGATATTGTAGAATCAAATTTTCAAAAAGGGTAGCTTTAGTTTTTGCTTTGCATAGTGGTATTCCTTGATGAATATCCAGCACCTCATTCGATGAGGAAAGAGCCGAGATCTCTTCACCGGGAGTGACCACTTTAGCGAAACTAGCAAATGCTACAACTCACTCGGTTTTGCTTTTGATAGCTTCTCTAGTTCTTGCTTTGCATAGTGGTATTCCTGAATTTCCTGCACCTCATACGATGAGGAAAGAGACGAGATCCCTTCACCGAGAGTAACCTCTTTAGCGAAACTAGCAAAAGCCTTAAAAACACTCCTTTCAAAATCACTAGATTCTACAACGATATCAAGTTCGTTACGCTCATGGTTTTCTTAAAAATCTGCGTAGCCCTCCGTCATTTCAGATAATTACTATTTAGTATTCGTGCTACGTTTGTTGGCCTCCGTCAAGACGTAGTGTGCGGTAGCTAATTAGTGCTTATCTACCAGCATGTGATGCGATTGGATTAGGATAGTCGTGCGACTTTGTTGGCCTTCGTCAAGGTCGTGCGGATGGGTTTAATTCAATCAAGAAATGAACGGGTTGAACTTGACTAGCGGCCTATTATTTTTTGGCCTTCGTCATGGTCATAGGAAGCTAGGGGTAAAAACCATTATCGGGAATTTCAAGTGAGATTTCATACCTTCTATATGATAGTTGGATCCCGATACCCACTACGAGTAAGAGTTACTCCTGGGAGAGTTTTGCACTTTACAATTAGCTAATCTAGTAGGTGTCTAGAAAGGTGTCAATGGGGTTATGCCTCTAGGGAAATGAAGTTTATTTTAATTAGGTCCGTGCGAAAGCACGGGGAACCTCCCTCGGAGTACCGATACCTGTCTGGCCGAACGATTGGCGAACCTCTAGGGTCTAATTAATCCTGGCTAATCTTACATTTTAGGGTTTGAAGGAAGATTTGATAAAAATAGTAGGAGCCATCCTGATTAGATAAAATAACCAATCTAATCTTACAAAGAGCGCACGCAAAGTGATTATCCTTCTCTCTCTCTCCTGGTAGCGACCAATGAAATGCCTTAATCAAGATAATAATATGGATGTATTGACCGAACCTACTTATTACACTGGGCTAGGTTCCTCTCTACCTTATGATTATCATAAGTCTGAGCAAGGAATAGGGGAATATACGGATTCCCACGCCACCCAAACTAAGAATAAGCATGTTGATGCATTGCCTTCGGGTGTGTTCGTAACCAAGAACTGTTTCTTAGTTACCACTACATCCTGGGTATTGGATACCGGATCAGGATCCCACACATGTAATTTGGTACATGGTCTATAGACAGGTGGGGAACTGGGAAAGGGTGATATGTCTCTAGTAGTAGAGAATGGTGCAATTGTTGTAGCCAAAGCAGTTGGCAGATATCACCTGGTGTTACCAACTTGTAATACAATCATTCTAAGCGACTGTTATTTCGTACCAATAATATTGTGAATATTTTCCTAAATCAAGTGTTGATTGGGAAGGTATGTTGTATAATAGTGTACACGTTCTGAATCAAACCACGGTTCTAAACGTACAGAATACACACAAGAGGAACAGTTCAAAAATGAACGATGTCTTCTTGTGGCATTGTAGACTAGGTCATGTCGATGAAACAAGACTAGCTGAAGTTCCATAAGGATGCATATTTGAATCCGTTCGAATTTACATCTTATGAAACTTTCCAGTCATGTCTGAAAGACTAGGTGACCAAATCTCCGTTTAATGGAAACGGAGAAAGAGCTACTAAACTCTTGGACAGATACATGCTGATGTATGTGGTCCTATGACTACACATGCCTGGAATGATTCCTCGTACTTTATTCACCGATGATCTCTCAAGATACGGATATGTGTTCCTGTTGAAACACAAGTCTGAATCTTTTGAGAAATTCAAGGAATGTAAGTACGAAATTGAGAACCAGATGGGTAAAAGTATTCAAATCCTTCGATATGATCGGGGAGGAGAATACTTGGGCATAGAATTCCGAGACTATTTACAAGAGAATGAGATTCTCTCTCAATTTACTCCTCCGTATACACCACAGCACAATGGTATATCGGGGTGGAGGAATCGCACCCTATGAGATATGGTGCGCTCTATGATGAGTACTGCTGAGTTACCTATTTCATTTCAGGGACATGCACTTGAGAAGATGCATACCTATTGAATAGAGTTCCGATCAAATCCGTTGCCTACAACTCCATATGAGATATAGAATGGGAAGAGACCATCTCTTAAACGAGTTAAGATATGGGGTTGTCCGGCCTATGTTGAAAAGCAAAATCCGGACAAGCTCGAGGCAAGGTCAGTTCTGTCCAAGTTTGTAGGATATCCCAAACATTCGTGAGGGAATATCTTCTACCGCACTGAGGAACAAAAGGTGTTTTGTTTCTCAACATGCTACCTTTTTGGAAAAGGAATTTCTTATGGAAGAAATTAATGGCGATGAGGTAGAACTGGAAGTGGTTCCAGCAAACATAAATTATAACTGACGATATGGTGGAACCGAAGAATTCAATAGTCCCTGGCGAACCGAAGCCACTCCGCAGATCTAGTTGGGTTCCTCATCCACCTGAGAGATACTACGGTTTTCTCATAGACAGTGGAAGCAATGATTGCATCATGGAGATGATGACCTAACTAGTTTCGAGCAGGCCATCACAAGTGGAGACTCTGTGAAATGACTGGATGCTATGTTATCTGAGATGGAATCCATGTACACCAACAAAGTATTGACTTTGGATGTTGCTCCTGAAGGGGTAAAACCCATCGGTAGCAAGAGAATCTTTGAGAAAGATAATTTGATGTAGATGGAAAAGTTGAGACATTCAAAACTAGACTTGTAGCAATAGGTTTTCTTCAACGACCTGGTGTCGACTATGATGAAACCTTTTCTCCTGTCTCTATGCTTAAGTCCATTAGGATCCTACTTGCCATTGCTGCATACCATGACTACGATATCTGGCATACTGCACGTCAAAACCACTTTTCTAAATAGTGATTTAGAAGAAACTGTGTATATGACACTGCCAGAGGGTTTCATAGACAGTTGGAGCAGCGGGAGCATATGCAAGCTGTTTAAATCCATCTACGGATTAAAGCAGGCATCGCGGAGATTGGAAATCTGTTTTGATGAAGCTGTCAAAGAGTTTGACTTCATCAAAAAGATAGATGAACCATGTATAAATAAAAAGGTTGTAGAGAGTATGGTTGTCTTCCTCGTATTGTACGCGGATGACATACTCTTGATAGGAAAGGGTGTTCCTATGCTACACTCGGTCAAGCACCTCTTATCACACAGGTTCTCCATGAAAGATTTAACTGATGTCTCCTACATCCTGGGGATATATATCTAGAGAGATAGATCTAAATGGATTTGGAATTGTCCCAATCCAGGTACATAGACAACATGCTAAAGGGGTTTAGTATAGATGATTTTAAGCGTGGTAATATACCCGCTTGTTCAGGAATCACTCTCTCCAAAAAAATGTCTCTCGAGACTGATTTGGAGAGGGCTCGCATATAAGGGATACCCTATGCTTTGGCAGACGGGTCAATCATGTATGCGATGTTATGTACCAGACTAGATGTAGCTTACTCACTAGGTGTAGTGAATAAGTATTGAAAAGATCTTTGGGAAAACCACTGGACAGCTAAGAACATTCTTAAGTGCTTGAGAAGGACTAAAGAGATGTTCTTGGTGTATGGTAACGGTGAGCTACAAATGGAGTCCTTTACCGATTCGAGCTTCCAGAGTGATAAGGATGACTGAAAGTCAGTCTCGGGTTTTGTCTTCACCCTCAGTGGAGGGACGGTATGTTTGAAGGGTTCCAAGCTATATACCACAGCAGACTCGTTGATAGAGGCTAATTACATCGCTACCAAAGATACTTCCAAAGAAGTTGTCTGGATGAATAAGTTCATATGATGAACTTGTAAGTCCACGTTACCCACCCCGGTGCTTACGGGGAGGCGGAATAGGTAAAAATCAAATTTTTGACACAAGGTAACATGGACTAAAAGCTTGAGGATCATTGCCAAACCATTGCTAACAACAGCATGAGGTTCTATCTACTATGCTAAAGAGATTATACCTCACGAAACCGGTCATTCGGGTCTTCTCTCCACTGTTCTCCTCGTCCATGCAAGCTCCAAGGATCGATCCGGATCTTGGTCACCTCCGCATCCTCCTAGAGTCGAAGACGATCCACCCGAGAGTTTGTGTTCCAAGCTCCACCTCAAGCCGAGCTAACTAGGGCAACAAGTGTGCTATGCTTGATGTCCAAGATGGTGTAGAAGAAGAAGATGGATATGTTTGTCAATTTAGATCCTTATTTTCTCAACACATGAGAGCAAAGGAAAAATCTAGAGGAGGAAGAAGGAGGAGGAACCATGGGAGCTCACTCTTTGAAGAGAGAGAATGAGAAGAGAATAAAGATCCATAAAAATTATTATTACTAATCTCTTATCATGATAAACTTGATGGCTACATTGATTTGACCATTATCATCACAAAAATAAAACCAAAGCAAAAAGAAGACTCTAGATCTCACATGAAAGATCCTAGTCAACAATGGTCAAATTGTCAACAAGGTCAGTATGGTCAAATGGTCAAAACAATTAGCCATCACATAATTATCATTAAAAAGATTAGTAAATAATGTCCCCGCCTCATAATGGTTTTGACCGAACCAACTGTCAAAACCCTAATGAGGCACCTCCTTCTTCTTTGCTCCTCACAACTATGCATACACACCCGCGTCCTCATTCCGTAGAATGCGAATGCACAGAAGACAAAAATAATCCATCCATACAATACTAGGATCCGGCTTAAACCAAAACCCACTAGTATTTTCTGCCCGAACATCATACGCGCACAAGTGCATGTAAGTGATCGTAGCCCTGCCGTAAAACCATACGGCCTCTACACATTTCGTCCAGTGCAGGGAAACTCTCTGTGTGGGAATCTAAAGACTCGACACTACGCTGGCAGTGGGTTTAACCAAAGACCGCAAGCGGCACTAGCTGTACGTAACGGTCCCAAGGTAGATGTCGATAAGAAGGCCGATGAGGTAAACCCATCCGAACTCCTACTGAGCCTGAATGTGACAATCTCCGTACAGTCAGGTCTGTTCATCTATGAGTATCGCATGGCGGGCCTAGGGGGCGGTAAACGTCAGACCCCTAATAGAGGTACAATTCGTGCCGGAGTGTAGCCCAGAACACCCTGAGAAACTACTAGAAACACTACCAGTAATTCTCGCTTGCCCTGGCCAGGGACTTTGTGTAATGGCTCTCCTAGACACAGCAGGATATCAACCCCCAATACCGAGAGAGACGAATCCTATCTAACCGCTACTGCCTCAAAGTGCTTCGGGACTGCACCCAACTACTACCTGCTTGCACGACTCCTTTGGCCGTGGTAGGGTAGTAATCAAAGTACAGTGGGAACACACTCGAGGCAAAGTAGCAGTGTCAAGTCGACGGACTAAGCTGTACTCCTGTCACCTGGGAACTGTTATCTGACGATAGGTATAGTACCAACCAACAGTTCCCGACGAGTCCTGTCCAGTGTACTCATAACCTAATGAGCACCCGCATACTATCTCCAGTACGCCATACTGATGGCTGTGGGACAGACCATCTCCCCTGCTGGGGTGAGAAGCGCATACGCTTGTCTACTCTGGAGTACCGATGCCCTGTCTCGATAATCCTACGACTAGGGACCAGTATAAGGATGTGCTTATAGATTATCCAGCCCCTACAAGTGTGTAGGGTTCCTAGGCACCCTAATGAGGTCACACAAGGCATCGAACATGCCATATTAAAATTTTAACGGTGCCGAGAGACCCGACTACAGATCGTTTGCTAGATGTTTAGGCGAAACAACTAACTAGTTAACAGTTAACTACTGGGATACGGAAATTACAACCTTTGTAGATCCGGATATCCACCTCCACGGCTCCGCAAGGGCGTCCTCTCGCTGTCCATCTTGAAGCTTGAACTCTCGTGACGGCTTCATCGGAGAAACGTGCGGAATAGGTCGTCGGCTTCGTGTCAAAGACGATCTACGTCGAGGTTGCACAAACTCAAGCTCCGACTTCACAAACTTGTGAAACTTGTGAAGTAAACACCCAAAACAACTTGGCAAGAGGTAGAGGGTGAAGAAATAGGAAGTGGGTTCACTTTAGAATTGGATTTATCTTACTAGATCTCAAGTTGCCATTGTTGTAGCAAGCTTGAAGAAGAAGAAGAAGATGAAGATGAAGCAAGAATGATAAGTCTTTACCATTTTAAAAAATAAAACTAATATGAATACTTATCATATCTTGACCATGGTCAAGTGTAGAGATTAAACCAAGGTTAGTAAGTGTGGTTAGGGTTAAGGATGAGATAAGGATGGTGGACTTTGTCAAAGCTTCATGAAGCTTCAACATAGCTCCAAAATAAGCCACCATTCTTAACTTAATCCTTTCAAATAAATAAACAAATAAATAAATGAAAAACCAAAACCCTAATCATCACTTAACCATGGTTTAACCCTTTACACTTAATCACATTATCAAGTATCATCAAACATGATACAAAGTAGTGCACTAAAGCATATCACATATACAATGTGCATCAAGTGAGAAAAATCCGTTTAAAGTGAACCAATACTAGTTAATGCAATGCAATATATCAAATATATATTTATGCATTAAATCATTAAATCAACATTTGATTCAATGATCCGGTCATGTCGCACATAACCGACTAGAATCTAATGTATCGATTTATCGAATCAATGATTCGATAACTAGGTCATATCGAATATAACCAATCGAAACATATATCGCGAGAATGAAATACGGTATCACATACACGCATTATTCTCGGTCCTGCACATATCTCATATGCGCTCCTATTTCGTTTCGTTTGAGCCAGGAAACCTCTGTGTAGGACTCTAAAGACTCGTCAATACGCCGGTAGCAGATGATGATCATATCAAGCACCCACAAGCCGCAAGCGGTCTGCTAAACGTAACGGCCACCCGGGTATTGAGCGATCAGAAGATCGACGAGCTAGCCCGCTCACACTCCTGCGATTCCGACCAGTAACACTTACCGTACAGTCCGGTCTCTTCGTCTGATACGTCGCATATCAAGTCTAGGGGTGGTATACGTCAGACCCCAATAACCCGATAAGTCGGGCCGATGTGAGGCTCGTAACGGGTCGAGAAACTACTGGTAACACTTACCAGCAAATCTCTGATCAGCCCTGGCCAGGGACTTCCCTGTTACGGCCAATCGAGCACTGCGCAACATCAACCCCCAATACCGGGAGAGACGAAACCCCTCCTATCGCTCATTGCCTCCATGTGACTCGGGACTGTACCCAAAGACCACCGTTTTGCACGCCCTCATGGACGTGGTAAGGTGGAGATCAAAGCACAGTGGGAATCACACAAGACTCTATGACGATCTCGGGTCTACAGACTAACCTGTACAAGTGTCACCTGAGAACTGCCATCTGACGTGAGGTATAATACCATCTGGGAGTTCTCGGCGAGTCCGTCCAGTGTACCCAGTCACCACTGAGCACCCGTACACCATCTCTGATGTCAAACACCAATGGATATGGGATCATCCATCGCCCATCTCATGGGTCGAGAAGCGTATACGCTAGTCTACTCTGGTATATCGATGCCCCGTCTCGATACACCCACGACTAGGGACCTTGAAGGATGTACTTATGGACTACCATGTCCCCACTAGTATGATCTGCATCATAGTCCAGGTAGTCAAGTACATATCCTAAGGGCTTTACCAACATGTAACTATAAGACAGTATAAAGAGACTAGTGTACATGTTAAGATAAAGAGTAACCAGATAGCATACTATCATATCGAGCAAGAAAGTCATCTCTATATATGTCCAAGCATCCAATATAATATACATCATCTGTATAATACTGGCCTCTAGGGCATACATACAACTAACAAAGTGTGACTGCCATCACAACGCCGGTAATCAAGCAAAGATCCTAAGGGCTCCACTAATATGTATAAGTGATATGCTAAAAGAAACACATGCACATATTAAAGTAGAAACAAACCAAGTAGCATACTACCATTTTGATCAAGATTGTTTATACAACTGTGAATATCCCAAGCTTCCATTAAGTAATATACAAACTAGTATGATACAATAATGGCCTCTAAGGCATATACACTAACAATCTCCCATTTGCACTAGGGCCATGTACTGGCGTATCGAAGACCTATCATCTCGATCAGCCGCTCGAACTGAGTCTGGGGTATGGCCTTCGTGAATGGATCTGCAGTGTTATTCTCCGAATCTACTCTCTTCACCTCGATCTCCCGGCGATCTACGATCTCCCTGATCAGGTGATACCGCCTCAAAATGTGTCTGGACTTCTGATGGGACCTGGGTTCCTTCGCTAAATCTATAGCGCTGTTGTTGTCACAATACAGCGGTATTGGATCAACAATGGTAGGAACGACCTGAAGCTCCGTGAGGAACTTCTTCATCCAGACAGCTTCCTTTGCGGCATCGCAAGCAGCTATGTACTCCGCTTCCATAGTTGAGTCAGCAATGGTTTCCTGCTTGGAGCTCTTCCAGCAAACTGTCCCTCCATTGAGGGTAAAGACATAACCCGACATGGACTTGGAGTCATCCTTGTCACTCTGGAAGCTGGAGTGAGCAAAGGCCTCGATCTGGAGGTCTTTTCCGCCATACACCAAGAACATCTCCTAGTCCTTCTCAGGTACTTGAGAATATTCTTTACTGCTATCCAGTATTTCTCCCCTGGGTCTGACTGATACCGGCTTACAACGCTTAATGCGTATGCTACATCTGGTCTGGTACACAACATCGCATACATTATAGAGCCTACCGCAGATGTGTAGGGTATAGATGACATGCGAGCCCTTTCCAAATCAGTCTTGGGAGACATCTCTTTGGAGAGGGTGATTCCGTGACAAGCCGGTATATTACCGCTCTTTGAATCTTCTATACTGAATCGTTTCAGTATGGTGTCGATGTACCTGGACTGCGAAAGTCCCAACATCCTCTTGGATCTATCACGATAGATCTGGATCCCCAGAATGTAGTTGGCATCGCCCAGGTCCTTCATGGAGAACCTCTGTGACTAGAATCCTTTGACTGACTGTAGCATAAGAATGTCATTTCCTATTAGGAGAATGTCATCCACGTACAAGACGAGGAATACCACAGTTCTCCCTACAATCTTACTGTAAATGCATGGTTCATCTGGATTTTTGATAAAGTCGAATTCTTTGACAGTATCATCAAAGCAGATGTTCCAACTCCGCGATGCCTGCTTCAGTCCATAGATGGACTTAAGCAACTTGCACACTTTACCACTGCTCCCACTCTGAATGAAACCCTCCGGCTGATCCATATAGACGCACTCTTCCAAATTTCCATTTAGGAAAGCCGCCTTTACGTCCATCTACAAGATCTCATAATCGTGGAAGGCAGCAATGGCAAGAATGATCCGAATGGATTTGAGCATAGCCACTGGAGAAAAGGTCTCGTCATAGTCCAAACCAGGTCTTTGACGAAAACCCTTTGCAACAAGTCTAGCTTTATAGGTTTCAACCTGCCCATCTACACCAATCTTCTTTCTGAAGATCCATTTGCAGCTTACGGGTTTTACCACTTCTGGAGCAATGTCCAAAGTCCAAACTTTGTTGGTGTACATGGACTCCATCTCAGTCCGCATTGCATCCAGCCATTTTACTGAGTCACCGCTCTGAATGGCTTGCTGGAAGCAAGTAGGCTCATCATTTTCAATGACGCAATCCTCTCGATCCCCGTCTATGAGAAAACCGTAGTATCTCTCGGGCGGATGAGACTACCTACTACTCCTGAGGAGTGGCGCTGGGATGTCCGGTTCTCCTGAAGCTTCTAGTTCTACCAAGCTTTCAGTAATAGCTTGTGGCTCTGGAATTTCTTCCAGTTCTACTGCGCTCCCACTTGTTTCTTTTTCTAAAAACTGATGTTCCGGAAAGTGGGCATGACAAGAAACAAAAACCTTTTGTTCCTCTGCGTAATAGAAAAGATACCCCATAGAGTTCTTTGGGTATCCCACAAACTTACACAGTACTGAGCGTGTCTCGAGTTTGTCCGCATGCTGCTTTTTAACAAAAGCCGGACATCCCCATATCTTCAGATATTGAAGATGGGGTTTCTTCCCATTCCACATTTGATATGGGGTGGTAGGCACAGTCTTGGTTGGAGCTTTATTCAAAAGATATGCAGCTGTTTCTAGTGCATAACTCCAGAAAGATCGCGGTAACTCAGCCTTACTCATCATGGAACGAACCATATCCAATAGGGTTTGATTCCGCCTTTCAGATACACCGTTGTGTTGTGGTGTGTATGGAGGAGTAAGCTGAGAGAGAATTCCATTCTCTTTTAAGTAGCCCAGAAACTCGGCACTCAAGTATTCGCCACCTCGATCAGATCTCAGTGTCTTGATACTTTTGTCTGTTTGTTTTTCAACTTCATTCTTGTATTCCCGAAATTTCTCAAAAGCCTCGGATTTATGCTTCATCAAGAAGACATGTCCATACCTAGAGAAATCATCCGTAAAAGTAATCAAGTATGAATAACCACTTCGCGCATGTGTATACATTGGACCACACACGTCACTGTGTATGAGTCCCAAGAGCTCGCTCGCTCTTACTCCGTGTCCAGTGAATGGAGTCTTTGTCATCTTTCTCATGAGACAAGATTCACAAGTAGCATAAGACTGATACTCGAACGGATTCAAGTATCCCTCTTTATGTAACTTTGTTAACCGTGTCTCATTAATGTGACCCAGTCTACAATGCCATAAGAAAGCCTGATTTAACTCCGGAGACTTTATTTTAAGTGTGTTCTGGACATTGAAAACCTGAGCTTGATTCAGTACGTATATTCCATTTTCTAATGTACCTGACCTAATCAGAACTTGATTTAGGTGGATGTGGACCACATCGCTTACAAAAGTAAAATCATATCCTTCCTTAGAAAGTAAGGATACAGATATGATATTACAAGCCATACTAGGTACATACAAACAGTTACGCAGAATCAATATCTGCCCAGTTGTCAATCCAAGGTGATATTCCCCTACGGATTCAGCATCCACGCTCATTTTTTTGGCAACCCTAAGAGTCATTTCACCTATCCTAATAACTCTACGGTTTCGCAGAGCCTGTAATGAATTACAGATGTGAGATCCTGATCCGGTATCCAATACCCAGAAAGTAGGGTTAATTGACATACAGTTTTCAATTACAAACACACCCGAAGCCGAAGCCACAACATGCTTCGAATCCTGGCTACTGGCTTTGCTAGACCTGCAATCCTTCTGCCAATATTCATTCCCATAACAATAGGAACGTCCCTCCTTTACTACATCTAGTCCCAAAACTTTTGCCCTTCCCTTTCTTTCTACTTCCCTGGTTTCTTTCAGGGTATAAGTAGAGGGCAGAGACTGTAGAATCAAGTCAGTATTTGACCCGTTCTTCAACATGGTCTTCAGGTCCGTGAGCTCATCAAAATAGCTGGTCTCTGTAGGGACGTTGCCCCCCACAGATGACCCGATAGCCAACCTCGCTTGAAGCAATTCGTTCGAGGTCTCATATCTTGCGATACGAGATTGCTCTACATATAAATCTTTGTTATGGAGGAAGATAGAAACTAAGTCCATCTTCTTGTGCTGCCTATGGTATGCACCATCAACTGAGGCCAACACGAGGCACTTGGCATTCACACGGTCTTTTTCCGATGTCTTACGGATATCAATATCCGTGACAGGGGAAACTGGTCCTGAGACGGCAGGGGTTTGATTAGTTAGGAGGTGTCCCAGCTTGTCATGGGTAATGGACATCTGGACAGACCTTTGCCAATCATAACAGTCAGATTCAGTCATTTTATTATCTAGATGTAACCTATGTCTGGTCACTTGGTCGCTCCAATTAAGAGAGAGAGAAGAAAACACTTAGCATGATACTCTTGCAAGTTTAGATTGGTTTTTAGTTTATCTAAACAGGATGGCTCCCACTATTTCTCGAATCCTTCCTCAAACCATAAAAGAAGAATTAGTCGGGATCAATCTCACCATACAATACTTGCTTAACCGTTCAGCCAGGCCAGTGTCGGTACTTCGAGGGTGGTTTTACGACGCTTTCGCGATGTTCCTTAATTAAATAACCTATTTTCCCTATGGGCGTAGCCCCGCTAACACCTTTCTAGACACCTACTTGGTTTATAGCATTGATCGTTAAATGAAAAGTTTCCCGAGGAGTAGCGGATACTCATAGTAGGATCGAGATCCAAATATCATTGTGAGATAATGCTGAAGGAATCCTACCAACAATATCAAACTCCAAATGGTATGCAGCACTAGCAAGTTTCAGTTTCTTTACAAAACTCCCGATGTGTTGCCCCATGCTCTTATGACCTTGACGAAGGCCAACATATCATAAGTCACATGTCGAGTTCTACCCATCATTATCCAGGTTAATTTGAACCCACCCGTACATACCCTTGACGAAGGCCAAAATAGTAGTACGACTGTCCCAAACCAACGCATCTATCTATGCTACAGATAAATATTCAGCAGCTACCAATCACTATGCCTTGGCGAAGGTCAAAATACATAGCTTGAATACTACTGAATATTTAACTGAAATGACGGAGGGCTACGAATGGTTTTGGCGAAACCGTGAACGTAGTGAACTTGATATAATCGAAGGAACCTGATAGCTTTTAAAAAGAGTGGTTTAAGCTCCGCATTTTTAAAAGTTTTCTGTTTAGAAAAGAAACCGAGTGGTTTTGAAATTGTTCCAACGATTTTAACTTTGGTTTGTTTTCTTTGCATTAATATAATGCGTCCCATCAATTAATCCTACCATTGCAGAAAACAACGAAAATATGACGTACGCTTATGCCATCCGCATTCGCCACGGGGCCCCGTCATCACCCGTTAGGTTACTTAACTAACGACAGAGCGGGGGATAGACTAGCGCGGATGCAAAACATAAGCAACGCCTACTAGATATCATATATAGATATATACATTCATCAGATTCAATGATAGCCATTCCAGATCACAGATGAACACATTGGATATACTAGGAATCCGCGTTTCGTTCGAGCCAGCAACGAAAGACCGATTACACGGTCGCGATGAATAGCCAAACCCCACCCTAAACCCCTACGGGTGCGACAAACTACCCGCCAAGTACCCGAAGTGGAGCAACCTCCCTCAACAACGTGAGTAGGCCACTCAGCACTTCAAAATACCCAGTAGTTTGTGCACCCCACCTTGGGTCTATCCTAGGAGCAAAAACGGTATAAGAAATAATATACAATGGAGGCTACAACCTCATCCCGGATGTGCGGCCATAAAAATAATATTACATCAATTTACATATTACATTGAATGAAAGATAAATAAACTCTTATCTCACAAACCCCGGCTATTCATCCGCGACAATCCAACAAGTTCATATACACAATCCAACATCACAGATCACAGATATGTATAACCACCACTAATCGATGTATAGCGATTAGTAGACGTTCAATACATATATCACATCACAGAATATCCGATTAGCAAAAGTACATAGAATTTCGATCGAAAAATTGATTTGAAACTACCCCAAGCACAACACAGTACTCAGCAAAATCTGGGCAGAAACAAACTATCTCAAAAATCACAAAACCATCACAAAGAACACCTGAAGAAATTTAGTGCGCGGCCGAGTCAACTCGGCCGCGGATCCGCGGCGGATCGCTTGGATCGGCCGCGGATCCGCGGTCTTCTGAGTGACTCAGGCGCCCAAATTTCTACAGTTTCCCCAGAAAACCCTGCACGTATTTTTAAGGTCCCCTGAAAAAAATTTGGACCAGTTTTTAAAAACGACAGAAAAATGTATTTTTCGACGTGTTTTGCGATTTTTTCCGGCGATCGATTTTCTAACACTTTGCTAACAAGTTAGTAATGGTTTAGCGAGGCTCTGATACCATTGTAAGTCCATGTTACCCACCCCGGTGCTTACGTGGAGGCGGAATAGGTAAAAATAAAATTTTTGACACAAGGTAACATGGACTAAAAGCTTGAGGATCTTTGCCAAACCATTGCTAACAACAACATGAGGTTCTATCTACTATGCTAAAGAGATTATACCTCACGAAACTGGTCCTTTGGGTCTTCTCTCCACTGTTCTCCTCATCCATGCAAGCTCCAAGGATCGATCCGGATCTTGGTCACCTCCGCGGCCTCCTAGAGTCGAAAACGATCCACCCAAGAGTTTGTGTTCCGAGCTCCACCTCAAGCCGAGGTAACTAGGGCAATAAGTGTGCTATGCTTGACATCCGAGGTGGTGTAGAAGAAGAAGATGGATTTGTTTGTCAATTTAGATCCTTATTTTCTCAACACATGAGAGCAAAGGAAAAATCTAGAGGAGGAAGGAGGAGGAACCATGGGAGCTCACTCTTTGAAGAGAGAGAATGAGAAGAGAACAATGATCCATAAAAATTATTATTACTAATCTCTTATCATGATAAAGTTGATGGCTACATTGATTTGACCATTATCATCACAAAAATAAAACCAAAACAAAAAGAAGACTCTAGATCTCACATGAAAGATCCTAGTCAACAATGGTCAAATTGTCAACAAGGTCAAGTATGGTCAAATGGTCAAAGAAATTAGCCATAACATAATTATAGATTAGTAAATAATGTCCCCGCCTCATAATGGTTTTGACCGAACCAACTGTCAAAACCCTAATGAGGCACCTCCTTCTTCTTCGCTCCTGACAACTGTGCATACACACCCGCATCCGCATTCCGTAGAATGCGAATGCACAGAAGACAAAACTAATCCATCCATACAATACTAGGATCCGGCTTAAACCAAAGCCCACTAGTATTGTCTTCCCGAACATCATACACGCACAAGTGCATGTAACTGATCGTAGCCCTGTCGTAAAACCATACGGCCTCTACACCTTTCGCACAGTACAGAGAAACCCTCTGTGTGGGACTCTAAAGACTCGACACTACGCTGGTAGTGGGTTTAACCACAGACCGCAAGCGGCACTAGCTGTACGTAACGGTCCCCAGGTAGATGTCGATAAGAAGGTCGATGAGGTAAACCCATCTGAACTCCTACTGAGCCTGAATGTGACAATCTCCGTACAGTCTGGTCTGTTCGTCTATGAGTATCGCATGGCGGGCCTAAGGGGGAGGTAAACGTCAGACCCCTAATAGCGGTACAAGTCATGCCGGAGTGTGGCCCAGAACACCCTGAGAAACTACTGGAAACACTAACAGTAATTCTCGCTTGCCCTGGCCAGGGACTTTGTGTAATGGCTCTCCTAGATACATCGCGATACCAACCCCCAATACCGGGAGAGACGAATCCTATCTAACCGCTACTACCTCCAAGTGCTTTTGGACTGCACCCAACTACTACCTGTTTGCATGACTCCTTTGAGCCGTGGTAGGGTATTAATCAAAGTACAGTGGGAACACACTCGAGGCGAAGTAGCAGTGTCAAGTCGACGGACTAAGATGTACTCCTGTCACCTGGGAACTGTTATCTGACGATATGTATAGTACCAACCAACAGTTCCCAACGAGTCCTATCCAGCGTACTCGTAACCTAAAGAGCACCAGCATACTATCTCCAGTACGACGTACTGATGGCTGTGGGACAGACCATCTCCCCTGCTGGGATGAGAAGCGCATACGCTAGTCTACTCCGGAGTACCGATGCCCTGTCTCGATAATCCTACGACTAGGGACCAGTATAAGGATGTGCTTATAGATTACCCAGCCCACACAAGTGTGACTGCCATCACAACGCTGGTAATCAAGCAAAGATCCTAAGGGCTCCACTAATATGTATAAGCGATATGCTAAAAGAAACACATGCACATATTAAAGTAGAAACAAACCAAGTAGCATACTACCATTTTGAGCAAGATTGTCTATACAACTGTGAATATCCCAAGCTTCCATTAAGTAATATACAAACTAGTATGATACAGTAATGGCCTCTAGGGCATATACACTAACAGAACTTGGTTCTTACCATTGGGCATCCAATACCTGTGAGCTGTATCTTTTTCCTAAGAACCCCAGTCCCGTCAGCGATCCAGACATATTCTTAGACAGTATCACCTGATCAGGGAGATAGTTGATCTCCGGGAGATCGAGATCAGGGAGATAGTTGATTTCCCAATTAGATTCTGACTCCAGGGTATGCATTTACTAGCTTTGATTCTCACATCTGTATAGTGTTACAGATGGTGAGTGGAAGTAAGATATTGGGAATTAGGTGATTATATCCTCATTATATCGGAATTCGTTGTAATTGGTGATATTTGAGGAAATCAACTGGGTTTTTTCATGACAGCAAATATTTGGTTTTGAATATCCGTAGTTATGCACCAATTTCAAACTGATATATCTGTACGTTTATTTTATAAAGTGAGATATAGCTTTTTGAAATTATGTCTATGACATTTACCTATATCAGTTGATGGTTAGGTAAGAAGCATTCAACAACGGTGTAATTCTTCTTAACCATAGTACAGTTTTCAACCTACGACGTACAGAGTTTGAGTTATTAAACTCAGGAAACTTATACAAAGTATTGTATGCTGTCCAGTGTCCATTAAGACAAAGGGGTTGGTGCTCGTACTATATTCTGTTTACTTGTGACTTCTCCAATTTTAGACAAGTATTTCGATGAAACACAAGGTCCAAGTTTTGAGAAGTTATAGGTACAAGAATAAAGTGGAGAACCATATATTGCAAGTATCAGGATTCTTCAAGGTGATCGAAGATGTAGATACTTGTGTTTGGTACCATTGATAGTAATGGTTTTGGTAACTTGCTTCTCTTTCAGGTTACTCATATGTGGATGCACTCCTAGATGAGTAATGTTGCTTGACCTCATTCCACTTAGTTGACATGCACTGGAAACAGCTGCATGATTTGAATCTGGTTCCAATTAAATTTGTAACACCCGAGCCCAATACTACTATTTTCAGTTACTGTTTGAGCATAATGTGGTACTCATTTCATTTAACTTGCTTGTTTGTTGCTTACTGTAAATTTTTACCCGGTAAATTCATTTATGCATATAACAAATTTTGGCATCTAAAATAAAATTGAAAATATTCATCATGGCCTACTTGACACCCCTAGCCTCGTGGTAGCGTCCGTGCATTGTGTTCTCGTCCCGTTCAGTGAAACGGACGAGTTTGGATGGCTACGTGCACGTACGTGTGTCCGTTTTGGGGGTATACTTTTTAATCATAAAACACTTAATTTTAAAATTTGGATCCAGCTTAAAATCCTATTATTTCAATTTCAAATTTTTGGACCCGACCCGGGCGCGATTTGGAAATGTTTTATTTGGCGCCAAAATCCCAAATTTTAATATTATTGAAACCATCGCATATATTTTTCTAACTAATCTGATATCTTACTGTTCATTACCTATCTTTTAAATCTTTAAGTTAACCATATAATATTTTTACAATCTTTTATATCCTTCTCAATTTATTCTCTCAGCCAATCGCAACCTCCCCTTTAACCCCGTGGGCCCCACTTTCCCTTTCTCCCTCTTCTCTCTCTCCACATTTTCTTTCTCTATCTCCCCCTCATATATTCTCTCGTACTTCTCTTTATCATTCTTTCTCTTCTTACTTCATGTCTCGTTTCTCATTTTTTTAAACTGTTCTTTTGTTGCTGGAATTCCGTCGTGCCGGTGACGTTTCTCGACGTTCCAGCGAGGTACCCCAACCCGTGTGATTCCTTTGTTCATCGTTTGGGTTCATTCCATGAACCGTGCGCCCGTCGCGAGTTTTCCCCGCCGACGGTTAACGTTCCGTTTTCCCGATTTGCGACCCATCGAGGCAAGTTAATCTTGCTACATGCTATATAATTCATTTTATACCTATTTAAATAAATACCATACCTATAGTTTAAATCTAGTGCCCATGTTTAATTTTATAACGTTTCGATGTTCCGTTTGCATCCGTTTATATCATATTAAATCTAGATCATGAAAACTTATCTTGTGACATACTAGATTATATTATACTGCAACCATATCATTTAAAATATATATCGTCGTAATATTTATTATTATTATCTTTAATTAATTTATAATCTTCATTTTATAATGTTATACATTTGAAAATCTTATAGTTTACACATGAAACGTCGTTGAAAAATCGGATATGACAAATCTGAAATTTACTGTACACCTTATCTTATAAAATTCATTATAAATCATAGAAAAATTATTAGTATACGTTCTTTAGTTCGTTACGAAGCTAACTCAGAATACTATAACTCTATGAAATATTTACTTGCAAAATAAATTGTTTAAATAACATAAAATGCAAATGAAGATGTCTCCAAACTGCTGTCCAGGGAAATTCCAGCAGCAAACTTTCAACTTCGAATGTTCATAACTTTTTATAGGGACAACCTGAGATGCTTATACTTATAAAACTGAAAACCTTATTGAATTATCTTTGTTTTGGTATAAGACAGGTCCCTTTTGGAGAACGTTTGTTATTTTTAAGCTATTTTACAAATTAGGGTGACGCTGAATTTCTGAACGGAACCTTCTTGTGCATGGTTAATCAATACCACTTTTTTAGTTATTAATCGCTTTGAATATGCTATCCATATTAATATTATTATATCAATATTTATATCACATATTGCTTAGTTGTACATCCCACATTACCATTTTATAGTTTTATAACTTTTCGGACACCCGTTTGCATCCATCGCATTTAAGATACATATAAGTGCATCCATAGATCACATTACTACATAATAATGTGATATTAACGCTCCATGTTTAATAAATTGCATCCTAATTAATATTGGAACTATAAATGTAACCCTAATCGATAACTGTGCATCCATGTCCTTAAAATTATATCTATTTGCATATCATATTACATGTTCCAGTTTATTGTTCTGATAGTACTCATGCTTGTTTATTTAAACACATGCTTATGTTAGTTTGATTATGAGCACCCACATGACATCTTGTGCTTCCTGACATAACCTGTTACACTTCCTACTATACCTGACATGGTACCGTGTACTGTTAACTTGACCTGATGTACCATGACTCGACCCGTTACCTGATCTTGTGTCTAATGCCAACAAACCTGACATGTAGTCCTCATGGACCGTTCATGTTGTCTATCCAGACAAACATGCTTTTACCTGATCCTGTGTTGGCATTAGTCCTTGATTACTGAATACCTGACTTGACATACACAACTTGGGGGTATGGGGAAATCAAAAGTGTAAACTAAAGTGTAACTTAAAAGGGTATTGCTTGATCCGTGGTCCTGGGGTGTAACGGGACAGAGCCATTCGTGACTCTTACATTTTCCTGATCCGTGGTCCCGGGGGGTAACGGGACAGAACCACTATTGGTTTACATATTCCTGATCCGTGGTCCCGGGGGGTAACGGGACATATCCTTTGAGTTACATGGAGGATTACTCAAATTGATTTCAAAGACTTTAGAATAGAAAACCTGATAGAACAGTTTAGTTTACCCACTGCACGCTACCCTGTACTGGTATGATTCATATTATTGTTATTCTTGCTGTATTCATGTTTATATTACATTGCCTGCTACACTGTTCATATTATATTACTTGATAACATGACGCGCTGACGTCTGGGTTTTGCATGGCCCAGATTCCGTACCGCTGTTGCAGTCCGAGCAGGAGTACTTCAGCCAGCAGGCTGAGCTGTGAGTTCAGTAGTAGTTAGTTTTATTTCCTGCATTTATTTCCTGATGTGAGCCCGCATTATGGGACACACTTTTCAGTTATTTGTATTGGATCATTTGCTTCCGCATTTATTTATTATTGACTCCTGTTATTCTGGATTATGGACATGTTTTAGATAGTTTTATCTTGTTCTTGATATCTCTACAGCCGTAATGTGACTGTGGATGGATACTTCCTACCCACAGGTAGCATGGTTGGCTATGTTACGTGCCCAATCTAGCGTACTCTGGAAAGCGGGGCGTGACATGGTTCTTTTGGTATCAGAGCCATAGGATAGTCGGGTTGATTCTTTTGTAGTTGGGTATTGTACCCAATACACGAATCAGAATACCCGTGTTTAGGAAACATGTTCTGCCACCTTGTCCGTTTTACCATTCTTGAATCACATTCTTCCTGATTATATCTTTTACGATGTGCAAACTTCCTTTGCATATCGATTCGAAAACCTGATTCCTTGTTATCTCTAGGACTTAGGCGACTTGGATGGAGTTATGTAATTGTGGCTATGATACCGCGGCATAGTTACAATGCGGTACTCTATTTAAGTATCTTGGAGTTCCAGCCTTGATCTATATTCAGAATCTATCATCATGCTAATGTTGGGTATTTTGAGTTCAGGATTATGGCCGGTAAGAAATTGAAGACATACCAGAGGCGTGTGGACGAAGCCGCCATGCTTGGAGTGATAAGAGGAATGCTGGAGAATCAAAGAAACAGACCGAGCTGATCCAGCAGCAAGCGGACTCGTTTCGGAAAGGTTTGCAGATCGTTCAGCAGTCTGTGAACAATGTTGGAGCTAGACCAGTTGACCGAGTAGGGACCGTAGCAGATTTCAGGCGGTTGGGTCCGTCTACATTTACTGGTTTAAAGGAGTCGTTGCCAGTGGAGCAGTGGCTAGTTGACACAGAGAACTTGCTTTTTGCGGCACAGATTCCAGATGACAAAAAGGTTGTTGTGGTACACATTCAGCTAGTGGACTACGCCCGAGAATGGTGGTTTGTTGAGGAGAACCGTTTGCCCAAGCCGATCAAATGGGCGGATTTTTCGAAGAGTCTCCTGGTGAAGTTCTTCCCGCGGACTGCACGGGAGGAAATGGAAGTGAAGTTCATCGGACTAAAGCAGAAGGGAGCACCTGTAGATGTGCATGCAGCAGAATGGACGAGACTCAGTAGTTTTGCTGGACCTTTAGTTGCCAACGATGCAGACAGGGCATGGAGGTTCATGCGCAGACTGGACGTGGACATCCAGAGGTAGATTGTCTCCCTGGGTTTGACCACTTTCTCACAAATACTTGCAGCAGCCAAGAGCAGCAGAGTTTATCTGGGATGAAAGGGAGTTTGCAGCAGACAGCAGTTGCGTTAAGGAAGCAGTTTGGTCTGGCCGGTCGAGTTTAGGGCTAGGCCGACAAACAATATTCTTGCATCAATGGAAGTGATGAAAGTAAAGAGCCGGCTGTTGTTCGTGATTCTATGGACGTGTTTGAAGATATATCGGGTTTACCGCCGATGAGAGACGTGGAGTTCGCAATTGATCTTATTCCTGGTGCAGCGCCAGTTTCTAAAGCGTATTATCTGTTAGTTATATGTATGCCCTAGAGGCCATTACTATACATAGGATGTATATTGTAGTGGATGCTTGGACATATATAGGGAGGACTTTCTTGCTCGACATGATAGTATGCTATCTGGTTGCTCTTTACCTTAACGTGTATACTGATTGTCTCTCTGTTACATGTTGGTAAAGCCCTTAGGATGTGTACTTGACTACCTGGACTATGATGCGGATCATACTAGTGGGGACATGGTAGTCCATAAGTACATCCTTCAAAGTCCCTAGTCGTGGGTGTATCGAGACGGGGCATCGATATACCAGAGTAGACTAGCGTATACTTTCTCGACCCATATAGATGGGCGATGGATGATCCCATATCCATTGGTGTTTGACATCAGAGATGATATACGGGTGCTCAGTAGAGACTGGGTACACTGGACGGACTCGCCGAGAACTCCCAGATGGTATTATACCTTACGTCAGATGGCAGTTCTCTGGTGACACTGGTACAGAGTAGTCTGTTGACTCGAGATCGTCATAGAGTCTTGTGTGGTTCCCACTGTGCTTTGATTTCCATCTTACCACGTCCAAGAGGGCGTGCAAAACGGTGGTTTTTGGGTACAGTCCCGAGTCACATGGAGGCAATGAGCGATAGGAGGGGATTCGTCTCTCCCGGTATAGGGAGTAGATGTTGCGCTATGTTCGATTGGATATAACAGGAAATCCTTGGCCAGGGTTGCTGAGATTTACTGGTAAGTGTTACCAATAGTTTCTCGAATTGTTATAGACCTCATATCGACACGACTTATCGAGCTATTGGGGTCTGACGTTTACCACCCCTAGGCAAGATATGCGACATATCAGACGAACAGACCGGACTGTACGGTAAGTGTTACTGGTTGGATTCACAGGAGTATGAGCGGGCTTGCTCGTCGATCTTCTGATTGCTCAATACCCAGGTGGCCGTTACGTTTAGCAGACCGCTTGCGGCTTGTGGGTGATTGATATGATCATCACCTGCTGCCGGCGTATTGACGAGTCTTTAGAGTCCTACACAGAGGTTTCCTGGCTCAAGCGAAACGAAATAGGAGCGCATATGAGATATGTGCGGGACCGAGAATAATGCGTGTATGTGATACCGTATTCCATTCTTGCGATAAATGTATCGATTGGTTGTATGCGATATAACCTAGTTATCGATTCAAGCATTGATTCGATAAACCGATACATAGGATACTAGTCGGTTATATGCGATATGACCGGATCGTTAAATCAAGTGTTGATTTAATGATTTAATGTATAATTATATATTTGATATATTACTTTTCATTAACTAGTATTGGTTCACTTTAAATGGATTTTCTCACTTGAAGTTCACAAGTTGTATATGTGATATACTTTTGTGCAAATGATTGTATCATGTTTGATAATACATGTTTGCTAGGGTTTTTGTGTAAAGATCAAACCATGGTTACATGTTAATGGTTAGGGTTTTGATTTATTTATTTATTTGTTTATTCTTTTTGGAAAATAAATGGCATGAAAAGAAAATGGTGGCTTGATTTGTATTCTAGTTGAAGCTTCATGAAGCTTTGACCTAAGTGACCATTTTTGTCTCATGCTTAACCCTAACCATTCCCACTAACCCTAGTTTACTCTCTACACTTGACCATGGTTGGTAGATGATAAGTATTATTATTATTTTCATTTTACTTAATACTTATCATAATATTATCAATATATTCTTTCTTGCTTCTTCTTCTTCTTCACTTGAAGAAAGCTTGCTTCATCAATGGCAACTCTTGCAATTGAGTGAGAAATCCAATTCTAAAGTGAACCCACTTCCTATTTCTTCATCCTCTACCTCTTGCCAAGTAGTAGAGTGTGTTTTCTTCACAAGTTTCATGACTTGGTGAAGTTGGAGCTTGATCTAGCGATGCCTCGTCGTAGATCATCTTCGGCATCGTCGTCGATGACCTAGCCCGCTTTTTCTCCGATGAAGCCGACGCTAGAGCCCAAGATCCGATTTGTACAGCGAGGAGACATCATCGCGGAGCCATGGAGGTGGAGAACCGGATCTACAAAGGTTGTATTTCCGTTTACTCTTAGTAAAGTAGTTTACTAGTTCTAGTTTTCGCCTATATATCTAGCCAACGATCCGTATTATGGTTTCTCGGCATCCGTAAAATTTGAAATTGGCATGGTTGATGCCTTATGAGACCTCCTTATTGTGCCTAGGAACCCTACAGTGGTATCAGAGCCTAGCTAGAGCCTTAGGCGATGCGTAGACGAAGTTTGAAACCCGAACGAACCCGAAACCCTAACACAACCATGCTCTCTGGACTTTTTCCAAAATCTGGAGTTTTTCGAAATTAAAAATATGCAGAAAAATCAGCAGGAAATTCTAAGGGTTACTGTAAAATTCGTGTGCCTAATTCCATCAATGAGCCGCGGTTCCGCGGCACGAGCATGGCTCGTGTGGCGGTTCCGCGGCGGTTTTGTCTTATGTGGCATCGAATTTTGCACAGTAATTCATAATTTGCAGTGCTGGTTTTCCTGGGAATTTTTAATATTTTTTTCAAGAGTTGAATTTTCTGGGTTGTTTTGGGGATTCGAATGTTCGATCGGATTATCAAATTTTGTCTGTGTGGCTTTCCGGATAAATTTTAGAATATGTTAAAAAGTTCGACCGGATATAAATACCCAACTTTTCCCCTGCCGGAAAATTTCCAAGTGTTGGATTTTTCCGTGGTTTAAAGACGTTCTAAATAGTGCAAGTAACGTGATGGACCCTCTAGAAGACAACAAACCTTAACTCGATTATGTGACCGTCTTGAACTGCCCTTTGAACCTTCGGGTTTGGGGCAGTACGGCGTGCTGTAAGTCCATATTGCGACCCCCGGTTCTTACGGGGAGGCGGAAACGGTATAAAAAACGAATTTTTATCGCAAGAGGCAACATGGACTAAACTATGGTCGGGATCGTTACCTAAACTAAAACTAGCATACTAAGCTAAAGATATTTAGCTACTCGGATAGAGATGGTTATACCTAGCTTGTCTTGAACTCCTTCGTCTTCAAGCTCCGGTGGTGGTCCGATGGCTCCTTCTCGTCGTCTCCGTACGCCGAAGATAGATCCACTTGAAAGCTCCAACCTTTAGCTCCTTCTTCGGTCTTTGAAGAAACTAGTTCACTTGGTTTGCTAAACCTAGTGAACTAGAATGAGTAGAGAGGAAATAGAATGGGATTTTATCTATGGTTCTTGATTCTCAACTCATGAGACAAGAGAACCATAGATCAAGAGAGGGAGCAAGAGGTTGAGGGTGAGAGCAAGGGGAGAGCTCAAGAACAAGAGAGAGAATGAGCAAGAAAGAAATGAGGCTCTCTTTTCTCTCTCACCCTCTCATAATCCAAAGTGATCATAACTCATCATATCAAAAAAGTCTTTTGGTGATGGTTAGAAGCAACCATAAGGTTATCATATCATGCACTCATTTTACTCAAAAAGCAAGCAAGAAAAAAGTCTTTGGCATGAAATGATAACCATGGTTATCATGATGGTCAACTAGTCAAGCCTAGTCAACCGGTCAACAAGTCAACAAAAGTCAACAAGTCACCAAAGTCAACAAGTCAACAAAAGTCAACAAGTCAACAACCATATCACCATAATACTTAATTAATATAATAGTTAATCACATATCATATTCTCATTAGGGTTGAGCAAAAAGTCAAAAGTCAACGGTCAACTGTCAACAACCCTAATGAGAATCCACTGCCTCTGCCTCCCTGTCAACTGTGCATACACACCCGCATCCGCGTTCCGAGGAACACGAATGCAAACTGGATAAATCCAATCCCATAAGGTACACTAGGATCTGGCTTAAACCAAAGCCCGCTAGTGTAAACTGTCCGGACACTGTACGTGCACACGTGCACGGACGTGACCGAACCCTGTCGCAAAACCATGCGACCTGTCGCAATACCATGCGACCTCTACTCTTTTGCCTAAAGGCGAAAAGCTTTCTGTGTGGGACTCTAAAGACTCGACACTACGCTGGCAGTGGGTTTAACCACAGACCGCAAGCGGCACTAGCTGTGCGTAACGGTCCCCAGGTAATGCCGACAAGAAGACCGACGAGGCGAAACCCATCTGAACTCCTACTGAGCCTGAGTGTGACATTCTCCGTACAGTCCGGTCTGTTCGTCTGATACATCGCATGGCGGGCCTAGGGGGCGGTAAACGTCAGTCCCCCAATAGCGGTACAAGTCGTGCCGGAGTGAAGCCCAATACACCCTGAGATAACACTGGAAACCTACCAGTATATCTCGTTTGCCCTGGCCAGGGACTACTCGTGTAATGGCTCTCCTAGACACAGCGCGATGTCAACCCCCAATACCGGGAGAGACGAATCCTGTCTAACCGTCACTGCCTCCAAGTGCTTCGGGACTGCACCCAACCACCACCTGTTTGCACGACTCCTTTGAGCCGTGGTAGGGTAGTGATCAAAGTACAGTGGGAACACACTCGAGGCGGAGTGACAGTGTCAAGTCAGCGGACTAAGCTGTACTCATGTCACCTGGGAACTGATAACTGACGATAGGTATAATACCAACTAGTCAGTTCCCGACGAGTCCTGTCCAGTGTACCCGTAACCTAACGAGCACCCGCATACTATCTCAAGTACGACGTACTGACGGCTGTGGGACAGACCGTCTCCCACACTGGGATGAGAAGCGCATGCGCTGGTCTACTCCGGAGTATCGATGCCCTGTCTCGATAGTCCTGCGACCAGGGACCTGAATAAGGATGTGCTTATAGATTACCCAGCCCCCACTAGTGTGACTGCCATCACAACGCTGGTAATCAAGCAAAGATCCTAAGGGCTCCACTAATGCGTATAAGTGATATACTGAAATAAACACAAGTACACATTGAAGTAGAAACAAACCAAGTAGCATACTACTATTTTGAGCAAGATTGTATATACAAGGTGAATATCCCAAGCATCCATTAAGTAATATACAAACTAGTATGATACAGTAATGGCCTCTAGGGCATATACACTAACAATCTCCCACTTGCACTAAGGCCATGTACTGGCGTATCGAAGACCTATCATCTCGATCAGCCGCTCGAACTGAGTCTGGGGCAGGGCCTTGGTGAATGGATCAGCAGTGTTATCTTCTGAAGCGACTCTCCGAACCTCGATCTCCTGGCGATCTACGATCTCCCTGATCAGGTGATACCGCCTCAAGATGTGCCTGGATCTCTGATGGGACCTGGGTTCCTTCGCTAATGCTATAGCCCCGTTGTTGTCGCAATACAGAGGTATTGGATCAACAATGGACGGAACCACCTGAAGTTCTTTCAAGAACTTCCTCATCCAGACAGCTTCTTTTGCGGCATCAGATGCAGCGATGTATTCCGCTTCCATCGTCGAGTCTGCAACGGTTTCTTGTTTGTCCAACACACCGCCCCTCCATTGAGGGTAAAGACAAAACCCGACATGGACTTGGAATCATCCTTGTCACTCTGGAAGCTGGAGTCAGCAAAGGCCTCAATCTGGAGGTCTTTTCCGCCATACACCAAAAACATCTCCTTAGTCCTCCTCAGGTACTTGAGAATGTTCTTTACCGCTATCCAATGTTTCTCCCCAGGGTTTGACTGATACCGGCTTACTACACTCAGTGCATAAGCTACATCCGGTCTGGTACACAACATCGCATACATTATAGAGCCTACCGCAGAAGCGTAGGGTATAATAGACATGCGATCCCTCTCCAAATCAGTCTTGGGAGACATCTCTTTAGAGAGGGTGATCCCGTGACAAGCCGGTAGGTTACCGCGCTTGGAATCTTCCATACTGAATCTTTTCAGTACGGTGTCGATGTACCTGGACTGAGAAAGTCCCAATATCCTCTTGGATCTATCACGATGGATCCGGATCCCCAGGATGTATGAGGCATCACCCAGGTCTTTCATGGAGAACCTTTGTGACAAGAACCCCTTGACAGATTGTAGCATAGGAATATCATTTCCTATTAAGAGAATGTCATCTACGTATAAAACGAGGAATACTACAGTTCTCGCTACAAATCTACTATAGATGCATGGTTCATCTGGATTTTTGATAAAGCCAAATTCTTTGACCGTCTCATCAAAGCAGATGTTCCAACTCCGCGATGCCTGCTTTAGTCCATAGATGGACTTAAGCAACTTGCACACCTTTCCGCTGCTCCCACTCTGAATGAAACCCTCTGGCTGGTCCATATAGACACACTCCTCTAAATTTCCATTTAGAAAAGCTGTCTTTACGTCCATTTGCCAGATCTCATAATCGTGGAAGGCAGCAATGGCAAGAAGGATCCGAATGGATTTCAGCATGGCTACTGGAGAAAAGGTTTCGTCGTAGTCCAAGCCAGGTCTTTGACGAAAACCCTTTGCTACCAGCCTAGCTTTATAGGTCTCAACCTGTCCATCTACACCAATCTTCCTTTTGAAGATCCACTTGCATCCTACGGGTTTTACCCCGTCTGGAGCAATGTCCAACGTCCATACCTTGTTGGTGTACATGGACTCCATTTCGGTCCGCATTGCATCCAGCCATTTCACTGAGTCAACGCTCTGAACGGCCTGCTGGAAGCTAGTAGGCTCATCATAATCTATGATGCAATCCTCTCTATCCCCGTCTATGAGAAAACCGCAGTATCTCTCGGGCGGATGAGACTGCCTACTACTCCTGCGGAGCGGCGTAGGAATGTCCTGTTCTGTTGAACCCTCTGGTTCCACTAAGCTTTCAGTAACAGTCTGTGGTTCTGGAATTTCTTCCAGTTCTATTGTGTTCCCACTTATCTGGGTTTCCAAAAACTCAGTTTCCAAGAAGCGGGCATGCTGAGAAACAAAAACCTTTTGTTCCTCAGCGGAATAGAAAAGATACCCCCTGGAGTTCCTTGGGTATCCCACAAACTTACACTGTACTGAACGTGCCTCAAGCTTGTCCGCATGCTGCTTTTTTACAAAAGCTGGACATCCCCATACCTTAAGATAATTAAGACAGGGTTTCTTCCCAGTCCACATCTCATATGGGGTGGTGGGCACAGTCTTGGTAGGAGCCTTGTTCAAGAGATACGCAGCTGCTTCTAGTGCATATCCCCAGAATGATCGCGGTAACTCAGCGTTACTCATCATGGACCGAACCATATCCAATAGGGTTCGGTTCCGTCTCTCCGATACACCGTTATGTTGCGGAGTGTATGGAGGAGTAAGCTGAGAGAGAATACCATTCTCTTTTAAGTAATTCAGGAATTCGGCACTTAAGTATTCTCCACCTCGATCCGATCTTAGAATCTTAATACTTTTGCCGGTCTGTTTCTCTACTTCATTCTTATACTCCTGGAATTTTCCAAAGGCCTCGGACTTATGTTTCATTAAGAAGACATAACCGTACCTTGAGAAGTCATCCGTAAAAGTAATGAAGTAAGAATGTCCGCTTCGGGCATGTGTAGACATTGGACCGCACACGTCACTGTGTACGAGTCCTAAGAGCTCGCTCGCTCTTACTCCTTGTCCAGTAAACGGAGTCTTTGTCATCTTTCCTTTGAGACAAGATTGACAAGTGGCATACGATTGATATTCGAACGCATTCAAATATCCTTCTGTATGTAACTTAGTCAACCTTCTCTCATTGATGTGACCCAATCTACAATGCCATAAGAAAGTCTGATTTATTTCCAGAGACTTTCTTTTGTGTGTATTCTGGACGTTGAAAATCTGTGGTTGGTTTAACACGTATATACCATTACTCAATGTACCTGACCCAATCAAAACTTGATTAAGGTGAATGTTTACAACATTACTTACAAACGCAAATTCATAACCTTCTTTAGAAACTAAAGATACAGAAATGATATTACAAGTTGCGTTGGGTACAAAAAAGCAATTACGCAAAACCAAAACATGTCCATCTGACATTCCCAGGTGATAGTCCCCCACGGCTTTAGCATCCATGCTAGCTCCGTTTGCAACTCTGAGGGTCATGTCACCTGCCTTCAAAACACTACGGTTTCTCAACGCCTGCAAAGAATTACAGATATGAGATCCTGATCCGGTATCCAATACCCAGGAAGTAGAGTTTATTGAAAGACAGTTTTCAATAACATACACACCTGAAGCTGAAGCTGCAACCTGCTTCAATTCCTGTGTTCTGGCCTTCCAGGCCCTGCAATCATTCTTCCAGTGTCCTTTCTTGTGACAATAGAAGCATTCTTCCTTATCCACAAGCTTCCCCGCTATCTTTGTTGCTTTGCCTTTTCCCTTCGTATCCACTTTACCAACACCGCCCCTTGGTTTGGCGGGGGCCTTCTTCTTCTTTCCCTTGGCTTTCGCCTTGGACCTAGAAGAAGATGATCCTCCTACAAACAAAGTGGATGTTTCCCTACCTTTCTGTAGGGTGCCCTCTGCGCTCCTCAGCATGTTGAGGAGCTCTGATAGTTCAACCTCTTTTTCTTGTAGGTTGAAGTTCAGTATAAACTGGGCGTAAGTGGAAGGAAGGGACTGGAGAACTATATCCGTATATAGCTCACTCTCCAATGTGATCCCTAGGTCAGCGAGCTCCTCAATGAAGCCGATCATCTTTAGCACATGCTCGGCTACTGATGATCCGACGGCCATTCTTGTCGAAAATAACTTTTTCGACGCTTCGTATCTTGCGATACGTGATTGCTCTCCATACAGTTCTTTTGTATGGAGCAATATGGACTCCATGTCCATATTCTCATGCCTCCTCTGATGTTCGTTGTCCATCGAGGCAAGCAGGAGGCACTTGGCCTTCGCGCTATCAATCTCCCAAGTCTTGCGGATTTCCTTATCCGCGACGCTGGAAGTTGGACCAGGGACAGGGGGAGCTTTGGTGGTAAGAAGATACCCCAGCTTGTCATAAGTGATTGCTATCTTGACATTCCTGAGCCAATCTTTGTAGTTTGGCTCTGTCAGTTTGTTTTTATCTAGGAGTAACTTAAGTCCAGTCATGTTGATTGGTCGCTGCAATTAGGAGAGAGAAGAAGAAACACTCAGCATGATGCTCTTGCAAGTTTAGAGTGGTTTTTAGTTTGTCTAAACAGGATGGCTCCCACTGTTTCTCGAATCCCTCCTCAAACCATAAAGGAAGAATTAGTCAGGATCAATCCCACCGTACAATACTTGCTTAACCGTTCAGCCAGGCCGGTGTCGGTACTTCGAGGGAGGTTTTCCAACGCTTTCGCGAAGTTCCTTAATTAGAGAACCTCTTTTCCCTGGGGGCGTAGCCCCGCTAACACCTTTCTAGGCACCTACTAGGTTTATAGCATTGATCGTTAAGTGAGAAATTTCCCGAGGAGTAGCATATACTCACAGTAGGATCGGGATCCAAATATCATCGCGTGACGAAACTGAAGGAATCCTACCAGAATCATCACACTCCAAATGGTATGCAAATCTAGCAAGTTTCAGTACTTATGAAACTCCCGATGTGGATTTTTGCCCCATGCTCTTATGACCTTGACGAAGGTCAACAAATCATAAGTCACATGTCAAGTTCTGCCCGTCATTATCCAGGTTAATTTGAATCCACCCGTATGTACCCTTGACGAAGGTCAACAAGGTAATGCGAATGTCCCAAACCAACGCATCTATCTATGCTACATACGAATACCCAATAGCTACCAATCACTATGCTTTGACGAAGGTCAACAAACACAGCTTGAATACTTATTGAATATTCATACGAAACGACGGAGGGCTACGAATGGTTTTGGCGAAACCGTGAACGTAGTGAACTTGATTTAATCGATGGAACGAGATAGCTTTTAGAAGGAGTGGCTCAAGCTCCGCATTTAAAAGTTATTTTGAAAAGAACCGAGTGGTTTTTCGAAAGTGTTCCAACGACTTTAACTTGGTTTATTATCTTGCATTAGTTCTTTTAATGCGTGATATTCTTGCATTAGTACTTTTAATGCGTCCCATCATTTAACCCTACCATTGCAGAAAACAACCAAAATATGACGTACGCTTATGCCATTCGCATTCGCCACTGGGCCCCGTCATTACCCGTTAGGTTACTTAACTAACGACAGAGCGGGGGCTGGGCTAGCGCGTCTGTAAAACATAAGCAACGCCTAAATAGTAAGCAATGATAGACATTACAGATCACAGATGAATGCATTGGATATACTAGCAATCCGCAATCCTTTCGAGCCTGAAACGAAAAGCGGATAACACGGTCGCGGTGAATAGCCAAATACCCCACCCAAGACCCCTACGGGTGCGGCAAACTACCCGCCAAGTACTCGGTAGTTTGTGCACCCCTCCATGGGTCTATCCTAGGAGCAAAAACAGTAAAAAGAATTATACAATGACGGCTACAACCCCGACCCGGTTGTGCGGCCAAACAAATAATATTATTACATCAATTTACATTTACAATGAATGAAAGAAAAACAAAAGCTCATCTCACATCCACCCCGGTTATTCACCCGCGACAGTCCAACACATTCATATACACATTCCAGCACATTACAGATCATGTATAACCCCGACTAATCGACTTATAGCGATTAGCCGACGTTCAATACATGCAAGCATCACAGATATAACCATCATAGTCAAAGTGCAGTGAAGTTCGGAAAAATACGGAATTATAGGACCCCAAAAGGAAATTTCTTTTCTGGAAAATCTGGGCACATATAATATATTTTAAAAATCCCAAAACCAACACACAAACACACTGCACGAAAAACGATGCAGAGAAGAAACCAAGTCGCGGCGGTTCCGCGGCGGCCAAGAAGGATCACGCGGCGGAAGCGCGGCACTTTAGGCGAATCACTGTATCGTTTTTCTTGGGTGTTCACACAAAACCCTGAGCCGAATTTAGGAGTATAAAGTTTTTCATTTTGACCAGGAAAAATTTCAACAGAAACTCAGATTTTGTAAAGTTTGATTTTTGGATTTTTCCGGTTCCGAACTTCGTTACACTTCACTACCAAGCTAGTTTAAGTTTAGTTAGGCTCTGATACCACTGTAAGTCCATATTGCGACCCCCGGTTCTTACGGGGAGGCGGAAACGGTATAAAAAACGAATTTTTATCGCAAGAGGCAACATGGACTAAACTATGGTCGGGATCGTTACCTAAACTAAAACTAGCATACTAAGCTAAAGATATTTAGCTACTCGGGTAGAGATGGTTATACCTAGCTTGTCTTGAACTCCTTCGTCTTCAAGCTCCGGTGGTGGTCCGATGGCTCCTTCTCGTCGTCTCCGTACGCCGAAGATAGATCCACTTGAAAGCTCCAACCTTTAGCTCCTTCTTCGGTCTTTGAAGAAACTAGTTCACTTGGTTTGCTAAACCTAGTGAACTAGAATGAGTAGAGAGGAAATAGAATGGGATTTTATCTATGGTTCTTGATTCTCAACTCATGAGACAAGAGAACCATAGATCAAGAGAGGGAGCAAGAGGTTGAGGGTGAGAGCAAGGGGAGAGCTCAAGAACAAGAGAGAGAATGAGCAAGAAAGAAATGAGGCTCTCTTTTCTCTCTCACCCTCTCATAATCCAAAGTGATCATAACTCATCATATCAAAAAAGTCTTTTGGTGATGGTTAGAAGCAACCATAAGGTTATCATATCATGCACTCATTTTACTCAAAAAGCAAGCAAGAAAAAAGTCTTTGGCATGAAATGATAACCATGGTTATCATGATGGTCAACTAGTCAAGCCTAGTCAACCGGTCAACAAGTCAACAAAAGTCAACAAGTCACCAAAGTCAACAAGTCAACAAAAGTCAACAAGTCAACAACCATATCACCATAATACTTAATTAATATAATAGTTAATCACATATCATATTCTCATTAGGGTTGAGCAAAAAGTCAAAAGTCAACGGTCAACTGTCAACAACCCTAATGAGAATCCACTGCCTCTGCCTCCCTGTCAACTGTGCATACACACCCGCATCCGCGTTCCGAGGAACACGAATGCAAACTGGATAAATCCAATCCCATAAGGTACACTAGGATCTGGCTTAAACCAAAGCCCGCTAGTGTAAACTGTCCGGACACTGTACGTGCACACGTGCACGGACGTGACCGAACCCTGTCGCAAAACCATGCGACCTGTCGCAATACCATGCGACCTCTACTCTTTTGCCTAAAGGCGAAAAGCTTTCTGTGTGGGACTCTAAAGACTCGACACTACGCTGGCAGTGGGTTTAACCACAGACCGCAAGCGGCACTAGCTGTGCGTAACGGTCCCCAGGTAATGCCGACAAGAAGACCGACGAGGCGAAACCCATCTGAACTCCTACTGAGCCTGAGTGTGACATTCTCCGTACAGTCCGGTCTGTTCGTCTGATACATCGCATGGCGGGCCTAGGGGGCGGTAAACGTCAGTCCCCCAATAGCGGTACAAGTCGTGCCGGAGTGAAGCCCAATACACCCTGAGATAACACTGGAAACCTACCAGTATATCTCGTTTGCCCTGGCCAGGGACTACTCGTGTAATGGCTCTCCTAGACACAGCGCGATGTCAACCCCCAATACCGGGAGAGACGAATCCTGTCTAACCGTCACTGCCTCCAAGTGCTTCGGGACTGCACCCAACCACCACCTGTTTGCACGACTCCTTTGAGCCGTGGTAGGGTAGTGATCAAAGTACAGTGGGAACACACTCGAGGCGGAGTGACAGTGTCAAGTCAGCGGACTAAGCTGTACTCATGTCACCTGGGAACTGATAACTGACGATAGGTATAATACCAACTAGTCAGTTCCCGACGAGTCCTGTCCAGTGTACCCGTAACCTAACGAGCACCCGCATACTATCTCAAGTACGACGTACTGACGGCTGTGGGACAGACCGTCTCCCACACTGGGATGAGAAGCGCATGCGCTGGTCTACTCCGGAGTATCGATGCCCTGTCTCGATAGTCCTGCGACCAGGGACCTGAATAAGGATGTGCTTATAGATTACCCAGCCCCCACTAGTGTGACTGCCATCACAACGCTGGTAATCAAGCAAAGATCCTAAGGGCTCCACTAATGCGTATAAGTGATATACTGAAATAAACACAAGTACACATTGAAGTAGAAACAAACCAAGTAGCATACTACTATTTTGAGCAAGATTGTATATACAAGGTGAATATCCCAAGCATCCATTAAGTAATATACAAACTAGTATGATACAGTAATGGCCTCTAGGGCATATACACTAACACGTGCCACATGTGAGGCGTTGGCTTGACCCTTCTACGGCTGGACCGTTGGTACTGAGGCACGAAGTGAATGTCTTTGAACTTGTTTCATGTGTTGAGCTGTATCGGGAAAACTTGGGTGTTCGACTGTTCGATCGGAAAGTTTAACATTTTCTGTTTATCTGGAATGTGATACAACAATTGGAATTCACAAGTAGTTATGAGATAACTGAATGAATGTTATAAACATAGCACTTTAGTCTCACTTGATCGGTTGCCACGGAATTTTGATGGGATCAAAAGTCCGTCGCAATCACGTAGCGTACGCGGATACTCGCAAACTTAATAGACAGCCTCACTCCATAGCCCCGACCAAGTGACTGTAGGAGAACCCCGTCGCCGAAAGCATCCGTCCGGGTGCTCGCGGCAGCGGTGTTCCGCCTTGGTGCACTTCGTCGACGGTATCGGGGGTGCGGCCGTCTACTAAAGTTTGCGACGAGCATTCGATCAGGATGTCGGGAATCTTGTTGAATTTCCCGACTTGGTATTGAAAAGTGTTTTCGATTTTGAGACTAAAATGCGGGGTTTATGATTGTTAGGCATGCGATGTCTAAGGAATTCATTTGATTAGGCATGTGATGTCTAAAGAGATTGCGGATTCCAACTGTTGTAGTTTTACACTTTCTTTTCTGTGACCGTAAGTGTAATATGTGATATTTACTTTTGTCAACGACAATTGGGATGCGCATATTTACTTACGTTGATGACATGTGATGTTATGTGTTACTGGATATGTTATATTGGATCGTCGTGTTTGAATAGCCGGGGGTTTTTATGTGAGATGAGTGTTTTTCATTTTCATTCATGTAAAAACTTGTATGTAATATTCTTTTATTGGGGCACTTCCAGGTTGCGGAAGTTGTTACCTTTTGTATATTATTTACTTTTCCGCACTAGGATAGACCCAAGGAGGGGAGCACAAGTAACCGGGTTCTGGAGTCCAGTGGGAGACCAACTCGAGGAGTCGAGTCCGGGTCTCCTAACTCCAGAATTGGTAGGGTTGCTTGCCGCTCTCGTAGGGGTCTAGGGGTGTGGGTTTGGCTATTCATCGCGACCGTGGAATCCGTGTTTTATACTGGCTCGTATTGAAAACACGGATGTCCTAGTATATCCAATATTTCATATGATTCTTCTGCTGCGATATCTATGATGTGATCATATGATATGTTCTGTGATGGATACAATATATAGTATATATGATATATTATATAGACGTTACTTATGTTTTACACCCGCGCTAGCCCTGCCCCGCTCTGCCGTTAGTCACCTAACTTAACGGTGCACGAGGGGACATCGAGGCGAATGCAAATGGCATAAGTGTACGTCGTATTTATCTGTGATGTTTAGGTACTTAAATGATGGGACTTCATTAATGTGATTAATGAAAGAAAAGAAACCTAAGATGTTGTAGAATCGAATTTCAAAATAAAACAGGTAGCTACAGTTCTTGCTTTGCACAGAGGTATTTGTGATATATCCCGCACCTTATTCGATGAGGAAAGGACCGAGATCCCTTCACAGGGAGTGACTCCTTTAGCAATAACTGGCAGATGCTACACACTCGGTTTGTCTTTTGATTGCTTTTAAGAGTTTTTGCTTTGCACAGTGATATATATGATATATCCCGCACCTCATTAGACGAGGAAAGGACCGACGATCCCTTCACCGGGAGTGACTCCTTTAGCAAAACTAGAAAAGCCTAAAAAACACTCCATTTCAAAATCATTCGATCCTACAACGATATCAAGTTCATTACGCAATAGGTTTTCAGAAAAACCTGTCGTAGCCCTCCGTCATTTCAGATAAGTACTAGTTAGTATTCGTGCTGCGGTAGTTTGGCCTCCGTCAAGGCGTAGTGTATGGTAGCTAACTAGTGCTTATCTGCTAGCATATGATGCAATTGGATTAGGGTATTCGTACGGCGTTGTTTGGCCTCCGTCAAGGGTCGTGCGGGTGGGTTTAATTCAATCAGGAAATGACGGGTTGAACTTGACTAGCGGACTATGGGTAGTTTGGCCTCCGTCAAGGTCATAGGACGCTAGGGGCAAAATATTATCGGGAATTTCAAGTGTTGAAATTTGCAATGAGATTGCATACCTTCTATGAGATAGTTGGATCCCGATACCCGCTGCGAGTAAGAGTTACTCCTGAGAGATTTTTACACATTACAATTAGCCGATCAAGTAGGTGTCTAGAAAGGTGTCAACGGGGTTACGCCTCTGGGAAAACAAGGTTTACATTAATTAGGTTCGTGCGAAAGCACGGGGGACCTCCCTCAAAGTACCGACACTGGCCTGGCTGAGAGATTGGCGAACTTGTAGTGTGTAATTAATCCCGGCTAGTCTTTCCTTTTAGGGTTTGAAGGAAGATTTGATAAAAAGCAGTAGGAGCCATCCTGATTAGATAAAATAAAAACCAATCTATTCTTGCAAGCGCGCACGCTGAGTGTTTTCTTCTCTCTCTCTCCAGGTAGCGACCATATCACGCCTTAATCAAGATAATAATACGGATATTTGACCGAACCCGCTTGTTATACTGAGCTGGGGAACGTTGGTCCCGCTCCAACTTATAATTGTTATAAGACAGAGCAAGAAATTGGGGATTACCAGAATTCCCGTGCCGCCCAAACGAAGAAAGTGCATATGATGCATCTCCTTCGGGTGTGTTCATTATACAGAACTGTTTCTCAGTATTCTTTACGTCCTGGGTGTATGATACCGGATCAGGATCCCAGATATGTAATCTGTTACATAGGGCTAAAGATAAGTAGAGAACTGAGAACGGGTGATAAGTTTCATGAGACAGAAAACGGGGCAAGTGTTGCAGCCAAGTCTGTTGGTCACTATCACCCTGTATTACCAATACATTGATTTTGAACGTATGTTATTAGATACCGAACCTGATATACAAAATCATATCAGTCTCTTTATTAGTAAAGAAAGGATATAATTTTGTATTGTTGGATAATGTTTTGAACATTTCCTATATCAAAAGTTGATCGGTTCAGGCACGTTATCTAAAAGCATTGATGTTCTAAATCATACTACAGTTCTTAGTATACGGAACACACACAAGAGGAAGAGTTCAGAAATGAACGAATCCTTCTTGAGGTATTGTAGACTAGGTCATATCAATGCGACCCGACTAGCTAAGTTGCATGAAGATGCATATTTAAATCAGTTTGAATCTACATCTTGTGAAACTTACCAGTCATGTCACAGTGATATAATGACACCGGCTCTGTTTATTGGAAACAGAGAAAGAGTTAGTAAACTCTTGGGATGATACATGTTGATGTATGTAGGTCCCCTGTCTACACATGCCAGGACTGGTTCTTTGTACTTCGTTACATTCTCTGATAATCTCTCAAGATTCAGACATATGTTCCTGTTGAAACACAAGTCCGGACCTTTTGAGATATTCTCAGAATATGATTTAGAAGTAGAGAACCAAAATAAAGGTATAAGTATTATGTCCTTTGATGAGATCAAGGAGGAGAATACTTGAGCACGGAAATCCTGGATTATTCTAAAGGAGAATGAGATTCTCTCGGCATTACTCCTCCGTATACACCATGGCACGATGGTATATCGGGGCGGAGCAATCACACCCTATATGATAAGGTGTGCTCTATGATGAGTACTACTGAGTTACCTATTTCCTTTTGGGAGTTATGCACTTGAGAAGCTGCATACCTATTGAATAGGGTTCAAATCAAATCAGTTGCCTACCATTTCATATGAGATATGATAAGGGAAGAGCCCATATCTTAAGTTAGTTAAGATTTGGGGTTGTCCAGCCTATGTCTGAAAAGCAAAATCCGGACAAGCTCGAGGCAAGATCTGTAATGTAGAACTGGAAATGTTCCAGCTATACAAACAACAGCAGATGATTTGAAAGAACCAAAGGATTCAATAGTTACCAACGAACCTCAGCCTCTCCGCCGATCTAGTAGGGTTCCTCATCCACCAGAGAGATACTTCGGTTTCTCTATGACAGTGGGAGCGAGGATTGCATCATGAGATGATGACCCAACTAGTTTCGAGCTGGCCATCAGGAGTGGGACTCTGTAAGAATGAATGGATGCTTAGCGATCTGAGATGGAATCCATGTACACCAACAAAGTATGTACTTTGGTTGCTATATCTGAAGGGTTAAATCCCCATCAGGAGCAAGTATATCTTGAGAAGATTACTTGGTGTAGATGGAAAAGTTGAGACTTTCAAAGCTAGACTTGTTAAAGCTTTTCGTCATCGACCAGGCGTGGATAATGATGAAACCTTTTCAAGTGGCTATGCTTAAGTCCATCCAGATCCTACTTGCCACGGCTACATACCATGACTACGATATCTGGCGGTTAGGTGTCATGACTGCTTTTCTAAATGATGTTTTAGAAGAGAGAGTCTATAAGTACACAGCCAGAGGGCTTCGTAGACAGTGGGAGCAGCGGAAACGTGTGCAAGATACTTTATAGGATAAAGCAGGCATCGCGGAGTTGGAACATCTGTTTTGATGATTTAGTCAAAGAGTTTGACATCATCAAAATGGTAGATGAACCTTGTATAAACAAAAAGGTAGTAGGGAGTATGGTGACAATCCTCGTAGAGTACGTGGATGACATACTCTTGATAGGGAAGGAGTTTCCTATGCTACGCTCAGTTAATCTCCGCTTATCACAAGGATTCTCCACAAAGGATCAAAGTGATACCTCCTAAATCCTGGGTTTTGGATCTATGACATAGATCTAATTGGATGATAGGATTCTCACTAGTTGTAGTGAGATGGAATCAATCGATCCTGAGGAGAGTCACTGGAAGGGTTCCAGGGTGATAAGGACGACTGAAAGTCAGTCGCAGGCATTGTCTTTACCCTCAGTAAAGGGACGGTATGTTGGAAGAGTTCCAAGCTAGATACCGTGGCATACTAGACGATAATACATCGCTATTTAAGATGCTACCAAAGAGGCAGTCTGGATGTATATTTGTTCATGAGATGAACTTAGTTCCTCCCATTGTGTGACAATGGAGTTGTGGCTTATGCCAAGGAACGTCCGTCCCATCAGTGATCCAGACATATTTTAAGGCAGTGTCACCTGATCGTGGAGATGGTTGATCTCCAGGGGATCGAGGTTAGGAGAGTAGACTCAGAGGAAAACACGGCGGATCCACTCACAAAGGCCTTTTCCCAGAGAGAGACTTTTATGGGATAGTTGAGTATGAGATACTACAACCACTGCTATCAGATGGTCCTAGTGCAAGTGGGAGATTGTTAGTTATATGTATGCCCTAGAGGCCATTACTATACATAGGATGTATATTGTAGTGGATGCTTGGACATATATAGGGAGGACTTTCTTGCTCGACATGATAGTATGCTATCTGGTTGCTCTTTACCTTAACGTGTACACTGATTGTCTCTCTGTTACATGTTGGTAAAGCCCTTAGGATGTGTACTTGACTACCTGGACTATGATGCGGATCATACTAGTAGGGACATGGTAGTCCATAAGTACATCCTTCAAAGTCCCTAGTCGTGGGTGTATCGAGACGGGGCATCGATATACCAGAGTAGACTAGTGTATACCTTCTCGACCCATATAGATGGGCGATGGATGATCCCATATCCATTGGTGTTTGACATCAGAGATGATATACGGGTGCTCAGTAGAGACTGGGTACACTGGACGGACTCGCCGAGAACTCCCAGATCGTATTATACCTTACGTCAGATGGCAGTTCTCTGGTGACACTGGTACAGAGTAGTCTGTTGACCCGAGATCGTCATAGAGTCTTGTGTGGTTCCCACTGTGCTTTGATTTCCATCTTACCACGTCCAAGAGGGTGTGCAAAATGGTGGTTTTTGGGTACAGTCCCGAGTCACATGGAGGCAATGAGCGATAGGAGGAGATTCGTCTCTCCCGGTATAGGGAGTAGATGTTGCGCTGTGTTCGATTGGATATAACAGGAAATCCCTGGCCAGGGTTGCTGAGATTTACTGGTATGTGTTACCAATAGTTTCTCGAATTGTTATAGACCTCATATCGACACGACTTATCGAGCTATTAGGGTCTGACGTTTACCACCCCTAGGTAAGATATGCGACATATCAGACGAACAGACCGGACTGTACGGTAAGTGTTACTAGTTGGATTCACAGGAGTATGAGCGGGCTTGCTCGTCGATCTTCTGATCGCTCAAAACCCGGGTGGCCGTTACGTTTAGCAGACCGCTTGCGGCTTGTGGGTGATTGATATGATCATCACCTGCTGCCGGCGTATTGACGAGTCTTTAGATTCCTACACAGAGGTTTCCTGGTTCAAGCGAAACGAAATAGGAGCGCATATGAGATATGTGCGGGACCGAGAATAATGCGTGTATGTGATACCGTATTCCATTCTCGTGATAAATGTATCGATTGGTTGTATGCGATATAACCTAGTTATCGATTCAAGCATTGATTCGATAAACCGATACATAGGATACTAGTCGGTTATATGCGATATGACCTGATCGTTAAATCAAGTGTTGATTTAATAATTTAATGTATAATTATATATTTGATATATTACTTTGCATTAACTAGTATTGGTTCACTTTAAATGGATTTTCTCACTTGAAGTTCACAAGTTGTATATGTGATATACTTTTGTGCAAATGATTGTATCATGTTTGATGATACATGTTTGCTAGGGTTTTTGTGTAAAGATCAAACCATGGTTACATGTTAATGGTTAGGGTTTTGATTTATTCATTTATTTATTTGTTTATTCTTTTTGGAAAATAATTGGCATGAAAAGAAAATGGTGGCTTGATTTGTATTCTAGTTGAAGCTTCATGAAGCTTTGACCTAAGTGACCATTTTTGTCTCATGCTTAACCCTAACCATTCCAACTAACCCTAGTTTAGTCTCTACACTTGACCATGGTTGGTAGATGATAAGTATTATTATTATTTTCATTTTACTTAATACTTATCATAATATTATCAATATATTCTTTCTTGCTTCTTCTTCACTTGAAGAAAGCTTGCTTCATCAATGGCAACTCTTGCAATTGAGTGAGAAATCCATTTCTAAAGTGAACCCACTTCCTATTTCTTCATCCTCTACCTCTTGCCAAGTAGTAGAGTGTGTTTTCTTCACAAGTTTCATGACTTGGTGAAGTTGGAGCTTGATCTAGCGATGCCTCGACGTAGATCATCTTCGGCATCGCCGTCGATGACCTAGCCCGCTTTTTTTCCGATGAAGCCGACGCTAGAGCCCAAGATCCGATTTGTACAGCGAGGAGACATCATCGCGGAGCCATGGAGGTGGAGAACCGGATCTACAAAGTTTGTATTTCCGTTTACTCTTAGTAAAGTATTTTACTAGTTCTAGTTTTCGCCTATATATCTAGCCAACGATCCGTATTAGGGTTTCTCGGCACCCGTAAAATTTGAAATTGGCATGGTTGATGCCTTGTGAGACCTCCTTAGTGTGCCTAAGAACCCTACATTATCCAATGGCGCCAGTAGAGTTGGAAGAAATAAAGAAACATGTTGCTGAATTGCTTGAAAAGGGTTGGATTCGAAGCAGTATGTCACGACCCGAAAGTACGGAACATGACCGGCACTTAAACTACGAACGTCTCGAGACGTACGTAATCTAAGTAAACCGAAAACCCAGAAATCCAAACCAAGAAAAGTAGTAGAGTGAAGGAAAACCAATTTAAAACAAGTAGTTTTAATAGCATAAGCCGAATTATGCGGTTTTTAAGAACATCAAAATTTACTGAAAATTTCGGCAGAGTCTCCTTTGTAAATACTGGCTCCCAAACGGGATACAACATGAATAGTATACGAAATCAATAAAAAGGCATCCCCAAGCGGGAGCTAGCTCTTCTTCAATCGATGGTCACAACCACACAAGCAATATAATATACAACGCCAACGGCGAGGATCAAAACTCAAAAGGAAACTCAAAACCACCAGAAATATAACGAGCGACTCTAAGGTCGAAAGAATAAACAACACTGGTCTCTATCTCAAAGTAAATACAGGTTTGGTTGATGGAATTTACTAGATACAACGGAATAATATTATACAAGGTAATATGATGGGTACGATACAAGAAAAACCCACCTACTAGCAAGTCACCCGAATGAAACTGAACCCGCAAAGCAGTAATGACACCTGTACGGCAACCTGCAAGAAACTGGGGCACAACGGGGGTGAGTTGCCAACTCGTGAATATAAAAATATCTACGCACAGAAATCGCATAAATAACGCAATCCTAGGTCAATGATCATAATATATCCTCAAAAATGTAGATAACATGCAGCCTATAACAAGGCTAGGGTAAATATCTAACCCGAGTGTAATCTCATGTGGCCGTGTCTGTGCCTCAGGTAGCAATATATCATATGAATGAGGTATGCATGCATGAAACAGAATGCATGTACTGAATAAAACTGGTTTCATAAATCAGTGAGATTTCTGTATTTTAAAAGAAATGAGGTACCATATATGAAATCAGCATAAAACAGTGCCCAGCATCGACACAAAACAAGTGTCCAAATACCTCGATATCTCTGTGTCACAATCTATGTACCTCAAGTCTCAATATCTAGGGCGCCGTCAGTCCAGACCGGCCCCTACCATCCATCTCAAGACCACGACGGTATCCTCCGGATATCCGGCGCGTCGGGTAATATCATCGGTAGGTAGTGCTCCCCTGCCAGGCTCACATCGTCATCATCACGCGCTTCTTGCCCCGGGGTACCTTACCGGGTCCACCATGTACTCAAAACGGTTCATCCGTCTCCTCGAATCGGGTCTCGAAATCCATCAGCAAACTCATGGTGGACGACTCATACATCATGGGAAAACCGCACTTTTTATTTTAAAGGAGGAAAAAGGTTTATTTATGTTTTTGCGGTTTTCCTCCAAATCCAGAAAATCTCATGGAAATCCGAATCCAAAACCTCAATAACACGTAAAATGGTGAATATATGCATGAAAATCCATGAATGCGGCATAACAATGAATAACAGTATGCATGAAGTAGCAGGTAATAACAACAATGTCTAAACTAACATATAAGGCAAGTACACTAATATCATGTCTAACTGTTAGCTAACAGGCTATGTCAAGCAATACTATTTTCTAAGGTGTACGTGACATGGCAATTACCGATGAAGATGTGTGTGAGCCGGCAATTAAGTGTACGTGGTACATACGCATCATCGGTAATGGTGCTGGTGTCCTAACAGCATGATATCAATAATGGAGTATGAAACATAAAATAAGCATGCGATGCGAAGCGGACCACAAAAATGAGCGGGAGCTGAAAACTAGACGCAACTATAACTAATCTGCATTAATCTAATATCAGTCCTACAAATGGTGCCTTTTGAAATAACACGAATCATGGGGTTTTGAAAATAGGGCTACGGTGTTTTTATGAAAAGATAAGTCTTTTGAAATATCCGTAGGATCCCTTGGGCTGTCTTTAAAATGCCCACGATTCGTTGGTTTGTGAAATAGGTAAGAAGTCTAATCTAATCTAACAACTACACTAAACTATACGGCTGAACTAACAAGCTGAACTACAGGTAAGGGAACCGCCTATCATCTGAGTCGATACATATACATACCTGTATATGTATAGTCGGTGATTCCGCCTCAATAATATCATATCCGATACCATATCTATAATCAGGCATCCCAAGTCAAGAGTGCGGATCAATCATCAATATAGCTCGTACGTAAATCCGTCGTACGGCATCCCAAGCTAGGTACGGGTCAATATCACATTCATCCTACTATGCACCGGGTATCCTCTTTATCAAATATCATGATCGGGGTACTGATCTACGTCTAGTACCATACTGATACCGCCTACGTATGCATGGACGTGTGTAAAACACTACGTCAAGGACCCGCTACAACGTCATGTCGTATCTCAAATACGAACTCTGCTATATCACCGATCTCACGGCCTTAAATCAAATCTCATCAACTCAGCTCAATCCCAAGTATCATCCTCAAATCCGTATGTGAACATATAGTCCCATACCCATGTGAACCCATAACTATAAAGAATCCCATGAGCACATATCAATAGGAATGTATGCAAGTATGTATGTGTGTATGTGTAGTGCAACACTACCCTAGGGTTCGCAACACTAAGGTAATCCAACACACCAATATCCATCCTAAGCAACGTTATTAATCCCAAATAACATATAAAAATGTTGGTGTGTATACGCATCCGTATACACCACCACGGACTGCGGGGGTGCTATACGCCATCCACCCGACTTCTCCCCGTAGATATAAATCTACTCACCTGGTCCTCGCTAGCCGGTGCCGACATCGCCATGCGCTTGCTTGTTGTCTCGAAGTCCACATGGGGGTACCTACATATCATAACGCACCATATCGCATTAAAGCTAAATTCGAAATCGAAACGGCATACGAAAATCAAATCGGCACGCGTATCACGCATAGGTCCAAACCTATCGCCTACGCATGCAAGAATAGTCAAACCAACCCTCGATGTCGATGTACAAACGTCAAACCATCGAGAAAAATCCAATCACACTCATTTGCACATTCACGAACACTAATTTTAATATAAACTAGGTTAAAACTCACAAAAACCCCAATTTTACTTAAAAAGTCACTTTTCCGAAAATCTAGCAAGCACAATTCGCCGTTTTTGTACAAAACAGGATGTTTAAATGAATGTAGCGGCCAATATATTTATTAAATATCTTAAATAAGTCATAGAAACAATTTCCGGAATTTAATCTCATTAAATTCCAAAAACCCTAATATTCTAGTTTACAAAATACCCTTTTTTTTAACAATTTCATAGCAAAAAAATGCGCAAACTACAATTTAGGTTGGATTTCCATGAAATAAATTGTTAAACTACACTTAATAAAGTTAATAATATGATAAAAACCCTAACCATATTTTTACTCTCACATATAAATGCATTTCATAAAACCCTAGTTTGCACAAAAAGCTTAATTTGGACATTTTTCAAGTAACAACTTGTAATATGCAACTAGATAAATTTTAACAATTTTTCAAGATGTTAGCTCACATCACAAACCATGCACAAGTGATCACAACCCAATTTCAAAACAAAACCCTAACTAGAATTCCTTAATCATACAATTGAACCCACATAAAACCAAATTAACACTTAATTAAGCTAACTACAAGCAATTAACAACAATTTAAGCAAAAGGGTTAGAATTACCCAAACAAATTGAAGATCCCACAAGCACACATAGCCCTCCAAAATGCTCCCTTGTCACCAAAATCCATGCTATACGGGCTAAGCTAAAATGGGTAGGAGTCGGATTTTGATTTGGATTTTTGCTTGATTTTTAGTGGATTTTTCTTTGGATTTTCTTTGATGGAACAAAGAGAGGAGAAGAGGAAAATGGGGCTGTTGGGGGGTTGCTGGTTTCGGCCAGGTTGTGAGGGGTTTGGGTGAGGGAGGAGAGAGAGTGAGGTGGAGAAAGTTGGTTCAAGTCAAAGTCAACTCAAATTATATAATTTTCTACTCTTTTCTTTTCTTTTCTTTCATTTCATTTCCTTTGAAATCCAAGTGGGGACAAAAGAGGGGGCTGCTGAATTCTTCAAGGGGATAAGTGAATGGGGGTGTGTGGGTGTGGATACGGGTGTGGGGTGATGAAAAATGATGAATATAATACCCCAAACATCCATTTACGCTAAAAAAAGCCTTTTTTCTTCAAAAATTTCTAAACCGTTTTGGCAAATGATTTCGTTCCAAAAACCACATGATAAAATTTTATTTAATGTTTTATGATGCACAAAATTTGTTTCAACTCATTCCAATTTGTAATTTTCCCTAATTAAATGTATTAGTGACGGCTTAAATAATAATAAAATAATATTTTTTTCAGAAAATTTGAAATTTCACCAGCGGCTCAATAAACACCAAATAATAGCAATTACATAGCTAGAATATGTATATTTAATTTTTATAATAAGATATTTGTATTTTGACTTTTTACAGAAAAACCCCTTATTTTACCGATTTTTTTGAAATTTCACCCAAACGATTTTCAAAACGTTACAATCTTCCCCCCTTAAAGAAATTCGGTCCCCGAATTTAAATTCAAACTCCCCCAAATACTAAAACATCTAAGAAAGACCATCAAGTCGTCGGGGCTCCGAAATTGTAACTACATAAAACAATTCGTAGCGCAGCGCATGCGCTTGAAAAATGAGTATATAACTCAAATCAAAACTCCGTCAAGCATCCCGCAATCATCGGAGTCATGGAAAAGACATCAATGCCAAATCTAAATCAAACCAATATGATATAACTCGAAACTATACATGTAAACATCGAATCTATATCTGTAAGTATCTGAAGGAAATGCATGCCAAATCTCTTTAAGTCGCTGTGCAACGCGTATAACACTGCACAGTGGCGGACGTCTATCATAAGAAAATAACTATATACATGTATACTTTTGTTTGAAATGTACGTTCCGCCGTTTTGGAAACAATTTAGAAGGGTCTCCTTGTTTTAACCTTTTCGTGTCATATCAGACACGTAAGTAAATACTGAGGCTATAGCTCGCTTTTTGGAAATCCCTTCAATAACAATCAAAGCATGCAAAATATATTCAGGTACTGTCCTCTGACTAGTCCTGCTCAGTATGAAAATACATAGCAATATCATAAAAACGTACTACTCTATACGAAATCAATCCCAAAATATGCACATGAATGCTACGTGCGTCTGGTGCGCACGGAAATCAAAATCCATGAATGTGCCATACATGCGCACAGAAACAACATCTAAGTGCATCGGGTGTGCACGAAACATCTGTCGTAGGCAACATGTGTGCCTGACAGCAAAATCAGGTGCATCTATCGTGTACGAAATCATGAAATCCAACATCAAGTGCCGAACGTGCGCAAAATCAATCAGGTGCACAAAGTGCACAAAACAAATATCGGGTATCACAATCGAAATCGAAGTCCAGTGCATCTAAGTGCACAAAAGGCGTATCACTGCACTGCAAGCATATATAAACTATACCGAGTGCAGGAACGAAATCGTGTGCATGCATACGCACAAAACCAACTCAACTGTTTAAAATCGTAAAATCATAAACATGTGAAACTGAAGCACGAAAACGATATCAAGTGCAACACTGTGCAAAGATCGTAAATCCTCAATCATCAAAATCAAATCATACGAATAAATCACCCAAAACATCGTAATCAACAATGGCGGAATAGTACTGCTCAAGCGCATTCTCTAAGAATCTCGGCCAACTGTCGCGGTCACTAATGGGACGTCTCGTCGATGATCATGAACCCTGGCCTGCTGGTGTGCGTAACCATGACCACTCCTGGGTCAAGGTCTTCACTGTGAATTACCAATCTTTCGGTCCATCGGCCCTGTCAGGTGTGCTAACGGGGACGATTCCGTTCTGGCACTTCTCTGGTCATCTCTTGGTCAATCATCGTGACCACTCGTAAGACAGCATATTACTGGCGTCGGCCTCTGGCTCTCTGAATGTACGTGACACATCTGATCCTGGGTGCAAGTATCAATGCAGCAGTGTCCTGGAAGGAATCCTGCTCACGGTCTCTTCCATGTCTCGTCTCTGCCAACTGTCCGGAAGTCATTGTCCTTTCCTATATCTGCATCTTGCTCTGGAACGACTGCATACTCATCGTGACTCCTTCTGGAAGGTAAGTCCAAGTACCATGCCTCAGCATGCGCATCGCCTCTCTGATGTCGGCGGAGTGGAACGTCATCTCATCTAGATCTGGTGCGAATCTCTTACTCCACTTTTCTCTAATGTCGTCTGCTTTGGACTCGTCTCGTCGCGGCTGCATGGACTGAGCTCCAACGGCTATCCTCATATCTGGAGTCTCCCAAGAAATGCATCTCACCACCTAGCATCCGAATTAAGTCGAGCCATCCGATCGAGTCGTCAAAACCTCATAATCCCCCAAGAGCTCAACATCTTGGGCACAGTTTAATAGTATCGAGTACATACCACAGCATCGGTGGTCCAGCCGTAGAAGGGCAAACCCAAGCCTCACTAATGGCGCCGTAGAACTGCCGCAAACCCGAAGGTTCAAAGGCTTTCACACGGTCATTAAGTCGAGTTAGGGTTTCATTCTTCTAGAGGGACCATAGAATTGCCTGCATGTCTTTCCGACTACTTTAAACTTGGAATAATAGGTTTCTGACATTCGATCGTCTCTGTCGACTCCCAACGTCTCCGCGTGAAGTCGTCTCTAGCTGGAATCAATCTATCTGATGACCTCGCATCGGGGTAGGCGAACGATCCACATGTCCTAGTCATTCATCCTCGATGACTAGCGACCTTCTATCATCTCTTAGTACAACTCGTTCTGCACTAACGCCAGCATCTGGGGCAATATCTCGTCGTTCGCAGCAATAACTGGCTGGCTCGTCTGCACGCTGAACAGTGCCTCAACCATCATGAATAAGCAACACACCAACGGTCATCAAAATCTGGCTGGCCTCTGCCAGTGGCCCAATCCTCTGATACTGATCGGCACGTCCGAGAAATCTCATAAAGGCGATCCGCCAAACGCTCGTGGTGCGAAAACACAATCAAAAGACACCTCTCTACAATCGGGTGTCGCCGGAATTTCGCCCTGGTCAGTCCTCATCCGTGATGAGCTCGTGCTGACCGCAACTCTAGCCGTAGCTCTCCCTGCCCGTAATCGTGGCAGCAAAACCAAACTGGTAACAATGAGGCTAGATCAGGAAGGAATATAATACTGAACAAGGAAATGTACATCCTAAGGCTTCTTAAGTGGAGTGGCGTGTCTTAAATATGCCGCGGAACATATCAACGGTACGTCACTCTACTTTAGTCACCTATTCCATCAACCAAGGGTCATCCTACGCTCCGAAGGTTAAAACCTAACGCTCTGATACCAACTTTGTCACGACCCGAAAGTACGGAACATGACCGACACTTAAACTACGAACGTCTCGAGACGTACGTAATCTAAGTAAACCGAAAACCCAGAAATCCAAACCAAGAAAAGTAGTAGAGTGAAGGAAAACCAATTTAAAACAAGTAGTTTTAATAGCATAAGCCGAATTATGCGGTTTTTAAGAACATCAAAATTTACTGAAAATTTCGGCAGAGTCTCCTTCGTAAATACTGGCTCCCAAACGGGATACAACATGAATAGTATACGAAATCAATAAAAAGGCATCCCCAAGCGGGAGCTAGCTCTTCGACAATCGACGGTCACAACCACACAAGAAATATAATATACAACGCCAACGGCGAGGATCAAAACTCAAAAGGAAACTCAAAACCACCAGAAATATAACGAGCGACTCTAAGGTCGAAAGAATAAACAACACTGGTCTCTATCTCAAAGTAAATACAGGTTTGGTTGATGGAATTTACTAGATACAACGGAATAATATTATACAAGGTAATATGATGGGTACGATACAAGAAAAACCCACCTACTAGCAAGTCACCCGAATGAAACTGAGCCCGCAAAGCCGTAATGAATACTGTACGGCAACCTGCAAGAAACTGGGGCACAACGGGGGTGAGTTGCCAACTCGTGAATAGAAAAATATCTACGCACAGAAATCGCATAAATAACGCAATCCTAGGTCAATGATCATAATATATCCTCAAAAATGTATATAACATGCAGCCTATAACAAGGCTAGGGTAAATATCTAACCCGAGTGTAATCTCATGTGGCCGTGTCTGTGCCTCAGGTAGCAATATATCATATGAATGAGGTATGCATGCATGAAACAGAATGCATGTACTGAATAAAACTGGTTTCATAAATCAGTGAGATTTCTGTATTTTAAAAGAAATGAGGTACCATATATGAAATCAGCATAAAACAGTGCCCAGCATCGACACAAAACAAGTGTCCAAATACCCCGATATCTCTGTGTCACAATCTATGTACCTCAAGTCTCAATATCTAGGGCGCCGTCAGTCCAGACCGGCCCCTACCATCCATCTCAAGACCACGACGGTATCCTCCGGATATCCGGCGCGTCGGGTAATATCACCGGTAGGTAGTGCTCCCCTGCCAGGCTCACATTGTCATCATCACGCACTTCTTGCCCCGGGGTACCTTACCGGGTCCACTATGTACCCGAAACGGTTCATCCGTCTCCTCGAATCGGGTCTCGAAATCCATCAGCAAACTCATGGTGGACGACTCATACATCATGGGGAAACCGCACTTTTTATTTTAAAGGAGGAAAAAGGTTTATTTATGTTTTTGCGGTTTTCCTCCAAATCCAGAAAATCTCATGGAAATCCGAATCCAAGATCTCAATAACCCGTAAAATGGTGAATATATGCATGAAAATCCATGAATGCGGCATAACAATGAATAACAGTATGCATGAAGTAGCAGGTAATAACTACAATGTCTAAACTAACATATAAGGCAAGTACACTAATATCATGTCTAACTATTAGCTAACAGGCTATGTCAAGCAATACTATTTTCTAAGGTGTACGTGACATGGCAATTACCGATGAAGATGTGTGTGAGCCGGCAATTAAGTGTACGTGGTACATACGCATCATTGGTAATGGTGCTGGTGTCCTAACAGAATGATATCAATAATGGAGTATGAAACATAAAATAAGCATACGATGCGAAGCGGACCGCAAAAATGAGCGGGAGCTGAAAACTAGACGCAACTATAACTAATCTGCATTAATCTAATATCAGTCCTACAAATGGTGCCTTTTGAAATAACACGAATCATGGGGTTTTGAAAATAGGGCTACGGTGTTTTTATGAAAAGATAAGTCTTTTGAAATATCCGTAGGATCCCTTGGGCTGTCTTTAAAATGCCCACGATTCGTTGGTTTGTGAAATAGGTAAGAAGTCTAATCTAATCTAACAACTACACTAAACTATACGGCTGAACTAACAAGCTGAACTACAGGTAAGGGAACCGCCTATCATCTGAGTCGATACATATACATACCTGTATATGTATAGTCGGTGATTCCGCCTCAATAATATCATATCCGATACCATATCTATAATCAGGCATCCCAAGTCAAGAGTGCGGATCAATCATCAATATAGCTCGTACGTAAATCCGTCGTACGGCATCCCAATCTGGGTACGGGTCAATATCACATTCATCATACTATTCACCGGGTATCCTCTTTATCAAATATCATGATCGGGGTACTGATCTACGTCTAGTACCATACTGATACCGCCTACGTATGCATGGACGTGTGTGAAACACTACGTCAAGGACCCGCTACAACGTCATGTCGTATCTCAAATACGAACCCTGCTATATCACCGATCACACGGCCTCAAATCAAATCTCATCGACTCAGCTCAATTCCAAGTATCATCCTCAAATCCATATGTGAACACATAGTCCTATACCCATGTGAACCCATAACTATAAAGAATCCCATGAGCACATATCAATAGGAATGTATGCAAGTATGTATGTGTGTATGTGTAGTGCAACACTACCCTAGGGTTCGCAACACTAAGGTAATCCAACACACCAATATCCATCCTAAGCAACGTTATTAATCCCAAATAACATATAAAAATGTTGGTGTGTATACGCATCCGTATACACCACCACGGACTGCGGGGGTGCTATACGCCATCCACCCGACTTCTCCCCGTAGATATAAATCTACTCACCTGGTCCTCGCTAGCCGGTGCCGACGTCGCCATGCGCTTGCTTGTCGTCTCGAAGTCCGCATGGGGGTACCTACATATCATAACGCACCATATCGCATTAAAGCTAAATTCGAAATCGAAACGGCATACAAAAATCAAATCGGCACGCGTATCACGCATAGGTCCAAACCTATCGCCTACGCATGCAAGAATAGTCAAACCAACCCTCGATGTCGATGTACAAACGTCAAACCATCGAGAAAAATCCAATCACACTCATTTGCACATTCACGAACACTAATTTTAATATAAACTAGGTTAAAACTCACAAAAACCCCAATTTTACTTAAAAAGTCACTTTTCCGAAAATCTAGCAAGCACAATTCGCCGTTTTTGTACAAAACAGGATGTTTAAATGAATGTAGCGGCCAATATATTTATTAAATATCTTAAATAAGTCATAGAAACAATTTCCGGAATTTAATCTCATTAAATTCCAAAAACCCTAATATTCTAGTTTACAAAATACCCTTTTTTTTAACAATTTCATAGCAAAAAAATGCGCAAACTACAATTTAGGTTGGATTTCCATGAAATAAAGTGTTAAACTACACTTAATAAAGTTAATAATATGATAAAAACCCTAACCATATTTTTAATCTCACATATAAATGCATTTCATAAAACCCTAGTTTGCACAAAAAGCTTAATTTGGACATTTTTCAAGTAACAACTTGTAATATGCAACTAGATAAATTTTAACAATTTTTCAAGATGTTAGCTCACATCACAAACCATGCACAAGTGATCACAACCCAATTTCAAAACAAAACCCTAACTAGAATTCCTTAATCATACAATTGAACCCACATAAAACCAAATTAACACTTAATCACATCTGGAGTTTTTCGAAATTAAAAATATGCAGAAAAATCAGCAGGAAATTCTAAGGGTTACTGTAAAATTCGTGTGCCTAATTCCATCAATGAGCCGCGGTTCCGCGGCACGAGCATGGCTCGTGTGGCGGTTCCGCGGCGGTTTTTTCTTATGTGGCATCGAATTTTGCACAGTAATTCATAATTTGCAGTGCTGGTTTTCCTGGGAATTTTTAATATTTTTTTCAAGAGTTGAATTTTCTGGGTTGTTTTGGGGATTCGAATGTTCGATCGGATTATCAAATTTTGTCTGTGTGGCTTTCCGGATAAATTTTAGAATATGTTAAAAAGTTCGACCGGATATAAATACCCAACTTTTCCCCTGCCGGAAAATTTCCAAGTGTTGGATTTTTCCGTGGTTTAAAGACGTTCTAAATAGTGCAAGTAACGTGATGGACCCTCTAGAAGACAACAAACCTTAACTCGATTATGTGACCGTCTTGAACTGCCCTTTGAACCTTCGGGTTTGGGGCAGTACGGCGTGCCACATGTGAGGCGTTGGCTTGACCCTTCTACGGCTGGACCGTTGGTACTGAGGCACGAAGTGAATGTCTTTGAACTTGTTTCATGTGTTGAGCTGTATCGGGAAAACTTGGGTGTTCGACTGTTCGATCGGAAAGTTTAACATTTTCTGTTTATCTGGAATGTGATACAACAATTGGAATTCACAAGTAGTTATGAGATAACTGAATGAATGTTATAAACATAGCACTTTAGTCTCACTTGATCGGTTGCCACGGAATTTTGATGGGATCAAAAGTCCGTCGCAATCACGTAGCGTACGCGGATACTCGCCGGGTAAACTTAATAGACAGCCTCACTCCATAGCCCCGACCAAGTGACTGTAGGAGAACCCCGTCGCCGAAAGCATCCGTCCGGGTGCTCGCGGCAGCGGTGTTCCGCCTTGGTGCACTTCGTCGACGGTATCGGGGGTGCGGCCGTCTACTAAAGTTTGCGACGAGCATTCGATCAGGATGTCGGGAATCTTGTTGAATTTCCCGACTTGGTATTGAAAAGTGTTTTCGATTTTGAGACTAAAATGCGGGGTTTATGATTGTTAGGCATGCGATGTCTAAGGAATTCATTTGATTAGGCATGTGATGTCTAAAGAGATTGCGGATTCCAACTGTTGTAGTTTTACACTTTCTTTTCTGTGACCGTAAGTGTAATATGTGATATTTACTTTTGTCAACGACAATTGGGATGCGCATATTTACTTACGTTGATGACATGTGATGTTATGTGTTACTGGATATGTTATATTGGATCGTCGTGTTTGAATAGCCGGGGGTTTTTATGTGAGATGAGTGTTTTTCATTTTCATTCATGTAAAAACTTGTATGTAATATTCTTTTATTGGGGCACTTCCAGGTTGCGGAAGTTGTTACCTTTTGTATATTATTTACTTTTCCGCACTAGGATAGACCCAAGGAGGGGAGCACAAGTAACCGGGTTCTGGAGTCCAGTGGGAGACCAACTCGAGGAGTCGAGTCCGGGTCTCCTAACTCCAGAATTGGTAGGGTTGCTTGCCGCTCTCGTAGGGGTCTAGGGGTGTGGGTTTGGCTATTCATCGCGACCGTGGAATCCGTGTTTTATACTGGCTCGTATTGAAAACACGGATGTCCTAGTATATCCAATATTTCATATGATTCTTCTGCTGCGATATCTATGATGTGATCATATGATATGTTCTGTGATGGATACAATATATAGTATATATGATATATTATATAGACGTTACTTATGTTTTACACCCGCGCTAGCCCTGCCCCGCTCTGCCGTTAGTCACCTAACTTAACGGTGCACGAGGGGACATCGAGGCGAATGCAAATGGCATAAGTGTACGTCGTATTTATCTGTGATGTTTAGGTGCTTAAATGATGGGACTTCATTAATGTGATTAATGAAAGAAAAGAAACCTAAGATGTTGTAGAATCGAATTTCAAAATAAAACAGGTAGCTACAGTTCTTGCTTTGCACAGAGGTATTTGTGATATATCCCGCACCTTATTCGATGAGGAAAGGACCGAGATCCCTTCACAGGGAGTGACTCCTTTAGCAATAACTGGCAGATGCTACACACTCGGTTTGTCTTTTGATTGCTTTTAAGAGTTTTTGCTTTGCACAGTGATATATATGATATATCCCGCACCTCATTAGACGAGGAAAGGACCGACGATCCCTTCACCGGGAGTGACTCCTTTAGCAAAACTAGAAAAGCCTAAAAAACACTCCATTTCAAAATCATTTGATCCTACAACGATATCAAGTTCATTACGCAATAGGTTTTCAGAAAAACCTGTCGTAGCCCTCCGTCATTTCAGATAAGTACTAGTTAGTATTCGTGCTGCGGTAGTTTGGCCTCCGTCAAGGCGTAGTGTATGGTAGCTAACTAGTGCTTATCTGCTAGCATATGATGCAATTGGATTAGGGTATTCGTACGGCGTTGTTTGGCCTCCGTCAAGGGTCGTGCGGGTGGGTTTAATTCAATCAGGAAATGACGGGTTGAACTTGACTAGCGGACTATGGGTAGTTTGGCCTCCGTCAAGGTCATAGGACGCTAGGGGCAAAATATTATCGGGAATTTCAAGTGTTGAAATTTGCAATGAGATTGCATACCTTCTATGAGATAGTTGGATCCCGATACCCGCTGCGAGTAAGAGTTACTCCTGAGAGATTTTTACACATTACAATTAGCCGATCAAGTAGGTGTCTAGAAAGGTGTCAACGGGGTTACGCCTCTGGGAAAACGAGGTTTACATTAATTAGGTTCGTGCGAAAGCACGGGGGACCTCCCTCAAAGTACCGACACTGGCCTGGCTGAGAGATTGGCGAACTTGTAGTGTGTAATTAATCCCGGCTAGTCTTTCCTTTTAGGGTTTGAAGGAAGATTTGATAAAAAGCAGTAGGAGCCATCCTGATTAGATAAAATAAAAACCAATCTATTCTTGCAAGCGCGCACGCTGAGTGTTTTCTTCTCTCTCTCTCCAGGTAGCGACCATATCACGCCTTAATCAAGATAATAATACGGATATTTGACCGAACCCGCTTGTTATACTGAGCTGGGGAACGTTGGTCCCGCTCCAACTTATAATTGTTATAAGACAGAGCAAGAAATTGGGGATTACCAGAATTCCCGTGCCGCCCAAACGAAGAAAGTGCATATGATGCATCTCCTTCGGGTGTGTTCATTATACAGAACTGTTTCTCAGTATTCTTTACGTCCTGGGTGTATGATACCGGATCAGGATCCCAGATATGTAATCTGTTACATAGGGCTAAAGATAAGTAGAGAACTGAGAACGGGTGATAAGTTTCATGAGACAGAAAACGGGGCAAGTGTTGCAGCCAAGTCTGTTGGTCACTATCACCCTGTATTACCAATACATTGATTTTGAACGTATGTTATTAGATACCGAACCTGATATACAAAATCATATCAGTCTCTTTATTAGTAAAGAAAGGATATAATTTTGTATTGTTGGATAATGTTTTGAACATTTCCTATATCAAAAGTTGATCGGTTCAGGCACGTTATCTAAAAGCATTGATGTTCTAAATCAAACTACAGTTCTTAGTATACGGAACACACACAAGAGGAAGAGTTCAGAAATGAACGAATCCTTCTTGAGGTATTGTAGACTAGGTCATATCAATGCGACCCGACTAGCTAAGTTGCATGAAGATGCATATTTAAATCAGTTTGAATCTACATCTTGTGAAACTTACCAGTCATGTCACAGTGATATAATGACACCGGCTCTGTTTATTGGAAACAGAGAAAGAGTTAGTAAACTCTTGGGATGATACATGTTGATGTATGTAGGTCCCCTGTCTACACATGCCAGGACTGGTTCTTTGTACTTCGTTACATTCTCTGATAATCTCTCAAGATTCAGACATATGTTCCTGTTGAAACACAAGTCCGGACCTTTTGAGAAATTCTCAGAATATGATTTAGAAGTAGAGAACCAAAATAAATGTATAAGTATTATGTCCTTTGATGAGATCAAGGAGGAGAATACTTGAGCACGGAAATCCTGGATTATTCTAAAGGAGAATGAGATTCTCTCGGCATTACTCCTCCGTATACACCATGGCACGATGGTATATCGGGGCGGAGCAATCACACCCTATATGATAAGGTGTGCTCTATGATGAGTACTACTGAGTTACCTATTTCCTTTTGGGAGTTATGCACTTGAGAAGCTGCATACCTATTGAATAGGGTTCAAATCAAATCAGTTGCCTACCATTTCATATGAGATATGATAAGGGAAGAGCCAATATCTTAAGTTAGTTAAGATTTGGGGTTGTCCAGCCTATGTCTGAAAAGCAAAATCCGGACAAGCTCGACGCAAGATCTGTAATGTAGAACTGGAAATGTTCCAGCTATACAAACAACAGCAGATGATTTGAAAGAACCAAAGGATTCAATAGTTACCAACGAACCTCAGCCTCTCCGCCGATCTAGTAGGGTTCCTCATCCACCAGAGAGATACTTCGGTTTCTCTATGACAGTGGGAGCGAGGATTGCATCATGAGATGATGACCCAACTAGTTTCGAGCTGGCCATCAGGAGTGGGACTCTGTAAGAATGAATGGATGCTTAGCGATCTGAGATGGAATCCATGTACACCAACAAAGTATGTACTTTGGTTGCTATATCTGAAGGGTTAAATCCCCATCAGGAGCAAGTATATCTTGAGAAGATTACTTGGTGTAGATGGAAAAGTTGAGACTTTCAAAGCTAGACTTGTTAAAGCTTTTCGTCATCGACCAGGCGTGGATAATGATGAAACCTTTTCAAGTGGCTATGCTTAAGTCCATCCAGATCCTACTTGCCACGGCTACATACCATGACTACGATATCTGGCGGTTAGGTGTCATGACTGCTTTTCTAAATGATGTTTTAGAAGAGAGAGTCTATAAGTACACAGCCAGAGGGCTTCGTAGACAGTGGGAGCAGCGGAAACGTGTGCAAGATACTTTATAGGATAAAGCAGGCATCGCGGAGTTGGAACATCTGTTTTGATGATTTAGTCAAAGAGTTTGACATCATCAAAATGGTAGATGAACCTTGTATAAACAAAAAGGTAGTAGGGAGTATGGTGACAATCCTCGTAGAGTACGTGGATGACATACTCTTGATAGGGAAGGAGTTTCCTATGCTACGCTCAGTCAATCTCCGCTTATCACAAGGATTCTCCACAAAGGATCAAAGTGATACCTCCTAAATCCTGGGTTTTGGATCTATGACATAGATCTAATTGGATGATAGGATTCTCACTAGTTGTAGTGAGATGGAATCAATCGATCCTGAGGAGAGTCACTGGAAGGGTTCCAGGGTGATAAGGACGACTGAAAGTCAGTCGCAGGCATTGTCTTTACCCTCAGTAAAGGGACGGTATGTTGGAAGAGTTCCAAGCTAGATACCGTGGCATACTAGACGATAATACATCGCTATTTAAGATGCTACCAAAGAGGCAGTCTGGATGTATATTTGTTCATGAGATGAACTTAGTTCCTCCCATTGTGTGACAATGGAGTTGTGGCTTATGCCAAGGAACGTCCGTCCCATCAGTGATCCAGACATATTTTAAGGCAGTGTCACCTGATCGTGGAGATGGTTGATCTCCAGGGGATCGAGGTTAGGAGAGTAGACTCAGAGGAAAACACGGCGGATCCACTCACAAAGGCCTTTTCCCAGAGAGAGACTTTTATGGGATAGTTGAGTATGAGATACTACAACCACTGCTATCAGATGGTCCTAGTGCAAGTGGGAGATTGTTAGTTATATGTATGCCCTAGAGGCCATTACTATACATAGGATGTATATTGTAGTGGATGCTTGGACATATATAGGGAGGACTTTCTTGCTCGACATGATAGTATGCTATCTGGTTGCTCTTTACCTTAACGTGTACACTGATTGTCTCTCTGTTACATGTTGGTAAAGCCCTTAGGATGTGTACTTGACTACCTGGACTATGATGCGGATCATACTAGTAGGGACATGGTAGTCCATAAGTACATCCTTCAAAGTCCCTAGTCGTGGGTGTATCGAGACGGGGCATCGATATACCAGAGTAGACTAGTGTATACCTTCTCGACCCATATAGATGGGCGATGGATGATCCCATATCCATTGGTGTTTGACATCAGAGATGATATACGGGTGCTCAGTAGAGACTGGGTACACTGGACGGACTCGCCGAGAACTCCCAGATCGTATTATACCTTACGTCAGATGGCAGTTCTCTGGTGACACTGGTACAGAGTAGTCTGTTGACCCGAGATCGTCATAGAGTCTTGTGTGGTTCCCACTGTGCTTTGATTTCCATCTTACCACGTCCAAGAGGGTGTGCAAAATGGTGGTTTTTGGGTACAGTCCCGAGTCACATGGAGGCAATGAGCGATAGGAGGAGATTCGTCTCTCCCGGTATAGGGAGTAGATGTTGCGCTGTGTTCGATTGGATATAACAGGAAATCCCTGGCCAGGGTTGCTGAGATTTACTGGTATGTGTTACCAATAGTTTCTCGAATTGTTATAGACCTCATATCGACACGACTTATCGAGCTATTAGGGTCTGACGTTTACCACCCCTAGGTAAGATATGCGACATATCAGACGAACAGACCGGACTGTACGGTAAGTGTTACTAGTTGGATTCACAGGAGTATGAGCGGGCTTGCTCGTCGATCTTCTGATCGCTCAAAACCCGGGTGGCCGTTACGTTTAGCAGACCGCTTGCGGCTTGTGGGTGATTGATATGATCATCACCTGCTGCCGGCGTATTGACGAGTCTTTAGATTCCTACACAGAGGTTTCCTGGTTCAAGCGAAACGAAATAGGAGCGCATATGAGATATGTGCGGGACCGAGAATAATGCGTGTATGTGATACCGTATTCCATTCTCGTGATAAATGTATCGATTGGTTGTATGCGATATAACCTAGTTATCGATTCAAGCATTGATTCGATAAACCGATACATAGGATACTAGTCGGTTATATGCGATATGACCTGATCGTTAAATCAAGTGTTGATTTAATAATTTAATGTATAATTATATATTTGATATATTACTTTGCATTAACTAGTATTGGTTCACTTTAAATGGATTTTCTCACTTGAAGTTCACAAGTTGTATATGTGATATACTTTTGTGCAAATGATTGTATCATGTTTGATGATACATGTTTGCTAGGGTTTTTGTGTAAAGATCAAACCATGGTTACATGTTAATGGTTAGGGTTTTGATTTATTCATTTATTTATTTGTTTATTCTTTTTGGAAAATAATTGGCATGAAAAGAAAATGGTGGCTTGATTTGTATTCTAGTTGAAGCTTCATGAAGCTTTGACCTAAGTGACCATTTTTGTCTCATGCTTAACCCTAACCATTCCAACTAACCCTAGTTTAGTCTCTACACTTGACCATGGTTGGTAGATGATAAGTATTATTATTATTTTCATTTTACTTAATACTTATCATAATATTATCAATATATTCTTTCTTGCTTCTTCTTCACTTGAAGAAAGCTTGCTTCATCAATGGCAACTCTTGCAATTGAGTGAGAAATCCATTTCTAAAGTGAACCCACTTCCTATTTCTTCATCCTCTACCTCTTGCCAAGTAGTAGAGTGTGTTTTCTTCACAAGTTTCATGACTTGGTGAAGTTGGAGCTTGATCTAGCGATGCCTCGACGTAGATCATCTTCGGCATCGCCGTCGATGACCTAGCCCGCTTTTTTTCCGATGAAGCCGACGCTAGAGCCCAAGATCCGATTTGTACAGCGAGGAGACATCATCGCGGAGCCATGGAGGTGGAGAACCGGATCTACAAAGTTTGTATTTCCGTTTACTCTTAGTAAAGTATTTTACTAGTTCTAGTTTTCGCCTATATATCTAGCCAACGATCCGTATTAGGGTTTCTCGGCACCCGTAAAATTTGAAATTGGCATGGTTGATGCCTTGTGAGACCTCCTTAGTGTGCCTAAGAACCCTACATTATCCAATGGCGCCAGTAGAGTTGGAAGAAATAAAGAAACATGTTGCTGAATTGCTTGAAAAGGGTTGGATTCGAAGCAGTATGTCACGACCCGAAAGTACGGAACATGACCGGCACTTAAACTACGAACGTCTCGAGACGTACGTAATCTAAGTAAACCGAAAACCCAGAAATCCAAACCAAGAAAAGTAGTAGAGTGAAGGAAAACCAATTTAAAACAAGTAGTTTTAATAGCATAAGCCGAATTATGCGGTTTTTAAGAACATCAAAATTTACTGAAAATTTCGGCAGAGTCTCCTTTGTAAATACTGGCTCCCAAACGGGATACAACATGAATAGTATACGAAATCAATAAAAAGGCATCCCCAAGCGGGAGCTAGCTCTTCTTCAATCGATGGTCACAACCACACAAGCAATATAATATACAACGCCAACGGCGAGGATCAAAACTCAAAAGGAAACTCAAAACCACCAGAAATATAACGAGCGACTCTAAGGTCGAAAGAATAAACAACACTGGTCTCTATCTCAAAGTAAATACAGGTTTGGTTGATGGAATTTACTAGATACAACGGAATAATATTATACAAGGTAATATGATGGGTACGATACAAGAAAAACCCACCTACTAGCAAGTCACCCGAATGAAACTGAACCCGCAAAGCAGTAATGACACCTGTACGGCAACCTGCAAGAAACTGGGGCACAACGGGGGTGAGTTGCCAACTCGTGAATATAAAAATATCTACGCACAGAAATCGCATAAATAACGCAATCCTAGGTCAATGATCATAATATATCCTCAAAAATGTAGATAACATGCAGCCTATAACAAGGCTAGGGTAAATATCTAACCCGAGTGTAATCTCATGTGGCCGTGTCTGTGCCTCAGGTAGCAATATATCATATGAATGAGGTATGCATGCATGAAACAGAATGCATGTACTGAATAAAACTGGTTTCATAAATCAGTGAGATTTCTGTATTTTAAAAGAAATGAGGTACCATATATGAAATCAGCATAAAACAGTGCCCAGCATCGACACAAAACAAGTGTCCAAATACCTCGATATCTCTGTGTCACAATCTATGTACCTCAAGTCTCAATATCTAGGGCGCCGTCAGTCCAGACCGGCCCCTACCATCCATCTCAAGACCACGACGGTATCCTCCGGATATCCGGCGCGTCGGGTAATATCATCGGTAGGTAGTGCTCCCCTGCCAGGCTCACATCGTCATCATCACGCGCTTCTTGCCCCGGGGTACCTTACCGGGTCCACCATGCACTCAAAACGGTTCATCCGTCTCCTCGAATCGGGTCTCGAAATCCATCAGCAAACTCATGGTGGACGACTCATACATCATGGGAAAACCGCACTTTTTATTTTAAAGGAGGAAAAAGGTTTATTTATGTTTTTGCGGTTTTCCTCCAAATCCAGAAAATCTCATGGAAATCCGAATCCAAAACCTCAATAACACGTAAAATGGTGAATATATGCATGAAAATCCATGAATGCGGCATAACAATGAATAACAGTATGCATGAAGTAGCAGGTAATAACTACAATGTCTAAACTAACATATAAGGCAAGTACACTAATATCATGTCTAACTGTTAGCTAACAGGCTATGTCAAGCAATACTATTTTCTAAGGTGTACGTGACATGGCAATTACCGATGAAGATGTGTGTGAGCCGGCAATTAAGTGTACGTGGTACATACGCATCATCGGTAATGGTGCTGGTGTCCTAACAGCATGATATCAATAATGGAGTATGAAACATAAAATAAGCATGCGATGCGAAGCGGACCACAAAAATGAGCGGGAGCTGAAAACTAGACGCAACTATAACTAATCTGCATTAATCTAATATCAGTCCTACAAATGGTGCCTTTTGAAATAACACGAATCATGGGGTTTTGAAAATAGGGCTACGGTGTTTTTATGAAAAGATAAGTCTTTTGAAATATCCGTAGGATCCCTTGGGCTGTCTTTAAAATGCCCACGATTCGTTGGTTTGTGAAATAGGTAAGAAGTCTAATCTAATCTAACAACTACACTAAACTATACGGCTGAACTAACAAGCTGAACTACAGGTAAGGGAACCGCCTATCATCTGAGTCGATACATATACATACCTGTATATGTATAGTCGGTGATTCCGCCTCAATAATATCATATCCGATACCATATCTATAATCAGGCATCCCAAGTCAAGAGTGCGGATCAATCATCAATATAGCTCGTACGTAAATCCGTCGTACGGCATCCCAAGCTAGGTACGGGTCAATATCACATTCATCCTACTATGCACCGGGTATCCTCTTTATCAAATATCATGATCGGGGTACTGATCTACGTCTAGTACCATACTGATACCGCCTACGTATGCATGGACGTGTGTTAAACACTACGTCAAGGACCCGCTACAACGTCATGTCGTATCTCAAATACGAACTCTGCTATATCACCGATCTCACGGCCTTAAATCAAATCTCATCAACTCAGCTCAATCCCAAGTATCATCCTCAAATCCGTATGTGAACATATAGTCCCATACCCATGTGAACCCATAACTATAAAGAATCCCATGAGCACATATCAATAGGAATGTATGCAAGTATGTATGTGTGTATGTGTAGTGCAACACTACCCTAGGGTTCGCAACACTAAGGTAATCCAACACACCAATATCCATCCTAAGCAACGTTATTAATCCCAAATAACATATAAAAATGTTGGTGTGTATACGCATCCGTATACACCACCACGGACTGCGGGGGTGCTATACGCCATCCACCCGACTTCTCCCCGTAGATATAAATCTACTCACCTGGTCCTCGCTAGCCGGTGCCGACATCGCCATGCGCTTGCTTGTTGTCTCGAAGTCCACATGGGGGTACCTACATATCATAACGCACCATATCGCATTAAAGCTAAATTCGAAATCGAAACGGCATACGAAAATCAAATCGGCACGCGTATCACGCATAGGTCCAAACCTATCGCCTACGCATGCAAGAATAGTCAAACCAACCCTCGATGTCGATGTACAAACGTCAAACCATCGAGAAAAATCCAATCACACTCATTTGCACATTCACGAACACTAATTTTAATATAAACTAGGTTAAAACTCACAAAAACCCTAATTTTACTTAAAAAGTCACTTTTCCGAAAATCTAGCAAGCACAATTCGCCGTTTTTGTACAAAACAGGATGTTTAAATGAATGTAGCGGCCAATATATTTATTAAATATCTTAAATAAGTCATAGAAACAATTTCCGGAATTTAATCTCATTAAATTCCAAAAACCCTAATATTCTAGTTTACAAAATACCCTTTTTTTTAACAATTTCATAGCAAAAAAATGCGCAAACTACAATTTAGGTTGGATTTCCATGAAATAAATTGTTAAACTACACTTAATAAAGTTAATAATATGATAAAAACCCTAACCATATTTTTACTCTCACATATAAATGCATTTCATAAAACCCTAGTTTGCACAAAAAGCTTAATTTGGACATTTTTCAAGTAACAACTTGTAATATGCAACTAGATAAATTTTAACAATTTTTCAAGATGTTAGCTCACATCACAAACCATGCACAAGTGATCACAACCCAATTTCAAAACAAAACCCTAACTAGAATTCCTTAATCATACAATTGAACCCACATAAAACCAAATTAACACTTAATTAAGCTAACTACAAGCAATTAACAACAATTTAAGCAAAAGGGTTAGAATTACCCAAACAAATTGAAGATCCCACAAGCACACATAGCCCTCCAAAATGCTCCCTTGTCACCAAAATCCATGCTATACGGGCTAAGCTAAAATGGGTAGGAGTCGGATTTTGATTTGGATTTTTGCTTGATTTTTAGTGGATTTTTCTTTGGATTTTCTTTGATGGAACAAAGAGAGGAGAAGAGGAAAATGGGGCTGTTGGGGGGTTGCTGGTTTCGGCCAGGTTGTGGGGGGTTTGGGTGAGAGAGGAGAGAGAGTGAGGTGGAGAAAGTTGGTTCAAGTCAAAGTCAACTCAAATTATATAATTTTCTACTCTTTTCTTTTCTTTCATTTTATTTCCTTTGAAATCCAAGTGGGGACAAAAGAGGGGGCTGCTGAATTCTTCAAGGGGATAAGTGAATGGGGGTGTGTGGGTGTGGGTACGGGTGTGGGGTGATGAAAAATGATAAATATAATACCCCAAACATCCATTTACGCTAAAAAAAAGCCTTTTTTCTTCAAAAATTTCTAAACCGTTTTGGCAAATGATTTCGTTCCAAAAACCACATGATAAAATTTTATTTAATGTTTTATGATGCACAAAATTTGTTTCAACTCATTCCAATTTGTAATTTTCCCTAATTAAATGTATTAGTGACGGCTTAAATAATAATAAAATAATATTTTTTTCAGAAAATTTGAAATTTCACCAGCGGCTCAATAAACACCAAATAATAGCAATTACATAGCTAGAATATGTATATTTAATTTTTATAATAAGATATTTGTATTTTGACTTTTTACAGAAAGCCGGCTTATTTTACCGATTTTTTTGAAATTTCACCAAAACGATTTTCAAAACGTTACACAGTAACTCGCCTTGGGGAGCTCCAGTTCTTTTAGTAAAGAAGAAGGATGGCACAAGAAGGATGTGCATCGACTATCGAGAATTAAACCGGGTGACTATTAAGAACAAGTACTCTATCCCTCGCATTGGAGAACTTTTGAGCAGCTTAGTTGCGCGAGGGTATTCTCGAAGCTGGATTTGCGATCCGGATATCATCAGGTCTGAGTGAAAGCAGAAGATATTTGCAAGACGGCGTTCCGAACTCGGTATGGACATTACGAGTACTTAGTGATGCCTTTCGGAGTAACGAATGCGCCGGCAGTATTCATGGACTTGATGAACCGAATCTTTTCACCGTTCTTGGATCAGTTCATTGTGGTATTTATTGACGATATTCTGGTTTACTCGAAGAGTTTTGAAGAGCATGCTGAGCATTTGAAGATCGCACTGCAGACGTTGAGACAGGAGAAATTGTATGCGAAGATGAGTAAGTGCGAGTTTTGGCTGGAGGAAGTAAGGTTTTTGGGGCATGTTGTGTCTGGCGATGGCATTGCCGTCGATCCAGAAAAGATTGCAGCAGTTCGAGATTGGCTTATTCCAAAGAATGTTGCTGAGATAAGAAGTTTCCTTGGATTAGCCGGATACTACAGGAGATTTGTGGAGAACTTTGCTCGTCTAGCAGAGCCGTTGACCAAGCTTACGCGCAAGGAGGTACCTTTTGTATGGGCGGATAAGTGTGCGTTAGCTTTCGAGACATTGAAGCAGAAGTTGATAACCGCCCCTATTCTGACCGTGCCAGACAATTCCGGAGGATTGGTGATTCACAACGACGCATCTGGGAAAGGATTGGGATGTGTTTTGATGAAGCATTGGAAGGTTGTAGCATACGCATCAAGACAGTTGAAGACCCATGAGAAGAATTATCCAACTCATGACTTGGAACTTGCAGCTGTGATTTTCGCTTTGAAGATTTGGAGACACTACCTTTTGGGCGAAAGAGTCGAAGTTTTTACAGATCATAAGAGCTTGAAGTATGTGTTCACACAGAAGGAGCTTAACATGAGGCAGCATAGATGGTTGGAGCTGATGGCTGACTACGATCTTGATCTTAAGTATCATCCAGGGAAGGTTAATGTTGTGCCGGATGCGCTTAGTCGGTTACCAATAATTCAAGTGTTAACTACGCAGAAGGAGCTCGTTGAAGATTTTCGCAGATTTGACTTGGAGGTTGTGCTACCGCGTTCTACGGGACAGTTGTTGCAGTTGCAAGTACTTTTGTCATTGATCGAGAATATTTAAGCAGCTCAATCGCAGGATCCTAGACTGCAAAAGTTTCGAGAGCAGGTTGAAGCCGGGCTACGAACAGATTTATTGATCCACGAAGATGGTTCGTTGAGGTATGGTAGCCGTTTGTGTGTGCCAAAGGGTGATGTTCGTGAAGAGCTTATGAAGGAGGCACACAGTTCAGCTTATTCTGTACATCCAGGAGGCACAAAGATGTACCGAGATATTCGACAGCATTTCTGGTGGGAGGGCATGAAGCGGGAGATTGCTCGCTTTGTGGCGAAGTGCTTGGTGTGTCAGCAAGTGAAGGATGAACATCAAAGGGTTGCTGGTTTATTGCAACCACTTCCGATTCCTCAGTGGAAGTGGAAACATATAACCATGGATGTCGTGACGGATTTACCGCGGAGTCCAAAAGGCAACAATGCAGTATGGGTAATTGTTGACCGATTGACCAAGGAAGCTCACTTTATTCCTTTTCGGGTTGGTCAATCAACAGAGACTTTGGCAGAGCGGCACATGCAGGAGATTGTAAGATTGCATGGAGTACCGGTGAGCATCGTGTCCGATCGGGACACTCGGTTCTTATCACACTTCTGGAGGAGTTTACAGGAAAGTTTGGGGGCTCGATTGAAGTTTAGCACAGCTTATCATCCTCAAACTGATGGTCAGTCGGAGAGAACGATCCATACTCTTGAGGATATGTTGAGAGCATGCATGTTGGACTTCAAGGGGTCTTAGGAGGATCATCTACTTTTGGTGGAGTTGTCTTACAACAACAGTTTTCAGGCAACTATTCAGATGGCTCCATTTGAAGCTTTGTATGGTCGTTAATGCCGTTCACCTGTTTGTTGGGACGATGTCGGTGAACGAAGATTATTGGGACCAGATTTGGTTGTGCAGACAGTTGAGAAGTTTAACCCTATCAGAAATCATATGAAGGCAGCACAGGACCGACAGAAGAGTTGGGCAGATACGTCAAGAAGACCTCTAGAGTTCACTGTGGGTGTTTTGGTATTCTTGAAGATATCACCGACTAGATGGGTGATTCGTTTTGGAAGTCGAGGAAAGCTTAGTCCTCGATTCGTTGGACCCTTGAGATCTTGGAGCGTGTTGGTGAGGTAGCGTATCGTTTGGCGTTACCGCAGTCCTTGGCAAATGTGCACGATGTGTTTCACGTATCTCAACTCCGTAAGTATGTTCGAGATGAAACACACGTTTTGGATCATTCGGAGCTAACAGTACGAGAAGACTTGACTTTTGAGGAGCGACCGATTGAAATCGTGGATCGAGGGGAAAAGGTTCTTAACAAGGTTATCCCCCTTGTGCTTGTTTCTTGGGGTAATCGCTCGCATGGAGAGTCCACTTGGAAACGAGAAGATGAAATCCGGCAGAAGTTTCCTCACCTTTCCTTGTAGTTATCTATCTTTGTATTCTTGGAATTTCGAGGACGAAATTCTTTTTGTAGTTGGGTATAATGTAACACCCGAGCCCAATACTACTATTTTCAGTTACTGTTTGAGCATAATGTGGTACTCATTTCATTTAACTTGCTTGTTTGTTGCTTACTGTAAATTTTTACCCGGTAAATTCATTTCTGGATATAACAAATTTTGGCATCTAAAATAAAATTGAAAATATTCATCATGGCCTACTTGACACCCCTAGCCTCGTGGTAGCATCCGTGCATTGTGTTCTCGTCCCGTTCAGTGAAACGGACGAGTTTGGATGGCTACGTGCACGTACGTGTGTCCGTTTTGGGGGTATGCTTTTTAATCATAAAACACTTAATTTTAAAATTTGGATCCCGCTTAAAATCCTATTATTTCAATTTCAAATTTTTGGACCCGACCCGGGCACGATTTGGAAATGTTTTATTTGGCGCCAAAATCCCAAATTTTAATATTATTAAAACCATCGCATATATTTTTCTAACTAATCTGATATCTTACTGTTCATTACCTATCTTTTAAATCTTTAAGTTAACCATATAATCTTTTTATAATCTTTTATATCCTTCTCAATTTACTCTCTCGGCCAATCGCAACCTCCCCTTTAACCCCGTGGGCCCCACTTTCCCTCTCTCCCTCTTCTCTCTCTCTCCACTTTTTCTCTCTCTATCTCCCCCTCATATATTCTCTCGTACTTCTCTTTATCATTCTTTCTCTTCTTACTTCATGTCTTGTTTCTCATTTTTTTTAACTGTTCTTTTGTTGCCAGAATTCCGTCGTGCTGGTGACGTTTCTCGACGTTCCAGCGAGGTATCCCGACCCGTGTGATTCCTTTGTTCGTCGTTTGGGTTCATTCCGTGAACCGTGCGCCCGTCGCGAGTTTTCCCCGCCGACGGTTAACGTTCCGTTTTCCCGATTCGCGACCCATCGAGGCAAGTTAATCTTGCTACATGCTATATAATTCATTTTATACCTATTTAAATAAATACCATACCTATAGTTTAAATCTAGTGCCCATGTTTAATTTTATAACGTTTCGATGTTCCGTTTGCATCCGTTTATATCATATTAAATCTAGATCATGAAAACTTATCTTGTGACATACTAGATTATATTATACTGCAACCATATCATTTAAAATATATATTGTCGTAATATATATTATTATTATCTTTAATTAATTTATAATCTTCATTTTATAATGTTATACATTTGAAAATCTTATAGTTTACACATGAAACGTCGTTGAAAAATCGGATATGACAAATCTGAAATTTACTGTACACCTTATCTTATAAAATTCATTATAAATCATAGAAAAATTATTAGTATACGTTCTTTAGTTCGTTACGAAGCTAACTCAGAATAAAATAACTATATGAAATATTTACTTGCAAAATAAATTGTTTAAATAACGTAAAATGCAAATGAAAATGTCTCCAAACTGCTGTCCAGGGAAATTCCAGCAGCAAACTTTCAATTTCGAATGTTCATAACTTTTTGTTGGGAGAACCTGAGATGCTTATACTTATAAAACTGAAAACCTTATTGAATTATCTTTGTTTTGGTATAAGACACGTCCCTTTTGGAGAACGTTTGTTATTTTTAAGCTATTTTACAAATTAGGGTGACGCTGAATTTCTGAACGGAACCTTCTTGTGCATGGTTAATCAATACCACTTTTTTAGTTATTAATCGCTTTGAATATGCTATCCATATTAATATTATTATATCAATATTTATATCACATATTATTTAGTTGTACATCCCACATTACCATTTTATAGTTTTATAACTTTTCGGACACCCGTTTGCATCCATCGCATTTAAGATACATATAAGTGCATCCATAGATCACATTACTACATAATAATGTGATATTAACGCTCCATGTTTAATAAATTGCATCCTAATTAATATTGGAACTATAAATGTAACCCTAATCGATAACTGTGCATCCATGTCCTTGAAATTATATCTATTTGCATATCATATTATATGTTCCAGTTTATTGTTCTGATAGTACTCATGCTTGTTTATTTATACACATGCTTATGTTAGTTTGATTATGAGCACCCACATGACATCTTGTGCTTCCTGACATAACCTGTTACACTTCCTACTAAACCTGACATGGTACCGTGTACTGTTGACTTGACCTGATGTACCATGACTCGACCCGTTACCTGATCTTGTGTCTAATGCCAACAAACCTGACATGTAGTCCTCATGGACCGTTCCTGTTGTCTATCCAGACAAACCTGCTTTTACCTGATCCTGTGTTGGCATTAGTCCTTGATTACTGAATACCTGACTTGACATACACAACTTAGGGGTATAGGGAAATCAAAAGTGTAAACTAAAGTGTAACTTAAAAGGGTATTGCTTGATCCGTGGTCCCGGGGGGTAACGGGACAGAGCCATTCGTAACTCTTACATTTTCCTGATCCGTGGTCCCGGGCGGTAACGGGACAGAACCACTATTGGTTCACATATTCCTGATCCGTGGTCCCGGGGGGTAACGGGACATATCCTTTGAGTTACATAGAGGATTACTCAAATTGATTTCAAAGACTTTAGAATAGAAAACCTGATAGAACAGTTTAGTTTACCCACTGCACGCTACCCTGTACTGGTATGATTCATATTGTTGTTATTCTTGCTGTATTCATGTTTATATTACATTGCCTGCTACACTGTTCATATTATATTACTTGATGACATGACGCGCTGACGTCTGGGTTTTGCATGGCCCAGATTCCGTACCGCTGTTGCGGTCCGAGCAGGAGTACTTCAGCCAGCAGGCTGAGCTGTGAGTTCAGTAGTAGTTAGTTTTATTTCCTGCATTTATTTCCTGATGTGAGCCCGCATTATGGGACACACTTTTCAGTTATTTGTATTGGATCATTTGCTTCCGCATTTATTTATTATTGACTCCTGTTATTCTGGATTATGGACATGTTTTAGATAGTTTTATCTTGTTCTTGATATCTCTACAGCCGTAATGTGGCTGTGGATGGATACTTCCTACCCACAGGTAGCATGGTTGGCTATGTCACGTGCCCAATCTAGCGTACTCTGGGAAGCGGGGCGTGACAAAATTAGTGCCTATGTTTCTATATTGTATATATAATGGATCGTATCTTGATGATGTTGAGGTATATGGAGTTCTCCGGCTTATGCTTAAAACCAGACTCTGGAAAAACTCAAGGCACGTTTTAGTAATGGCTGTTTGTGGGTTATCCCGGGCTATGTCGAGGGTTAACTTTCTACCATCTGGAAGATAAATAGATATATTGTTCTTGACTCGCCACAGTTTTAGTAAAATGGATTCTTTTCAGAAAACTTAAGTAGGAGTATGGTAGAACTGGAAGTGATTCCAGAACCACAAACGATTACTGAAATTTAATAGAACCTAAACATTCAATTGGTTTTGACATTCCATTAGCTACTCCGCAGATATGGTGGGTAACCTCATGCACCCGAGAGGTACTTCGGTCTTCTTAGAGACGGGGATAGGGAGGTTCTTGTTTACCTAGACTTTTCATTGCTTTTGTTCTAGACTATGAGACCCGGCAGGAGGATGAGTATAGCGTCGTTCTAAACTAGCTTTAGAAGTACACGTGTATATGACTCTGCCAGAGGGTTGTCGTAGTCAGTAGGAGCAGCGGAAGCATAGTGGACAAGTAGCTTGTGTCTATTTATAAACTAAAGCAGATATAGCGGAGATAGATCATTTGTTTTTGATGTGACAGTCATAGGCTTTGACCGCATTAGAATAGGAGATGGATCTGGTGAGAAGATAGTACGGAGTGATGTCCTAGTATTTGGATGGCATGCACTTTATAGGAAGTGAAATTCCTATACTACAATTGGTTATACTGTGGTTGTCACAAAGTTGTTTCTCCGCATAGGATATGGATATAATATCAGGGTTTCTGGTTACTAGATCTATAGTTTTAGATCTAGATTTGGGAAGTGTCCCAATATGGGTACTTTGACATTATTCTAAAGGTGTTTTAGAATGGTTGATTCTGGCATGGTGGTGTACCTGCAGGTGATGGAGTCACCCTCTCTAAATGATGTATTTCAGACTAAAGAGGAGAGGGATTTGCATGATTGGCATATCACTTTCTTAGGAAATTGAGTCAATCATGTGATGTCAAGTACGACACCAGATTTTTTTTTTACACTAGCTGCAATAAGCATATATTTTAATCCAATCCTGGAGAAACATTGGGAAGTAGTTAAGAACATAAGCGGATGTTCTTGGGATATGGTAATGGCAGCCTCCTTCAGGAGAAGGATATCATTTCAGGCTTCCAAGGTGACCTGCATGACAGAGTGACTATCAGAGTTTTAGTTATCCCTCTTTTGAGGGACATTATGTTGGACAGGTGGTCCAAGCGGATACTGTGGAAGGCATGGTGCAGGATACTGATTAAGTTCAGTGGACGATACAATCTAAGAAGTTTGTTGGATTTGGAGTTCATTTGTGAACTGGTCTCGTCAGATATCCAGACATATTCTAAGACAGGTATTGCTCATTTCGGGAGATAGCTTTCTCCGTGAAGTTGAGGTATAGAGAGATACAGAAAGAAACATTGGAGCAGATCCACTCACTGAGGCTATTTCTCGAACATAATAGTTTCTCAAACGAGCTTTGCGAGACTAATCATTAGAGGTGTTGGGTGTTCGGTATGACACGGGCTGTGAGTATGCGACACCGCAATAATTAGCCTTAAGTGAAAGTGGGAGATTGTTGTCAATAGTGCCCTCAAGGAAATTATCATAGTCCCAGGCAGGTGATTATAATGATTGAGGGAGGACCTATATCGGTAGAACGGTCTTACTCGAGATGATAGTATGCTATCTGGTTTGTTATTATCATCATGTACAGCATTAGGTGGCATTACAGATCACTATTACATGTTGATAGAGCCCATAAGATTCTTTCTTGACTGCCAGCAGTATGATGGCGATCATATGTAAGTGCACGGCGGCGCCCCGGCCGTCAATCCGACGGCCAAATGCGGAAGCGGTGATAAACTTTAATTTTACTGAACTGGCAAACCGCCGCGCACTAATACCCGGATCGAACCACTAACTAGTCCTAGCTATCTACAAGAAAGGGAAGAGAGATATACCGACAGATCCGAGTCCTCCGGTCTTCTCGTCGTCGTCCCGATCTCCTGCAGAATGTGCCGTCTCCTCCTCGTCGCCGGAAGTGCACCACATCGCCTACTTCTTTTACGGGCTCCCACCTCAATGCCGAGGCAACTCGGGCACGAAGCTGGCTGGTCGACGTGCCCAAGATTTGCTGTAGAATATAATGTGGATTACATGTCTCATTTGGGATTATGGAGTTGCCTTTTGTGGAGGAATTGAAGTGAAAGAAAAATCCATGGAGGCTTGCTGGGAATGAACATGAAGCATACATTGCAAAAATGGCTCGGCCAAAGCCATTTGTGCTCACTGGAAATTGGTATGAAGAGTGCATAAATTAACTTCATGCAAAAAGTAAATAACCATTTCTCAGCACACACACAATGGGAGGGGTCCACCAAATTGCAAGAAGAAATTTCTCACTCAAAAATAAACCTCCCTCCCTACAACAGTGGCCGGCCCACTCAAAAAAAAAAGGGTGGAGAAAAATTGGAATGATTAATTCATGGAGAAAAAGAAAAGATAATGATAAGGTCACACCAAATCAAAACCCACACTCAACCATCTACCACCAACCTCATCATCAACAACCATGATGCTTACAAAGTCAAGCCATCATGAAGTGATCAAGTCAAAAAGGTCAAGGTAAGGTGCCCATCATGAAAACCATCATGATACAAATATATGCAAAGACCCCCTCCACAAATGCCTATTTGCAACAATGCAAATGAACCCTCCTCCACCAAACTTCGGCCAATGAACGAAACAAAGAAAATTGGCCGAAACGAAAAGCAAACTGGCAACTCCATAAAACTGGTCCCGTAATAAATTACAGGAAAACCCCGATACTGTGCATACACACCTGCATTTGTATTCCGACCGAAATACAAATGCAATGAGACAAAATCTACACTTTATTATACTAGGATCCGGCTTATACCAAAACCGGCTAGTAATATCTGTTCGATCCTGATCCGTGCAATACCGCACGTATCTGATCGAACCCTGCCATATAACCATACGGCCTATAGTACAAACTGTCCGATCCTGATCCGTGCAATACCGCACGTATCTGATCGGACCTTGCCATATCTCCATACGGCCTCTACAGCTTTTCGCCCGAAAACTTGAGTAACTGAATGTGGGGGACTCTAAAGACTCGTCAACACCTCGGTTGTGGATTTAACCACCAGCACGTCAGAGGTATAAGCCAATACGTAACGGGCTACCAGGTATTGACTAAAAGGGACGTCTGTGAGCGAACTCAGCCCGACAACCCTACTGAGCCTGTCAGTGACAATATCCGTACAGTCCGATCCGTTCGTCTATGAGCATCGCATGGCGGGCCTAGGGGGTTGGTAAAAGTCAGACCCCCAAAAGCGGTACAAGTCGTGTCGGAGTGTAGCCCAGAACACCCTGAGATACTACTGGAATACCTACCAGTAAATCTCCTTGCCTCGGCCGAGGGCTTCGTGTAATGGCTCTCCTAGACACAGCACGACCTCACCCCCAATACCGGGAGAGACGAACCCCTGAAGATACGCTCACTGCCTCCATGTGGCTCGGGACTGTACCCAACTAAAACCTGTTTGCACGACTCCTTTGAGCCGTGGTAGGGTAGTAATCAAAGTACAGTGGGAACTCACACGAGACAAATGACGATCCCCAGGTCGATGAACTAACCTGTACACATGTCACCAGGGAACTGCCATCTGACGTCTGGTATATGACCAACTAGCATGTTCCCGGCGAGTCCTGTCCGGTGTACTCATAACCCAATGAGCACCTGTATACATCTTAGGCGATCCAACTTACACCAGTGGCTTGTGAGACCGGCCACCGCCCCTCGTCGGGGTCTCGACTGTATACACTAGTCTACTGTGGAGTATCGATGCCCTGTCTTGAAACTCCCACGACTAGGGACCATTTAAGGATATGCTTATAGACCCCCAGCTCCCACTTATATGATCGCCCTCATACTGCTGGTGGTCAAGCAAGAATCCTAGGGGCTCTACCAACGTGTAATAGCGACTTGTCAGGTCACCTGAAGCAGTACACGATGATAAAGGTAAACCAGATAGCATACTATCATCTTGAGTAAGACTGTCCTACCGGGATAGGTCCTCCATCAATCATTGCAATCACGTACCTGTGACCTAATAATTGAATCTGAGGGCACTATCTCCAACAATCTCCCACTTGCACTCAAGGCTAATTATTGCGATGTCGCATACTCACAACCCGTGTGATACCGAACACCCAACTTCTCTACTAGTCAGTCTCACAAAGCTCGTTTGCGAAACTATTGCGTTCGAGGAATAGCCTCAGTGAGTGGATCCGCTTTGTTGTTTCTTTCTATGTCTCTCTATATCTCAAGTTCGCGGAGAAAACCATCTCCCGAAATGAGCAATACCTGTCTTAGAATGTGTCTGGATGTCTGATGGGACATAGCTCATAAATGAACTCCAAATCCAAACTTCTTAGACTGTATCGTCAACTGAACTTAATCAGTATCCTGCGCCATGCCTCCCTCAGTATTGCCTTGGACCACCTGTCCAAAATACTGCCCTTCATCAGAAGGAAAAACTATAACTCTGACAACCTCCTTGTCGTCCATGTCACCTTGGAAGCCTGGAATGATAACTGTCTCCTGCATGAGGCTGTCGTTATCATATCCCTAGAACATCCACTTATGTTCTAAAACTGTTTCCGACTGTTTCTCCAGGATTAGATCAATATCAACTTATTGCATCTAGTGCAAGAACAACATCTGGTGTGGTACTTGACATATCACGATTGACTCAATTGCCTGAGCAAGTGATCTGCCAATCATGCACATCCCTCTCCCCTTTAGTCTGAAAGACACCTTTAGAGAGGGTGACTCCATCTTCTGCAGGTACACTACCGTGCATGGAGTCGTCCATTCTAAATACTCTTAGAATGCTGTCTAAGTACCCTGATTGGGAAACCACCCAAATCTAGATCTAAAACCATAGATCTAGTAACCAGTATGTCTGACATAATGTCCAAATCCCATATGGAGAAAACACTGTGTGACGACCAAAGTATAACCGATTGTAGTATAGGAGTTTCTTTTCCTACTCTGTGTATGTCATCCAAATACCATGACATCACACCCTACTACCTTCTCAACAGATCCATCCCCTATTCTGATGAAGTCAAACCTATGACTGTCACGTCAGAAATAGATGATCTATCTCCGTTATAACTGCTTTAGTCTATAAATAGACATAAGCTACCTGTCCACCAATGCTTCCGCTGCTCCCACTGACTACGACAACCCTCTGGCAGAGTCATATACACGTACACTTCTGAAGCAAGTTCAGAACGACGCTATACTCATCCTCCTGCCGGGTCTCGCAGCCTGGAACAACAGCAATGGCAAGTGTGGGTAAACAAGAACTTCCCTGTCACCGTCCTTGAGGCTACTGGAGTACCCTTCGGGTGTCTGAAGTTACCCACCGTATCTGCGGAGTGGCCAATGGAATGTCAATCCAGATTGAATCTTTAGGTTCCTTATCAAATCTTCGGTAATCGTTTGTGGTTCTGGAATCACTTCCAGTTCTACCATACTCCCACTACTGTTTTCTGAAAAAATCCATTTTTAATAAAACTGTGGCGAGTCTAGAACAATATTGCTATTGTTCATCCAGATGGTAGAAAGTCAGCCCGCGTCATAGCCTGGGTCAACCCACAAACAGCCATTACAGAAACGTGCCTTGAGTTGTCCAGTGTCTAGTTTTAAGCATAAACCGGACAACTCCCCGTACCTTAACATCGTTAAGATATGAATTGTTCTATATCCAATATAGAACCAGAGGCACTGATTTAATTGAACCAGATTCAAATCATGCAGCTATCTCCAGTGCATGTCAACTAAATGGGAGGAGGCCGATCAGCGTTACCCAACTTAGGAATGCTTCCAATTATGAGTAACCTGAAAGAGAAGCAATTTCTCTTTATCATTACTATTGACTGAATACCATACACAAGTATCTACATCTTCGATCTCTTTGAAGAATCCCGATACTTGCTACACCTGGTTCTCTACTCTATTCAAATACCAATAACTTCTCAAAATTCAGACCCTGTGTTTCCGCGAAACACCTGTCTAAAAACTAGAGAAGTCATAAGTAAACCGAATATAGTACGAGGACCAACCCCTCTGTCCTGATGGACCCTGGACAACATACAATACTCTGTATAAGTCCCTTGAGTCTGATAACTCATTCACTGTGTGTCGTAGGTTGAAAACTGTACTTATGGTTAAGAAGAATTACACCGCTGTTTAATGCTCATTACCTAACCATCCACTGATATAGGCAAATGTCGTAGACATAATTTCAGAAAGGTATATCTCACTCTATGAAAATAGACGTACAGATATATTAATTTGAAATTGGTGCATAACAGCGGATATTCAAAACCAAATATTTGCCGACCGGCAAACTACCCAGGTGACTTCCTCAAATATCACCGATTACAACGAATCCCGATATAATGAGGATGATCACCCAATTCCCAATAACTTACTCCCACTCATCATCTGTAAAACCATACAAATGTGAGAATCATACCTGGTAAATACATACCCTGGAGTAAGTGTCTAATCGGGAAATCAGTTTTCCATTAACAGTACACAGTGAAACTGAAACATTGAAATGTTTCGTTGGGGTATCCCGGCATTCCCAGTAATGCCTCTTCCATTATCCAGATTCACAACTGTAACCGTATAATCCTTCGCCACCTCTCCAAATCCCTTCATATGTCTTTAGTCATTACCTTCTGTACACCCCTTTAGGCCACATGGTTTTCTTCCTTCCCTACCGTTCGGCACCAGCCTATGGTTTGGAAGAAGACTATCCAATAAGCATAATGGGTGTACTGTCCCAATCCTAGGAACACTCGCAATGCGAGAGAAGGTGAAGATAAAAGACACCTGAATAAAACTTATTCCTATTTCTCCTGAACCAGAATCCATCCCCGAACTGGAACAAGTTCCTTTCGAGTTCGTATATAACCATACGATGGAGTATCCAATAAACTGTGGATCTTCGTAGTGATACGGAGTGTCCTGGAGAAATACAAAGGTGATTTAGGATTGGCGAAGGAATACTTGGTTTGGTCGTGAATATCTGTTGCAACTTACTTTGCCCTCTTACTAATCCCTTGCTTTGTCTTAACTTAATACCTTCTGTACACCATCGTTAGGCTAATTGGTTTTCTTCATTCCCTACCGGTCGGCACCTGCCTATGGTTTGGAAGAAGACTATCCAATTTGCGTAATAGGTGTACTATCTCCTAAACCAAGGAGTACTCGCAACCTGAGAGAAGGTAAAAGGAAAAGACAACTGAATAGTCCTATTCGTTTCCTCCAGAACCTGAAACCATCCTCGAATAAATTCTTTCGAGTTCGTATCTAACCATACGATGGTTTTGTCCAGTGGAAGTGGACGTTCGTAGTAAAACGGGGTGTCCTGGAGAAAAGGGTAAAAGTAGGAGTGGCAATGAGGTCTGCAACTCTGACAATCCAAAAGCCAGTGTTTAAGAAGGTTCGGTCAACTTGGTCACTGAGTCATAGTCTTAGGGTCGGGTCAATGGTCGCTGCCAAAGAGAGAGAGAAAAGAAACACTCAGCGTGCACTCTAACCTAGATCAGAATGGTTACCAATTTATCTAATCTGGAAACCTCCCACTGTACCGTCAAATTCTCCTCCAAACCTGAAAGAAGAATTAGTCGGGATCACCCGAGGAGTAAACCAACTCATCAGTGGGAATCGGGATCCAACTCTCATCGCATGATAACGTGACGGAATCCGCTCACGTCATCACACTCCAGAAGGTATGCGCATATCTGGCAAGTTTCAGTTCTTTTGAAACTCCCGATGAGATTTCTGCCCCATGCTCTTATGACCTTGACTTTGGCCAACATATCATAAGTCACATGTCAAGTTCTATCCGTCATTCTCCAGGTTAATTTGAATCCACCCGCACATACCCTTGACTTTGGCCAACATGGCAGTACGACTGTTCCAAACCAACGCATCTATCTATGCTGCATATGAATAACCAACAGCTACCAAACACTGTGCCTTGACTTTGGCCAACATACACAGCTTGAATACTATTGACTATCCATATGAAACGACGGATGGCTACGAATGGTTTCTGGCGAAAACCTTTAACGTAATGAACTTGAAATCGTTGAAGGAACTGATAGCATTTTAAAATTATAGTGACGAAAACCATTGCTAAAGAGGTCACTCCCGGTGAAGGGATCTCGGCTCTTTCCCCGTAGAATGAGGTGCAGGATATTCCAACTGAATACCACGATGCAAAGCAAAAGTAATCGGCTATAGTGAAGTTATTGCCCTGACGCAAACCTTTGTCCAAGGGGTCACTCCCGGTGAAGGGATCTCGGCCCTTGCCTCGTCGACTGAGGAGAAGGATATTCCAAATGAATACCACGATGCAAAACAAAAGTGAACGTCCTTGCAACAACAGCTTTTTGAAAAGTGTTCCAACAACATCAGATTAGGTTTGTTTTAACTTGCATTGATTCGAATCAATGCAGTCCCATCAATTGATCACACCAAAAAGAACGAAAATATACTGATGTACGTATATGCCATCCGCATTCGCCACTGGGTCCCGTCATTACCCGTTAGGTTGCTAACTAACGACAGAGCGGGGACTGGACTAGCGCGGATGCAAAACATAGACAACATCTACTAATATATATACCAATATATTATATTTCGCTCAAGGCGTGAAAGAAATGCAACATCACAGAAATGTACAGCATCACAGAAATATACAGATATCTGGGATCCCCGGGTTTCACAGAGCCACTACTGAAACCCGACGTTCCCCTGGTCGTGTGGATAGCCTGCGCAATGAAAACCTAGACCCCTACGGGCGCGGCAAGTCACCCGCCAAAACCTGAAGCGAGGCAGCCCCCTTCAGCGACGTGAATGGACCACCCGGCACTTCACGGAATCCGGCAACTTGGGCACCCCTCCTGGGTCAACCTGTACCCCCTGCGAGTGCGGCGAATAGCCCGCCAATCCTAGAGTGAAGCCCCCTCCGTCCCAATGCCATGAGATGCGGGCTTGTTGCCCTCTTGAACCCGGCTATCCGTGCACCCCTCCGCGGGGCAATCCTAGTACAGAAAGTAAAATATACATACAACGGGTACATCGACCGCAACCTGGTCGTGCCCCAAAATAATAATACAAACAGGCAGTGACGGCAGTCCACATGTCGGACGCTCGCCCCGCAATATCAAATGTACATAATACAACCACAACTGTACTAGCATTGCATCCAGGCTATCCCCCACGACCAATCCGTAACATCACAGCAAAAACAGAACATCAACGTGAAAGTCACGTTCGCAAATCCGTCTAACCGGGCTATAGCAGTTAGACTGGATTTACCGATCGAGTGACATTCACGGTCGCAGATATAATGTAAATACTGTGAAATAATGTGTTTAAATATCCGATCGATCAAACTTTAACAAGTGGGCCCCCAAGCATTACTGTAGCACATCAAGAAATTCTGGGCCTAATATTAATATTCCAAAACCCCAATATTAACCCCATAAAGCTACTGAAGAAATTTCACACAGCAAGGACACTGTTCAGCGGCGGAACCGCGGCCCAAGGGGGGGTTTTGCCGCGGTTCCGCGCTCTGTTGGTCGACTGAATGTGTCGAATTTTTACAGTATGCTTATAACATCCAGTGCATCACTATTTTACAACCTGAAAAATTTTTCGAGACCAAAAAATTTTCAACAGAAAACTGATGCAAAGGCAATACGGGTTTTGGAACATTCGATCGATCGAAACTGAAAAACACATTACACCAAGCTGGACTAAGTTAATGGCGAGGCTCTGATACCACTGTAAGTGCACGGCGGCGCCCCGGCCGTCAATCCGACGGCCAAATGCGGAAGCGGTGATAAACTTTAATTTTACTGAACTGGCAAACCGCCGCGCACTAATACCCGGATCGAACCACTAACTAGTCCTAGCTATCTACAAGAAAGGGAAGAGAGATATACCGACAGATCCGAGTCCTCCGATCTTCTCGTCGTCGTCCCGATCTCCTGCAGAATGTGCCGTCTCCTCCTCGTCGCCGGAAGTGCACCACATCGCCTACTTCTTTTACGGGCTCTCACCTCAATGCCGAGGCAACTCGGGCACGAAGCTGGCTGGTCGACGTGCCCAAGATTTGCTGTAGAATATAATATGGATTACATGTCTCATTTGGGATTATGGAGTTGCCTTTTGTGGAGGAATTGAAGTGAAAGAATAATCCATGGAGGCTTGCTGGGAATGAACATGAAGCATACATTGCAAAAATGGCTCGGCCAAAGCCATTTGTGCTCACTGGAAATTGGTATGAAGAGTGCATAAATTAACTTCATGCAAAAAGGAAATAACCATTTCTCAGCACACACACAATGGGAGGGGTCCACCAAATTGCAAGAAGAAATTTCTCACTCAAAAATAAACCTCCCTCCCTACAACAGTGGCCGGCCCACTCAAAAAAAAAGGGTGGAGAAAAATTGGAATGATTAATTCATGGAGAAAAAGAAAAGATAATGATAAGGTCACACCAAATCAAAACCCACACTCAACCATCTACCACCAACCTCATCATCAATAACCATGATGCTTACAAAGTGAAGCCATCATGAAGTAATCAAGTCAAAAAGGTCAAGGTAAGGTGCCCATCATGAAAACCATCATGATACAAATATATGCAAAGACCCCCTCCACAAATGCCTATTTGCAACAATGCAAATAAACCCTCCTCCACCAAACTTCGGCCAATGAACGAAACAAAGAAAATTGGCCGAAACGAAAAGCAAACTGGCAACTCCATAAAACTGGTCCCGTAATAAATTACAGGAAAACCCCGATACTGTGCATACACACCAGCATTTGTATTCCGACCGAAATACAAATGCAATGAGACAAAATCTACACTGTACTATACTAGGATCCGGCTTATACCAAAACCGGCTAGTAATATCTGTTCGATCCTGATCCGTGCAATACCGCACGTATCTGATCGAACCCTGCCATATAACCATACGACCTATAGTACAAACTGTCCGATCCTGATCCGTGCAATACCACACGTATCTGATCGGACCTTGCCATATCTCCATACGGCCTCTACAGCTTTTCGCCCGAAAACTTGAGTAACTGAATGTGGGGGACTCTAAAGACTCGTCAACACCTCGGTTGTAGATTTTACCACCAGCACGTCAGAGGTATAAGCCAATACGTAACGGGCTACCAGGTATTGACTAAAAGGGACGTCTGTGAGCGAACTCAGCCCGACAACCCTACTGAGCCTGTCAGTGACAATATCCGTACAGTCCGATCCGTTCGTCTATGAGCATCGCATGGCGGGCCTAGGGGGTTGGTAAAAGTCAGACCCCCAAAAGCGGTACAAGTCGTGTCGGAGTGTAGCCCAGAACACCCTGAGATACTACTGGAATACCTACCAGTAAATCTCCTTGCCTCGGCCGAGGGCTTCGTGTAATGGCTCTCCTAGACACAGCACGACCTCACCCCCAATACCGGGAGAGACGAACCCCTGAAGATACGCTCACTGCCTCCATGTGGCTCGGGACTGTACCCAACTAAAACCTGTTTGCACGACTCCTTTGAGCCGTGGTAGGGTAGTAATCAAAGTACAGTGGGAACTCACACGAGACAAATGACGATCCCCAGGTCGATGAACTAACCTGTACACATGTCACCAGGGAACTGCCATCTGACGTCTGGTATATGACCAACTAGCATGTTCCCGGTGAGTCCTTTCCGGTGTACTCATAACCCAATGAGCACCTGTATACATCTTAGGCGATCCAACTGACACCAGTAGCTTGTGAGACCGGCCACCGCCCCTCGTCGGGGTCTCGACTGTATACACTAGTCTACTGTGGAGTATCGATGCCCTGTCTCGAAACTCCCATGACTAGGGACCATTTAAGAATATGCTTATAGACCCCCATCTCCCACTTATATGATCGCCCTCATACTGCTGGTGGTCAAGCAAGAATCCTAGGGGCTCTACCAACGTGTAATAGCAACTTGTCAGGTCACCTGAAGCAGTACACGATGATAAAGGTAAACCAGATAGCATACTATCATCTTGAGTAAGACTGTCCTACCGGGATAGGTCCTCCATCAATCATTGCAATCACGTACCTGTGACCTAATAATTGACTCTGAGGGCACTATCTCCAACATCATATACGTGGGAGCTGGGTAGTCTATAGGAACATCCTTAAATGTCCCTAGTCGTGGGAGTTTCGAGACTGGGCATCGATACTCCAGAGTAAACTAGTGTATACTGATCGAGACCCCGACGAGGGTCGGTGGCCGGTCTCACAAGCCATTGGTGTCAGTTTGTTCACCTAGGATAGTATACAGGTGCTCATTGGGTTATGAGTACACCGGACGGACTCGCCGAGAACATGCTAGTTGGTATTATACCTATTGTCAGATAGCAGTTCCCAGGTGACATGTGTACATGTTAGTCTATCGACCTGAGATCGGCATTTGTCTCGTGTGATTTCCCACTATGCTTTGATTACTACCCAACCACGGCTGAAAGGATTCATGCAAACAGGTTTTAGTTGGGTACAGTCCCGAGCCACATGGAGGCAGTGAGCGGATCATCAGGGGATTCGTCTCTCCCAGTATTGGGGGTTGATGTCAAGTTGTGCACGGGTGGCCATCACCAGAAATCCTTGGCCAAGGTAGTCGAGAATTACTAATTCGGATCAGTAGTTTCTCAGTAGGTGATGGGCTTCATACTGACACTAAATGTCGCATTATTAGGGGTCTGAATTTATCCACCCCTAGACTCGATATGTGATACTCATAGACGAACGGACCGGACTGTACGGATATTGTCACTATCAAGCTCAGTAGGGGTTTCAGGATGAGTTTGCTCGTCGGCCTTCCTTTCGCTCAATACCTGGGTAGCCGTTACTTACAGCTAGTGCCGCTGACGTGCTTGTGGTTAAACCCACTGCCAGCTGTAACATTTCAGAAAATATAAAATATTATCTTTGGAATTTAATATTAAAATAAGATTTTTCCCAAAAACTGTCCGATTTGCGAAATTGGGGTTTTCGAAAAAGGGTATAAATATATACCAGTAATTGTGAAATAAATGGAAATTAAAATGATTTATTCATTTAATAATATATTTAAAGGATTTGGCATTTTTAAAATTTATTATATGCAGTTTCGATAAAAACCCGATTAGTGCACTGATAATCGCGATTAGGCCAAATCCGTGTTTCTACAGTTTTCATGGTTAGTGCACCATGACATGTTACATGTTATTTAATTTATGTTGTTTTATGTTATGGTTGGGTTTTTGGGTGAGAAAAGAAAAAGAGAAAAGGGTTAAAGTTTAGAATGATTGGAGAGAGAGAAGGAGGGTGAGAATAAGAGATTGAGAGTAGGAGAGAGAGAGGGCAGCCATTCTTTTCCCCTCCCCATTATTTTTTTTCTTCTCTTTCTTCTTCATCACTTCCCTCCACCCTTAACCCTAGATCCATCTCAAAATACTCTTCAAAACCATAAACCCCTTTAACAAAAATTGACCACCTCTTCATCCTCTACAAAATGGACCTAGCAAAGTGGGATTATGACAAACATTGAGAAGCTTGGGTTTTCTTGAGTGGCCTAAATGAGGTATAATTTCTACCATTTAGTTAGTTTCAAGTTTCTTTATATTCTAGTGAGTTAGAAATGGGGTTAAGATGTGGATTTGTGAGCATGGAAACTTCAAGAGGAGGATTAGGGTTTGAGTTGTGTTGTGGTGATGAGTAGTGGCTATTACTAAGCCTTAGTGTTAGAATTCTTGACCGGGCCAGTGACCAAACCCCAAGATATGAACTTTAGATTCGTCGACATCGGATAATTGTGTGAATTGTGAGGGTATTTTGGAATCTGCTAACACCGGGGACCCTAAAAATTATTTAGCGAACACAGTGACACATGCAGGCACCCAGGAAGCTACCACAGAGACCGGAGACCCCAACTCCACCTATAGGCCGCATATTTAATCATTCTGGCCGCAAATTGCGGCCATAGTAGGGTTGATTTGGTCCATGTTTGTTCCAGGGCTTTATCTCCAGTAAATTAGACCCTCCATATGTGCAGAATTGACAAATTTGGCCTAGGGTAAAATCTGGGACCATTTTCTTGATTTGCTGCTTTGTTTTGCGATTTCGTTTTAACTTGATTTTTGGTATTTTCTATTGTGTTCCATCGTCTGATGTTGTACGTCAGCAACGGGTGTTGTTTGGTGGTTTTGCAGGCGTAGGCTATAGGTTCTAACCTATAGGCGATCCGTGTGCCGTTTCGGTTTTCAGAACTTGATTTTAATAGCGTTGCGATATGTGTTATTATTGTAGGTACCTTCGCATGGATTCCGAGATGACGGGGCATGGCGTCATCGACTTCGACAAGCAAAAGCAAGGTGAGTAGCTCTATATCTACGGGGGAAGTCGGGTGGATGGCGTATAGCACCCCCGCAAAGTTTTGGTGGAAACCGATTTGTAGCATATGGTTAAGAAAAGCTAGAGTAGAAAACTAGGGTTAGAATTAAAAGATAGTTATAGAAACCATATTAGAAACTAAAGGATAGTTAGAAGTGTTTGATATGACTAGTACATGATGATGGGATTTGAGGATGACATGTGACGATATTGCCGTTAAGGGTACTATAGTACTAGATAGCCGACGTAGATGTGTCATCCGAACCATACCTATTTCCAAACTGAAGAATCGTATGCATCTTTTAAACAGATACCTTGAGGGGCGTAAGGATTTTCAAATGATATCTTTTCCTTAAAAACACCGTAACCCTGACTTTCAAAAACTACGATTCGCACCTTTTAAAAACTGATTGTATGGTTCAGGTGTGTATGTTAGATTAGGTACGTATGCTTATAGTAAAGGTAGAAAGTATATATAGAATTGACTTGATGTAGGAGATAAATGCGATGAAAGGAAAATACGATGTGACATGATGATATATTGGTATACGGATGCGATTCGATTGAGATGATTGATACCTTGACGATCCCCTGATACGAGATTGTTATGGATGTGACCTGGGACATAGGTATATAGATATATATTTGGAATGTTGTGAATCAGGAATGATAGGCCGTACGTAACATTAGGCCGTACCCTCATTATCGTAAAGGTTGATAGGATCCCTACTGATTTATGCCGCCGTACGATGATTTTCCGTACGTGATGAGTTTGAATTGATGATTGATCCATACCCTTGACTAGAGGATGGCGTACAATGGATTATACCGTACGTGATGTTGTGTGGCTAGATGCTGATTGATAGATTCACCGACTCAGTCATGTTAGATACGTATACCCGTCAGCTTTTGCATATGATTTACCTTATGCTGCATTCATGTTATTCTCATTGCATTGCATATACCTGTGCTAGTACACTTACACCATTATCGATGATGCGTATGTTACACGTACACAGATTTGCCGGCTCACACACTTCATCATCGATGATTGCCATGTCATTACACGGTAGAATTGCTGCATCATGATATGACTCCCTGCATAGATTACCTGCTATAGTTGCATATGCACCTTTATACGATGCTGCATTGACTTCGAAGAAATTGGGAACCGCAGGATATATTTTAAAACTGGAATCATTTAAAAGAGCGGTTTTCCCTGGATATGTCACATCACTGTTCCATGTTGCATGATATACGGATATGCTTACATTTCTATCATATGTCGCATACATCATGCTTTATGATTTTACGCATTGAGATATGTTGTTTTCATGAGATTTCTGGATTTGAGAACCGTGGTCATTTTAAAAGAAAGTATGCATTGTTTTAAAACCCGGTTTCTCTTGATATGATATTTTAGTGCGTCCACCATGCGTTTTCTCGGTTCTGAGACGTGTGACATGTGAAACCCGATTCGAAGAGATGGACGAGGCCAATTGCGGGTACATGGTGGACCCGGTATGGTACCCTGGGGCGAGAACGGATTTGCTGTGCAGTAGACGGTGAGCCTGGCAGAGAGACCATTACCTACTGGTGATTGGTTGGGCTCGGCGGATATCCGGAGGATACTGACCGGAGTCGAGAGATGATATGGGCCGATCCGGACTGACGGAGCTCGTGGGCCGATCCGGACTGACGGAGCCCGAGATATGAGGATTTACGTGTCTATGCTGGACACGGGTTTCATGATATTTTCGAGTGTCGATGCTGGACACTCAGGTTCCATGATTTTGATGTGTCGCGAGGGACACACGTTGATTTATATCCTCATACTTTCATGCATATGCTTTTATGATATTTACATGCATGATATTGTTGTGTCATTGGTTGACACGTGGACGAAATCCACATGTATACATACATTGATTATATGATTTGACGAGATCCACATGCACATATACATTGATTATATGTTTGGATGATATCCACATACACATAGGTGTTGATTACATTATTGGCACACATACAGATATGGTCACCCTAGATATCATAGTATTACCTTTTTGATATAGTTGACCTAGGAGTCGTTGTTTATTCGATTTCTACTTGTAGATGTTTTTCTATTAACGAGTTGGCAACTCACCCCAGTTGTGCCACAGTTTTTGTAGGTTGACCGCACGGATCAGTAGCGGCATCGCTGGCATACAGTTGTATTTGGGTGTTTTGCATTGTTAGGTGGGACAATCGTACCCACTCTTGTATTTATATTTCATATTGCATCTAGTCAACTCCATCAATCGAAACTAGTATTTGTATAAGTAATGAGACTTAGCAAGACTTGTAGTAGCGAGATTTGAGCGATGGGTTTTATGTTCTCTTTTGGGGATTTATATCTTGCTTTATTCTTTATCTTTTGTGGTGATCTTCGCCATTGGGCGTCGTATACTTATATTTATGCTTTGCGTGGTTGTGATCTGCCGGTTGGCGAAGAGCTAGCTCCTTCTTGGGGATGCCTTTATATTTTCATGTATTGTGGTTTTGGATAAAAAAAAATACAAAGGAGCAGCTGCCCAAATTTTTAAAAGACGAAACATGTTTTCAAACTAGCAAATTTCACTCGCATTATTTATGTCCCTTTTTCCATGCATTAAGAAAACTTGATTTCATTATACCTTTGTATTAAAACTTCACCTCTTTTATTTTCTTAAAAAGGTTTAGATTTCTGGGTTTTAGCTTACTTGAATTACGTCACGCTTTTAGACGTTGCGTGATTTAAGTGCTGGTCATGAGCTAATATTTCGGGTCGTGACACCAGCGTATTGACAAGTCCTTAGAGTCCCATACAGAGGGTTTCCCTGCTTCAGGAGAAACGATGTAGAGGCCGTATGGTTTTACGGCAGGGTTCGATCACATACGTGTACTTGTGTACGGATGATGTTCGGACGGATAATACTAGTGGGCTTTGGTTTAAGTCGGATCCTAGTATTATATTGTTGGATTAATTTTGTCTCATTGTAATCGTATTCTTCGGAATACGGATGTGGGTATGTAAATACGGATGAGGGGTATTCTTGTAATTTCTTACAAGATTACTTTTAGAAGATTACACCTCATTATGGTTTAGACCTTTTTGGATTAAAAGGTTATTGAGGTGTAAGATGAGGTGTTTATTGCATTTTTGGTGGCATGGCTTATTAGTGACCGATGGTTACTTTTCTAAGCATGATTAAGTTTTTGTTTGTTGTGAGATTTTGTTGACTTGAAATATTTTTGGTTGACTCTAGATATTTTAGAGCTATGGGATATTTATGTGGATGGCTTCAATTATTGAAAAGGATTAACACAAAAAGAAATCTCACAACAAAGAAAAAGATTTAGCCATTTTCTTTCTTGAGTTGCCTCACTCTCATCCTCAAGGCATCTTCTTCTTCCTCCACCCAAACCATCTTATGTGTTGAGAAACATTGGGTGTCTTGAGACAAATTAATCCTTCATCACTCTCTACTTCTTCTACGGTATCTATTGTAGCGATCTACGTACCCTAGTTATCTCGAATATAAGGTTGGATCTCGATTCATAGACACTCGGGTGGATCATCTTCGATGAAGGGAGACCAAAGATCAAGCTTGATCAAGGAGGCCTCTAGGAGCTTGGGAAGATGGTTCAAGACCGAAGGACACGGATCATTCGGTATAACCATTCTAACTCCATTGCATGTTTTGTTATCTAGGGCTTATGGGTCGATCCGGGTTATAGGGTTGTGTTAGCACCGGTTTTTGAAAATTTTTGTTCCACATTTGGCCACGGATTGATGGTCGGGGCGCTTGCATAACCCAACATCCTCGCCGTAGATCATCTTCTGCCTTAAAGACTTCAAGCAAGCTTGTTCCTTTCATCTTGTGAAGCCATTCTAGAGTCCGGAAGATCACTACTTGGAGCGAAGGGACTACTACACGGAGCTTTTGAAGTGAAAGACCGGTCTACAAAGGTTGTATTCCTTGTTCACTTAGATGTAAAGTTGTTTACATTCATGTTTCGTCAAGTTCTCTAGTTAAGATTCTAAGGTTAGGGTTATTTAGCATGGCAAATTTTATAAAATGGCATGGTCGAAGTCTCCCGAAACCTTGTTGTCTTTCTAGGTAACCCTACAGTGGTATCAGAGTCAGGCTAGAGAATTAGATGATGTTTGTAGAATTACGAAACTGAAACAACTCCGAAACATCGAAACACAAAACCTAGTTTCTGTCGATTTTTAAAAGTCTTCAAAAAAAATTTTAAGCAGTTGCAAAATGTTACATGAGATGTAATATGAACACCAGACAAATACGAACCCCATCCACCGGATTTGACCTGGCGACATACTCAAAAAACCCGGCCTGGCCGGTTTTCCATCATTGTTTGGGCTTCTTTTTGGTGTGGTGTTCCAGTCTCTGGGTTTTGGTGTTTCAGGTGTTGCTTTTTTTTTTGCTAAGATTGCATGTGATGTTATCTTTCTATAAAGGCAATTCGGAGTGTTTCGTAGTCGTAATTCTAACATCGTTTCGGGTAATTTAGATGACGTTAAAAATTTCGAACGAATATCAATAACCCATTTTCTCCATCGATGGAAATTTTCCACAAGTTGGATTTTCTCCAAGTTAAAAACATTCAAAAATCATGCAAGTAATTCTATGGACCCTCTAGAAGAACGAAACCCTAACTCGATTCTATGACCGCCGGAACCGCCGTCAAACCCTAGGGTTTGCGGTAGTTCCACGACGCCATAGGTGAGGCAGGGATTAGCCCTTCTACGGTTGGTCCATAGGTATTATGGCATGTTCTGAGTATTTCTTAACTGTGCTCAAGTGTTGGGATCTTTGGGAAATTTTGAGTGTTTGTTGATTCGATCGAAATGTTTAACATCGTCTAGCTATCTGTGGAATATGATACAATATTTGGAATCTACTCTAATTAGTTTTATGAAAATTGATTAGTTGCTTGTAAATTTAACATTTCGGTCTCAGAGGGAATCGGGAATCTTGTTGAATTGCCCGATTTCTTTTGAAAAGATGTTTTCATGAGTGGGACCCAAATATAAGATTTACAATGTTTGGCATGAAATCCGAAATATGAGATATTCCGGGATTATGATGTCTAAGGGATGTGTCGATTCCAAATGTTGTAGTTTGACATTTTCTTTTCTGCGAACGTAAGTGTAATATGTGGTGTATCGCCGGTTTCGTTGCTATATGTCAACGACAATTGGGATACGCATATTTACTTACGTTGATGACATGTGATATTATGTGTTGCTGGGATATGTTGTATTGGATCGTCGTGTTTTGAATAGCCGGGGGTTTTTGCGTGAGATGAGAGTTTTTTATTTTCATTCATATAAAAATTTGTATGTAATATTCTTTTATTGGGGCACTTCCGGATTGAGGATGATGTCACCATTGATGTATATTATTTACTTTTCCGCATTCGTGTAGACCCAAGGTGGGGAGCACAAGTAACCGGGTTTTAGAGTCCAGTGGGAGACCATCTTGAGGAGTCGAGTCTGGGTCTCCTAAATCTAGAATTGGTAGGGTTTCTTGTCGCTCTCGTAGGGGTCTAAAGATATGGGTTTGGTTATTCATTGCGACCGTGGAATCCGTGTTTTTTACTGGCTTGATATAAAACACGGACATCCTAGTATATCCAATATTTCATATGTTGACTTCTGCTGCTGATATTCTATGATGTGATCACTTTATATGCGTGAGACGAATACTTTATTGTTATATATATGATATATAATAAACGTTGCTTATGTTTTCCACCCGCGCTAGTCCCGCCCCACTATGCCGTTAGTTAAGTAACCTAACGGTGCATAACGGGACACTGTGGCGAATGCGGATGGCATAAGCGTACGTTGTATTTTAATCTCTTCTGTGATTCTTAGGAAGCATAAATGATGGGACTTCATTAATGAGATTAATGAAAGAAAAGAAACCTAAAGATGTTGTAGAATCAATTTTTCAAAAAGGGTGGCTCTAGTTTTGCATTGCATAGCGGTATTCCTTGTAGAATATCCAGCACCTCATTCGATGAGGAAAGAGCCGAGATCCCTTTACCGGGAGTGGCCTCTTTAGCAAAAGCTAGAAGATGCTACAACCCACTCGGTTTTGTCTTTTGATTGCTTCTCTAGTTCTTACTTTGCATAGCGGTATTCCTTGTAGAATATCCAGCAACTCATTCGATGAGGAAAGAGCCGAGATCCCTTCACCGGGAGTAACCTCTTTAGCGAAACTAGTAAAAGTCTCAAAAACACTCCTTTTCAAAATCACTCGATTATACAAACGATATCAAGTTCATTACACAAAACGTTTTCCGAAAAAAACCTGTCGTAGCCCTCCGTCATTTCAGATAAGTACTATTTAGTATTCGTGCTGCATTTGTTGACCTCTGTCAAGGCGTAGTGTGCGGTAGCTGACTAGTGCTTATCTGCAAATCTTGTGATGCGATTGGATTAGGGTAGTCGTACAATCATGTTGACCTCTGTCAAAGGTCGTGCGGGTGGGTTTAATTCAATCATGAAATGGCGGGTTGAACTTGACTAGCGCACTATGGTTTGTTGACATCTGTCATAGTCGTAGGACGCTAGGGGTAAAATATTATCGGGAATTTCAAGTGTAGAAATTTGCAATGATATTGCATACCATATATGAGATAGTTGGATCCCGATACCCACTGCGAGTAAGAATTACATCTGGGAGAGTTTTACACATCACAATTAATCGATCAAGTAGGTGTCTAGAAAGGTGTTAACGGGGTTACTGTAAGTCCGCGTTGCCAACCCCAGTTCTTGCGGGGAGGTGGAAACGGTATAAAAATCAAATTTTTAGCGCACTAGGCAACATGGACTAACAAAAGTCGAGATCTTTTCTAAAAAAAACTAGCTACCAAGCTAAAGAGAGTTAGCTACTCGGAGAAGATGTTATACCTCACTTGAACTCCTTCTTCTTGAACTCTTTGTAGAGGTTGGGTGGTGCTTTCCTCGTCGCCTTCTTTCGTCAAATATGGATCCACCTGAGGGTTCAACCTTAGGCTCCTTTCTCGAACTTTGAGAGAACTAAGGTCTTTGGCTTGCTAGACCTTCAACCCTAGAGTGAGTAGAGAGTGGTTTAGAGTATTTTATCTCAAGGAGAGGTTTCTCAACACATGAGAATGGATCTCCTTGAACTAGAGGAGGAGGAAGAAGAAGAGGGGAGAGAGAATGGATTGGTTTTTTACAACCATAACAAAATATAAGTGATTTATCAAAAATAATATTAATCAAAAAATGAAAAGGTGATGGTTAGTTTGAATAGACCATTATCATAACACCATAAATGATTTTGCAAAGATTAAAGAACATCTACAAAAGGTAATGATGATGGTCAAAGTTTCAAACCTAGTCAACTGGTCAACCTTGGTCAACAAGTCAACAAACCCAACCATGACACATTTTCATTAAATTAATATTATTAATTGATAATTCACAAATTCATCAGGGTTTGGAAAAAGACGACTGTCAACTGTGGATACACACCCGTTCCGAAACCCTAATGAAAATCCTCTTTCTCCGCCTCAATCAACTGTGCATACACACCCGCATTCGTGTTCCGAGGAACATGAATACTATGAGATAAAACCAACCCCAAAACAAATACTAGGATCTGGCTCAAACCAGAGCCCGCTAGTAATATCCGTCCGGACTCCAAACGTGCACAAGTGCGCGGATGAGAACGAACCCTTTCGCAAAACCATGCGAGCTCTACTCTGTTTTACCCAAAGGCGAATAGCCCTCTGTGTGGGACTCTAAAGACTCGAAACTACGTTGGCAGTTGGTTTAACCACAGACCGCAAGCGGCACTAGCTGTACGTAACGGTCCCCAGGTAGATGCCGATAAGAAGACTGACGAGGTGAACCCCATCTAAACTCCTACTGAGCCTGAATGTGACAGTCTCCATACAGTCCGGTCTGTTCGTCTGATACATCGCATGGCGGGCCTAGGGGGGCGGTAAACGTCAGTCCCCTAATAGCGGTACAAGTCGTGCCGGGGTGAAGCCCAGAACACCCAGAGATAACACTGGAAATCTACCAGTATATCTCGCTTGCCCTGGACAGGGACTACTCGTGTAATGGCTCTCCTTGACACAGCGCGATGTCAACCCCCAATACCGGGAGAGACGAATCCTATCTAACCGTCACTGCCTCCAAGTGCTTCGGGACTGCACCCAACTACTACCTGTTTGCACGACTCCTCTGAGCCGTGGTAGGGTAGTAGTCAAAGTACAGTGGGAACACACTTGAGGCGAAGTGACAGTGTCATGTCAGCAGACTAAGCTGTACTCATGTCACCTGGGAACTGATAACTGACGGTAGGTATAATACCAACCATCAGTTCCCAACGAGTCATGTCCAGTGTACTCGTAGCCTAACGAGCACCCGCAAACTATCTCAAGTACGACGTACTAACGGCTGTGGGACAGACCGCCTTCCGCACTGGGATGAGAAACGCATACGCTAGTCTACTCCGGAGTATCGATGCCCTGTCTCGATAATCCCACGACTAGGGACGTGTATAAGGATGTGCTTGTAGATTACCCAGCCCCCACGAGTGTGACTGCCATCACAACGCTGGTAATCAAGCAAAGATCATAAGGGCTCTACTAATGTGTATAGATAATATGCTAAAAGAAACACATGTACACATTAAAGTAGAAACAAACCAAGTAGCATACTACCATTTTGAGCAAGATTGTATATACAACTGTGAATATCCCAAGCTTCCATTAAGTAATATACAAACTAGTATGATACAGTAATGGCCTCTAGGGCATATACACTAACAATCTCCCACTTGCACTAAGGCCATGTACTGGCGTGTCGAAGACCTATCATCTCGATCAGCCGCTCGAACTGAGTCTGGGGCAAGGCCTTGGTGAATGGATCTGCAGTGTTATCTTCTGAAGCAACCCTCCGAACCTCGATCTCCTGGCGATCCACGATCTCCCTGATCAGGTGATACCGCCTCAAGATGTGTCTAGATTTCTGATGGGACCTGGGTTCCTTCGCTAAAGCTATAGCCCCATTGTTGTCGCAATACAGAGGTATTGGATCAACAATGGACGGAACCACCTAAAGTTCTTTCAAGAACTTCCTCATCCAGACGGCTTCTTTTGCGGCATCAGATGCAGCGATGTATTCCGCTTCCATAGTCGAGTCTGCAACGGTTTCCTGTTTGGAACTCTTCCAACACACCGTCCCTCCATTGAGGGTAAAGACAAAGCCCGACATAGACTTGGAATCATCCTTGTCACTCTGGAAGCTGGAGTCAGCAAAGGCCTCGATCTGGAGGTCTTTTCCGCCATACATCAAGAACATCTCCTTAGTCCTTCTCAGGTACTTGAGAATGTTCTTTACCGCTATCCAGTGTTTCTCCCCAGGGTTTGACTGATACCTGCTTACTACACTAAGTGCATAAGCCACATCTGGTCTGGTACACAACATCGCATACATTATAGAGCCTACCGCAGAAGCGTATGGTATAATAGACATGCGATCCCTTTCCAAATCAGTCTTGGGAGACATCTCTTTGGAGAGGGTGATCCCGTGATAAGCCGGTAGATTACCGCGCTTGGAATCTTCCATACTGAATCTTTTCAGTATGGTGTCGATGTACCTGGACTGCGAAAGTCCTAACATCCTTTTGGATCTATCACGATAGATCCGAATCCCCAGAATGTAGGAGGCATCACCCAGGTCTTTCATGGAGAACCTGTGTGACAAGAACCCCTTGACAGATTGTAGTATAGGAATGTCATTTCCTATCAACAGAATGTCATCCACGTACAAAACGAGGAATACGACAGTTCTTGCTACAAATCTACTATAGATGCATGGTTCATCTGGATTTTTGATAAAGCCAAATTCTTTGACCGTCTCATCAAAACCGATGTTCCAACTCCGCGATGCCTGCTTTAGTCCATAGATGGACTTAAGCAACTTGCACACCTTTCCGCTGCTCCCACTCTGAATGAAACCCTCTGGCTGGTCCATATAGACGCACTCCTCTAAATTTCCATTTAGAAAAGCGGTCTTTACGTCCATCTGCCAAATCTCATAATCGTGGAAAGCAGCAATAGCAAGAAGGATCCGAATGGATTTCAGCATAGCTACTGGAGAAAAAGTTTCATCATAGTCCAACCCAGGTCTTTGACGAAAACCCTTTGCAATAAGTCTAGCCTTATAGGTCTCAACCTGTCCATCTACACCAATCTTCCTTTTGAAGATCCTCTTGCATCCTACGGGTTTTACCCCATCTGGAGCAATGTCCAACGTCCATACCTTGTTGGTGTACATGGACTCCATTTCAGTCCGTATTGCATCCAGCCATTTTACCGAGTCAACGCTCTGAATGGCTTGCTGGAAGCTAGTAAGCTCATCACTATCAATGATGCAGTCCTCTCTATCCCCGTCTATGAGAAAACCGTAGTATCTCTCGGGCGGATGAGACATCCTACTACTCCTTCGGAGCGGCGTAGGAATGTCCTGATCTCTCGAATCCTCTGTTTCTACTAAGCTTTCAGTAATAGCTTGTGGTTCTGGAATTTCTTCCAGTTCTATTGCACTCCCACTAATTTCCTTTTCCAAGAACTGGTGTTCTAGAAAGTGAGCATTATGAGAAACAAATACCTTTTGTTCCTCTGCGTGGTAGAAGAGATACCCCCTGGTGTTCTTTGGGTATCCCATAAACTTACACAGTACTGAGCGTGCCTCGAGTTTGTCCGCATGTTGCTTTTTGACAAAAGCTGGACATCCCCAGATCTTCAGGTATTGAAGATAGGGTTTCTTCCCACTCCATAATTCATATGGTGTGGTAGGCACAGTCTTAGTTGGAACTCGGTTCAAAAGGTATGCAGCTGATTCTAGCGCATATCCCCAGAATGATCGCGGTAACTCAGCGTTACTCATCATGGACCTTACCATATCCAATAGGGTTCGGTTCTGTCTCTCCGATACACCGTTATATTGCGGAGTGTATGGAGGAGTAAGTTGAGAGAGAATTCCATTCTCTTTTAAGTAATTCAGGAACTCGGCACTCAAGTATTCACCACCTCGATCAGATCTTAGTGTCTTGATACTTTTGCCTGTTTGTTTTTCTATTTCATTCTTGTATTCCTGGAATTTTTCAAAGGCTTCAGATTTATGTTTCATTAAGAAGACATGTCCGAACCTTGAAAAATCATCCGTAAAAGTAATGAAGTAAGAATAACCGCTTCGTGCATGCATAGACATTGGACCGCACACGTCGCTGTGTACGAGTCCCAAGAGCTCGCTCGCTCTTACTCCGTGTCCAGTGAACGGAGTCTTTGTCATCTTTCCTTTGAGACAGGATTGACAAGTTGCATAAGATTGATACTCGAACGGATCCAAATATCCTTCTGTATGTAACTTAGTCAACCTTCTCTCATTGATGTGACCTAGTCTACAATGCCATAAGAAAACCTGATTGATATCAAGAGACTTTCTTTTGTGTATATTCTGGACGTTGAAAATCTGTGGTTGGTTTAATACGTATATACCGTTGCTTAATGTACCTGACCCAATCAGAACTTGATTAAGGTGAATGTTCACAACATTACTTACAAATGCAAATTCATAACCTTCTTTAGATAATAAAGATACAGAAATGATATTACAAGTTGCATTTGGTACAAAATAACAACCATGCAAAACCAAAAAATGTCCATCTGACAAACCCAGGTGATAGTCCCCCACGGCCTCAGCATCCATGCTAGCTCCGTTTGCAACTCTGACGGTCATGTCACCTGCTTTCAAAAACCTACGCTTTCTCAACGCCTGCAAAGAATTACAGATATGAGATCCTGATCCGGTATCTAATACCCAGGAAGTAGAGTTTATTGATAGACAGTTTTCAATAACATACACACCTGAAGCTGAAGCCGCAACCTGCTTCAGATCCTGTGTCCTGGCTTTCCAAACCCTGCAATCCTTTTTCCAGTGTCCACTCTTATGACAGTAAAAGCACTCTTCTTTCCCCACAAGCTTCCCTGCTATCTTTGTTGCTTTTGCCTTTCCCTTCGTATCCACTTTACTGACACCGCCTCTTGGTTTGGCGAGGGCTTTCTTCTTCTTTCCCTTGGCTTTCGCCTTGGACTTAGAAGAGGAAGATCCTCCTACAAAAAAAGTGGATGTCTCCCTACCCTTTTCTAGGGTGCCCTCAGCAGTCCTCAACATGTTCAGAAGCTCGGGAAGTTCAACCTCCTTTCCTTGCATGTTGAAGTTTAGGATGAACTGGGCGTAAGTGGAAGGAAGGGACTGGAGAATCAAGTCCATATAGAGTTCATTCTCCAACGTGGACCCAAGGTCCGCGAGCTCCTCAATGTAGCCAATCATCTTAAGCACGTGTTCCGCTACCGATGATCCGACGGCCAATCTTGCCGAAAATAGCTTCTTCGACACTTCGTATCTTGCGATACGAGACTGCTCTCCATACAGTTCTTTTGTATGGAGAAATATGGACTCTAGGTCCATATTCTCATGCCTCCTCTGATGTTCGTTGTCCATCGAGGCAAGCACGAGGCATTTGGCCTTCGCGCAATCGATCTCCCATGTCTTACGGATTTCTTTATCCGCGCCGCTGGAGGTGGGACCTGGGAATGGGGGAGCTTTGGTGGTAAGAAGATACCCCAACTTATCATAAGTGATTGCCATCTTGACATTCCTGAGCCAATCTTTGTAGTTTGGCCCTGTCAGTATGTTTTTATCTAGTAATAACTTAAGTCCGGTCATCTTGAATGGTCGCTGCAATTAGGAGAGAGAAAAGAAACACTCAGCATGATGCTCTTGCAAGTTTAGAGTGGTTTTTAGTTTGTCTAAACAGGATGGCTTCCACTGTCTCTCGAATCCCTCCTCAAATCACAAAGGAAGAATTAGTCGTGATCAATCCCACCGTACAATACTTGCTTAACCGTTCAGCCAGGACAGTGTCGGTACTTCGAGGGAGGTTTTCCAACGCTTTGGCGAAGTTCCTTAATTTAAGAACCTCTTTTCCCTGGGGGCGTAGCCCTGCTAACACCTTTCTAGACACCTACTAGGTTTATAGCATTGATCTTTTAGTGAGAAATTTCCCGAGGAGTAGCATATACTCACAGTAGGATCGGGATACAAATATCATCGCGTGACAAAACTGAAGGAATCCTACCAGAATCATCACACTCCAAATGGTATGCAACGCTAGCAAGTTTCAGTACTTATGAAACTCCCGATGTGATTTTTGCCCCATGCTCTTATGACCTTGGCGTGAGGTCAAAATGTCATAAGTCACATGTCAAGTTCTACCCATCATTATCCAGGTTAATTTGAACCCACCCGTACCTACCCTTGACGTAGGCCAAAATGGCTGTACGACTGTCTCAAATCAACGCATTCTATCTATGCAACAGATAAATATCCGGCAGCTACCAATCACTATGCCTTGGCGTGAGGTCAAAATACATAGCTTGAATACTACCGAATATTTAACTGAAATGATGGAGGGCTACGAATGGTTTTGGCGAAACCGTGAACGTAGTGAACTTGATATAATCGATGGAACGAGATAGCTTTTAAAAAGGAGTGGTTCAAGCTCCGCATTTAAAAGTTTAGTTTTGAAAAGAACCGAGCGATTTTCAAAGTGTTCCAATCGAGTTTTGCTTGTTTTATTTTCTTGCATTAGTTCTTTTAATGCGTCCCATCATTTAATCCTACCATTGCAGAAAACAACCAAAATATGACGTACGCTTATGCCATTCGCATTCACCACGCGACCCCGTTATCACCCGTTAGGTTACTTAACTAACGACAGAGCGGGGGCTGGGCTAGCGCGGCTGTAAAACATAAGCAACGCCTAAATAGTTATTATATATAAATATATAGCAATGATTGACATTACAGATCACAGATGAATACATTGGATATACTAGGAATCCTGTCACACCCCGCTTCCCAGAGTACGCTAGATTGGGCACGTGACATAGCCAACCATGCTACCTGTGGGTAGGAAGTATCCATCCACAGTCGCATTACGGCTGTAGAGATATCAAGAACAAGATAAAACTATACCAAAAGAACCATGTCACGCCCCGCTTCCCAGAGTACGCTAGATTAGGCACGTGACAAATCCGCAATCCGTTCGAGCCTGCAACGAAAAGCGGATTACACGGTCGCGGTGAATAGCCAATACCCCACCCAAGACCCCTACGGGTGCGGCAAACTACCCGCCAAGTACCCGAAGCGAAGCAACCTCCCTCAATTCCGTGAGTAGGCCACTCGGCACCTCGAGATACCCGGTAGTTTGTGCACCCCCTCCATGGGTCTATCCTAGGAGCAAAAACAGTAAAAAGAATTATACAATGACGGCTACAACCCCGACCCGGTTGTGCGGCCAAACAAATAATATTACATCAATTTACATATTACATGAATGAAAGAAAAAGAAACACTCATCTCACATCCACCCCGGCTATTCACCCGCGACAATCCAACGCATTCATATACACATACCATCATCAAACACAGATCACAGATATGTATAACACCCACTAATCGACATATAGCGATTAGCCGATGTTCAATACATATAAACATCACAGATATAACCGATTAGTCAAAATATAGTGAAGTTCGATCAAAAATACGGATTTATAGGCCCCCAAATACAAATTTCATTTCTGGAAAATCTGGGCTGGCATAAACCAACTTAAAAATCCCAAAACCACAACCTAAGAACACTGCACCAAACTCGGTCATGAACCGAGTCAAAACGGCCGCGGTTCCGCGGCAATGGGTATACTTTTGCCGCGGAACCGCCGCGCTTTGAAGGGATCACTCGACCGTTTTTGGTGGGCTTCTTCACAAAACCCTGAGATGATTTTTGGAGTATGACTTTTTATTTTTAGAGCAGAAAAAATTTTAACAGAAACTTAGGGTTTTGCATGTTGTAGTTTTGCGATTTTTCCGATCGAACTTCTATACACTTTACTACCTAGCTAGTTTATGTTTAGTTAGGCTCTGATACCACTGTAAGTCCACGTTGCCAACCCCGGTTCTTGCGGGGAGGCGGAAACGTTATAAAAATCAAATTTTTAGCGCACTAGGCAACATAGACTAACAAAAGTCGGGATCTTTTCTAAACAAAACTAGCTACCAAGCTAAAGAGAGTTAGCTACTCGGAGAAGATGTTATACCTCACTTGAACTCCTTCTTCTTGAACTCTTTGTAGAGGTTGGGTGGTTCTTTCCTCGTCGCCTTCTTTCGTCAAAGATGGATCCACCTGAGGGTTCAACCTTGGGCTCCTTTCTCGAACTTTGAGAGAACTAAGGTCGTTGGCTTGCTAGACCTTCAACCCTAGAGTGAGTAGAGAGTGGTTTAGAGTATTTTATCTCAAGGAGAGGTTTCTCAACACATGAGAATGGACCTCCTTGAACTAGAGGAGGAGGAAGAAGAAGAGAGGAGAGAGAATGGTTATGATAGAATGAATTGGTTTTTTACAACCATATCAAAATATAAGTGATTTATCAAAAATAATATTAATCAAAACACGAAAAGGTGATGGTTAGTTTGAATAGACCATTATCATATCACCATAAATGATTTTGCAAAGATCAAAGAACATCTACAAAAGGTAATGATGATGGTCAAAGTTTCAAACCTAGTTAACTAGTCAACCTTGGTCAACAAGTCAACAAACCCAACCATGACACATTTTCATTAAATTAATATTATTAATTGATAATTCACAAATTCATTAGGGTTTGGAAAAAGACGACTGTCAACTGTGCATACACACCCGTTCCGAAACCCTAATGAAAATCCTCTTTCTCCGCCTCAATCAACTTTGCATACACACCCGCATTCGTGTTCCGAGGAACATGAATACTATGAGATAAAACCAACCCCAAAACATATACTAGGATATGGATCAAACCAGAGCCCGCTAGTAATATCCGTCCGGACTCCAAACGTGCACAAGTGCGCGGATGAGAATGAACCCTGTCGCAAAACCATGCGACCTCTACACTGTTTTACCCAAAGGCGAATAGCCATCTGTGTGGGACTCTAAAGACTCGACACTACGCTGGCAGTGGGTTTAACCATAGACCGCAAGCGGCACTAGCTGTACGTAACGGTCCCCAGGTAGATGCCGATAAGAAGACTGACGAGGTGAACCCCATCTAAACTCCTACTGAGCCTGAATGTGACAGTCTCCGTACAGTCCGGTCTGTTCGTCTGATACATCGCATGGCGGGCCTAGGGGGCGGTAAACGTCAGTCCCCTAATAGCGGTACAAGTCGTGTCGGAGTGAAGCCCAGAACACCCTGAGATAACACTGGAAACCTACCAGTATATCTCGCTTGCCCTGGCCAGGGACTACTCGTGTAATGGCTCTCCTTGACACAGCGCTGATTGGAAGAGTTAAAGTTAACCGCAATCAAGACGGTGTCGCTATGCAGCTAGCCGGTTGAGCACGGGTCGATCCACAGGGAGATGGTTGTATGTCCTTTCTTGTTTTAGACGAGTCAATAAAGAATTTGTATGTGTTTGTTCAATCTAACTTATGTGTATTATTTGCAAGTATAAAGTTGTTAAGAAATAATACGATAATGTAAGCTAAAGAAATCCGTACTCATAACCTTTGAGCCGAGTCTTGACCAATTGAAGCTAGAGCAATCGGCAACAACGTGGATTAGGGGATTTAAGCGCGGTATTCGTGGAATCCGGCTTATTTACCCTTGTCCTTCCGTTCTTGTCTCTTGCTTTCGCCTCCGGCCAAACCGAACGCAACCGGTCGCGGTTAGGAGTCACCGTTACCTTGTTAGGGTAGGGTGCCTAACGGAGCGATTGCGTATCGTTTGGGCGGAGTTCAATGGAAAATAACGGGAAAAGGAAAAGAGCAAAGAAACATTAACTTACAATACCGTATTTATTCTTAACAACAACAATAATTACAACCATTCACAAAGAGAACCAAGAAGAGCAAAAGAAAAGAACAAAGAAAAGAAAAGATTACAAGTAAGTAAGTGCATGAATTAAATTGCATGAAAGTAAAGCAAGATAATAATAAGCAAGTAATAAAAAAGCGATAAAAAGAACAAGAAACTAGAACTCAAGACAAGCATGGGATCAATAGCCAACCCTTAAACTTGCAAGCTCAATCAAGAGGTTGCAAGATCAAGAGAAGGGTAGAGAACGCATGTGAAATGAAGCGCTAATTCCATAAGAAAATACGACCTTTGAGATCAATAACTAACCCTTAACCATTCAAGCTCAATGAAGAGGTTGAATGATCAAGAGAAAACAAGAATCTCAAGGGAAAGTTAAACAAAAGAGAATGATACAAAAGCCCTCATCTTCATTGATCTTCCACTCAAAAAGCTCTCACTACAATTTTCATGGAGAAAAAATGAAGAAGAAGAAGAAGAAGAACAAAAACCTACAAAAAGAGATTAAAAGAATGGACCCCCAAAGCTTGGCAAGTTCTGGAGTATTTATCGGCAGAAAACTGAAATTCTAGGGCAACCATCAGAACACAAATAAAAAGACCAAAATACCCACAAAAGTTGGTCAGACAAGGAGGCATTACGGTCGCGGTTCCGCGGCCAATACCCCCTATTGGCCGCGGATCCGCGGCCCTATGGTGGGATTAGGGTCTCTGTTTTCTTGTACTTCCCTGGTTCTGTGTGCCCTTTATTCTGGTGTATGTATTTTCTCAGCTTTTCTTCACGATTTTTCCAGAATTTCTGTTGAGGGAAAGGTGATTTGATGTGGACTTTTTGTCATGATTTCCTCGTGCTCCGTGTAGATTTCTTGGATCTTGTGCTGCCATTGAGCCTTGTGCATTAAAACGACAATCGATTTGCCATTTTGTCTCCTAAACTGGTGTGTGGCAACAGACGGATAAAGAGCGGAGATCCGTGATTTATCTGTGAATGGCAGGAACCCGAATTTTGTCATGCTTTTCCATGATATTCACTGTTCAGGGCCGAGAACCTGTATTCTGCATTTATGTAGCAAACACTGATAAAAAGCACCTGCCTATAAACACACAAGCGTAAGAATGGGCGGTATAGAATGCAATATTCTGGTATGAACAAATACCCCCAAACTTAAGTTTTGCTCGTCCCGAGCAAAACTAATTATTCACAAAAATAAAATCCTAACCGCACTTTCGCAGGGAACGCGATTGCACTGAGCGCGTGCAACAAGCCGTTAAACTTCTAGGTGTCCCTAGTAGGAGGAGTGTTGTCTCCTGAGGGTTTTCAGCGGATTACACCCACAAAATCCCGTCAAGCTAGTGTAATAAGTTAACATCGATTCTACTCCTACAGTTTAGTATTTACGTTAGAAACTCTATCATCCTAAGTTAGAAATATCCAACCCTTATTTTTTACACCTCTAATCTATTTAACCTTAGATCATATACGTTCCAAAAAAACTTAGAAAGATGTTGGTTCTCCTGAGTTTTCCTTCTAAAGCGCGGCCTCAAATCAGGGATTTTTATCAACTTCACAGAAAACACAAGTCTTATTCTTTATTTCTATCTTTTATTCAAACATCGATTGTATACCCCTACGTGTGTGTATATTTGCACCCCTACACTCAAGAATTCAATTCAAGCTATAATACCCTTGCCCTAATACCTAATACTACTTCTTTTCATTAAGGATGGACGGATTTGCTCACACACCTTTCATGCGACTATTAATGCTTCTTAAGGCACTAACGGCCGATTACTGAATGTGTGAACATTAAAGCGTAAATAGCAGTTTCCAGGTCTTGACTTTATTCTATTTTTTCTTCTTTTTCTTTTTCCTTTTCTTTTTCTTTTTCAAGACCGGATATATTTTTCACTATGCTCTTTTTGGTGTTTAGCTTTAAATACCGTTTTTTCTTTCATACTAGGCTTTCAGGCAAGAGTATTTCAAGGTATCCTCTACTATCCCAAGTTTCAAGGTGCGTGTAAGTGCAGTTTGTAGGGTATATACTTTCTAAATTTGAACTCGAGAAAAGAAACTATTTTTCAGACTTATCCTTCAGTAAAGCATCAATACTTTCCCTTCATCTTGACTTAACTCAAGAACTGAACTCAAGATTACCTATTTCTCAAAAAAACTGTAAGGACGTATACTTACCAAAGTTAGACAGAATGAGGGTTATTTTTAGGGTTTTCAATCCCTAAGCCTAGAATTTAGTTATTTCTATCATATCAACTAAACTTTCGGAATAAAGATCTAAGTTACCCTATTAGCTAACTTGACGACAAAGTTTTTATATTTTTTGGAAAATTTTCGATTTTTGTGGATTTTTAATAGGGTATGCAAATGCAAAATATACAAATGAATGCGAAGGAAGAAAGCTTACCGAGCACACCCCCAAACTTAAACTTGACAGTGCCCTCACTGTCAGGCTATACCAAGAGGGTCAAAATTGCCGGCGCTCCCTAAAAACAAATTATATACAAAACAAAAAAGGAAAACAAAAAATATATACAAAAAAGGAGTCGCCCCCAAACTTAAGTAAAACAGTGTTTCCACTGTTAAGCGTCGAAGTTCAGGATTGGGGGGGAAAAGAATAGTATCAAGCTATACAAGGCCTTACACAGGCCAAAAGTTAACACCAACCATTCAAAGATTTTATCATGGTAAAGCAGTGGTTGGGGAAAGAAGGTGAAGAGGTAAGAAATGGAGAATACGCGAGACCGTATGGAGATAGAAGCGGGATACGGTCTCGGTATATCAGAAGAAGAATGGCGGAAGGGAAAAAGAAGTGGAGTACGAACTTAAGGGTGCAAATGGAGTAAATAGATTAGCACAATTTATGATGAGCGATGTGTAAAAAGCGATTGTGCTAATCTATTAACCCGTCGAGAAATGGGGTCAAATCCCTCAAGATTCGTGAGAAACCATGGGTACGCCGAACTTGGTAAACCAGACATATGAAATGAAAGTGAGACGGGTTCTTGCAAGGTCGGAACGATGGAAAGGATGGAGGGAAATGATCGAGGAGGGGTATTGGTTAATGGTTCAGAAGGGTGTACACAGTCAATGACAGGGACAGGATGAATTGGAAAATCCGACTCATCAATTAAAACTGGTTCATCCTCAAAACTATCCTCAATATTCTCTTCAAAATTTATCTTATCCATGCAAATTTCCTCAAAATCTAGACGCATCAGGGGTTCGGGAAAAACAGTTAATGACCCGGGATGATGAATTGGAGAGAAAAACTCTGCCAAATCTATAAGTTCATCATCCAAAATATTCCCGGCGTCAATATCCTTAATCAAGTGAAAGTCAATTTTCTCAGACACCTTATCAAAAGCATGGATTTCAATCAATTCAGGTTCTAAGATGGAGGTGTAGAGGTCAAAAGGATTGGGTGTGGTTTCACTTGGCAAGGTCCCTTCACAATCTGGCAAATCAAACACTACAAAGTCGCACAACTCATTAAACATTCTATCTTCAACTGATAATTAATTTGGAACACTTGATAGACTTTCAACACAGGAGTTGTGGGATTCAATTTGAAACAGGTAGGTTTGATTTGGAAGGGTATACAGCTCACTCTCTCCACTCAAATTCTCAGCCTGTCCTACCGCCTCTTGATACATTGGAAAATTTGGAGCTAGCTGGAAACTAGCTACCGGGTCAGTAGGTTGTATGAGAGCGGCTAAGGACGCATTCAAATCCATCATCTGTTGGCTGAATGCTACCCTAAAGTCTTCCAACGACTGTTCCAGACTAGACATAGGTTGTGAAGGGGTTTCAGTAAAAGATTCAAAGTTGTTTGGATACTGAAAACTCCGAAATGGCGGTTCTGATGCAATGTCTAGGGAAGGTGCAAAGGTAGGGTAGGATTGGTAGGAATTGAATGGTGGAATAGGGGTAGGATCAACCTTTGGATAAGAAGGTGAATGAAATTGTTGATCCCAAGAATTTGAAGTGGTGAAAGGAGTGAAAGATCGGCTACGAGATTGTTCAATACGTTCAGCGATGGACAAAGGACGACTTGCAAAAGGGGTATCAACATAAGAGGGTGGGGGAGGTTGAAAAGGTTGATACAAAGTGGATTGCGGAGGGCAAGTGTTTGTCCTAGACGCGTCTATCCGATCTTTCAAAGAGATTTTGGGCATGGAGGGATCGTTCGACGTTCGACCAAAGCAAGAACTGTAAGAAGTAATGTCTGGTTGTGGATACCAAAGTTCGGCAAGTGGTTTGCGAGGTGGGGTACCCATGATATGAAGAGAAGGAGAAAGAAAGGCAGAGAAAAGGAGGGGAAAAAGAATGATTTTTTTTTTTAGTTAGATATTAACAAAAAAATGAAATATACACACAAAAAAAGAATATGGACAAAAATAATCACGACACAAAAATACCACACACCTAATCGTTCTAGGGTTCACCTAGGTCAACTAGACCTGCTCCAGAACTTGATTGTCGAAGTAAAACTGTGTCGAGAAACGGGCTCAAGATACACTGATCACGAGGCCAGGTAAGTGCAGAGATAAGGGGAGGTTGTCCAACGCTTTCGCAAAGTTCCTTAATTAAATAACCCTTTCTCTTTTGGCGGTTGCGCCGTTAACACTTTCCTAGACACCCCGTAAACAATATACCGTTAAGCGAGGTTCTAAACACGGTTTATCTTCTCCTAATGAGCGCGAAGTCCTTAAGGCTTAAAGTCTAGTTTCTTTTAAATTTTGTGCGGGTAAACGTTATGCTCAAGTTCGTGATTTGTGGGCCACGGAAAAGGTGATGAAATCCTTTACCGTATATTGTGGGGTTCGCTTGCCCTTAAGTCCGTATTAATGTATGCAATGCGCAATTCAATAAAAATTCTATAAAGAATCAAAAAATCGTTTTTTAGTTTAAGCGCGGCACTGCAACAAATACGGGTTAGTCAATTTTTTTTAGCGTTTGCTAGCGAACTTGCAAAGAATCCTACAAAGAATAGTATATTGGATGCGTCGGATTTGAGAAGAAGGTGTTCGAAAAATACGTACCGTTAAGATTTTGGGTTAGGAAACCCCCGTTGAATCAAATCCGGTAAGCTTGAAAAGTTCGCTTGCGCGGGTCAAACTACCCGGATCTTTGGCACTGTACTTTGCAATCACCTTAGCCTTGAATGTACACTTTGCTCCCCACAATCGCAATTTGCAAATCTGCAAAAATCTGCACTCTTGCCCACAAAAATGATCAAAAATGACAAAAAGAATTTTTTTTTTTATAAATATATACAAAAAGAATATTAACCCGAATAACAAGAAAGAAAATACGCTACGTCTCCCCGGCAACGGCGCCATTTGATTGGAAGAGTTAAAGTTAACCGCAATCAAGACGGTGTCGCTATGCAGCTAGCCGGTTGAGCACGGGTCGATCCACAGGGAGATGGTTGTATGTCCTTTCTTGTTTTAGACGAGTCAATAAAGAATTTGTATGTGTTTGTTCAATCTAACCTATGTGTATTATTTGCAAGTATAAAGTTGTTAAGAAATAATAAGATAATGTAAGCTAAAGAAATCCGTACTCATAACCTTTGAGCCGAGTCTTGACCAATTGAAGCTAGAGCAATCGGCAACAACGTGGATTAGGGGATTTAAGCGCGGTATTCGTGGAATCCGGCTTATTTACCCTTGTCCTTCCGTTCTTGTCTCTTGCTTTCGCCTCCGGCCAAACCGAACGCAACCGGTCGCGGTTAGGAGTCACCGTTACCTTGTTAGGGTAGGGTGCCTAACGGAGCGCTTGCGTATCGTTTGGGCGGAGTTCAATGGAAAATAACGGGAAAAGGAAAAGAGCAAAGAAACATTAACTTACAATACCGTATTTATTCTTAACAACAAAAATAATTACAACCATTCACAAAGAGAACCAAGAAGAGCAAAAGAAAAGAACAAAGAAAAGAAAAGATTACAAGTAAGTAAGTGCATGAATTAAATTGCATGAAAGTAAAGCAAGATAATAATAAGCAAGTAATAAAAAAGCGATAAAAAGAACAAGAAACTAGAACTCAAGACAAGCATGGGATCAATAGCCAACCCTTAAACTTGCAAGCTCAATCAAGAGGTTGCAAGATCAAGAGAAGGGTAGAGAACGCATGTGAAATGAAGCGCTAATTCCATAAGAAAATACGACCTTTGAGATCAATAACTAACCCTTAACCATTCAAGCTCAATGAAGAGGTTGAATGATCAAGAGAAAGCAAGAATCTCAAGGGAAAGTTAAACAAAAGAGAATGATACAAAAGCCCTCATCTTCATTGATCTTCCACTCAAAAAGCTCTCACTACAATTTTCATGGAGAAAAAATGAAGAAGAAGAAGAAGAAGAACAAAAACCTACAAAAAGAGATTAAAAGAATGGACCCCCAAAGCTTGGCAAGTTCTGGAGTATTTATAGGCAGGAAACTGAAATTCTAGGGCAACCATCAGAACACAAATAAAAAGACCAAAATACCCACAAAAGTTGGTCAGACAAGGAAGCAGTACGGCCGCGGTTTCGCGGCCAATACCCCCTATTGGCCGCGGATCCGCGGCCCTATGGTGGGATTAGGGTCTCTGTTTTCTTGTACTTCCCTGGTTCTGTGTGCCCTTTATTCTGGTGTATGTATTTTCTCAGCTTTTCTTCACGATTTTTCCAGAATTTCTGTTGAGGGAAAGGTGATTTGATGTGGACTTTTTGTCATGATTTCCTCGAGCCACGCGTAGATTTCTTGGATCTTGTGCTGCCATTGAGCCTTGTGCATGAAAACGACAATCGATTTGCCATTTTGTCTCCTAAACTGGTGTGTGGCAACAGACGGATAAAGAGCGGAGATCCGTGTTTTATCTGTGAATGGCAGGAACCCGGATTTTGTCATGCTTTTCCATGATATTCACTGTTCAGGGCCGAGAACCTGTATTCTGCAGTTATGTAGCAAACACTGATAAAAAGCACCTGCCTATAAACACACGAGCGTAAGAATGGGCGGTATAGAATGCAATATTCTGGTATGAACAAGCGCCATGTCAACCCCCAATACCGGGAGAGACGAATCCTGTCTAACAGTCTCTGCCTCCAAGTGCTTCGGGACTGCACCCAACTACTACCTGTTTGCATGACTCCTTTGAGCCGTAGTAGGGTAGTAGTCAAAGTACAGTAGGAACACACTTGAGGCGAAGTGACAGTGTCAAGTCAGCAGACTAAGCTGTACTCATGTCACCTGGGAACTGATAACTGACGATAGGTATAATAACAACCATCAGTTCCCAACGAGCCCTGTCCAGTGTACTCATAGCCTAACGAGCACCCGCATACTATCTCAAGTACGACGTACTGACGGCTGTGGGACAGACCGCCTCCCGCACTGGGATGAGAAACGCATACGCTAGTCTACTCCGGAGTATCGATGCCCTGTCTCGATAATCCCACGACTAGGGACGTGTATAAGGATGTGCTTGTAGATTACCCAGCCCCCATGAGTGTAACTGCCATCACAACGCTGATAATCAAGCAAAGATCCTAAGGGCTCTACTAATGTGTATAGATAATATGCTAAAAGAAACACATGTACACATTAAAGTAGAAACAAACCAAGTAGCATACTACCATTTTGAGTAAGATTGTATATACAACTGTGAATATCCCAAGCTTCCATTAAGTAATATACAAACTAGTATGATACAGTAATGGCCTCTAGGGCATATACACTAACAGTTACGCCCCTGGGAAAACGAGGTTTATTTTAATTAGGTCCGTGCGAAAGCACGGGGAACCTCCCTCAAAGTACTGACACTGGCCTGGCTGAAAGATTGGCAAGCTTGTATGGTGTAATTAATCCCGGCTAGTCTTACCTTTTAGGGTTTGATGGAAGATTTGATAAAAACAGTTGGAGCCATCCTGATTAGATAAGATAATAACCAATCTAATCTTGCAAGAGAATACGCTAAGTGTTTTCTTCTCTCTCTCTCTCCTGGTAGCGACCATGTCAGGCCTCAATCAAGATAATAATATGGATGTATTGACCGAACCCGCTTGTTATACTGAGCTGGGGAACGTTGGTTCCACTCCAACTTATAATTGTTATAAGTCCGAGCAGGAAATAGGGGATTACCAGGATTCCCATGCCACCCAAACGAAGAATGAGCATGTTGATGCATCTTCTTCGGGTGTGTTAGTTACCGAGAACTATTTCTCAGTACACTCTACGTCCTGGGTATTAAATACCGGTTCGGGATCCCACGTATGTAATATGTTACTTGGGCTAAAGAAAGGTAGAGAACTGGGAATAGGTGATCATTCTGTAAGAGTAGGGAATGGTGAAAATGTTGCAGCCAAAGCAGTTGGCGAATATCACCTTGTATTACTAAATGTTAATACATTGATTCTGAACGAATGTTATTACATACCGAATCTGATATGCAATATTATATCAGTTTCTTTATTAAGTAAAGAAGGATATAATTTTGTATTACAGGATAATGTTATGACCATCTTCCTAAATCAAAAGTTGATTGGATCAGGCACGTTACATAATGGCATATATGTTCTAAATCAAACAACAGTTCTTAATGTACAGAACATACATAAGAGGAAGAGTTCAGAAATGAACGAATCCTTCTTGTGGCATTGTAGACTAGGTCATATTAATGCGACACGACTAGCTAAGTCACATAAGGATGGATATTTGAATTCGTTCGAATTATCATCTTATGAAACTTTCCAGTCATGTCTCAAAGGTAAAATGACCAAAACTCCGTTTACTGGACACGGGGAAAGAGTTACGGAACTCTTGGGACTGATACATAGTGATGTATGGGGTCCCATGTCTACACATGCCAGGATGGTTCTTCGTACTTCATTACATTCCCTGACGATCTCTCTAGATTCGGTCATGTGTTCCTGTTGAAACACAAGTCTGAAGCTTTTGAGAAATTAAAAGAATATAAGCATGAAGTCGAGAACCAGACGGATAAAAGTATTAAAATCCTACGATCTGATCAGGGAGGAGAATACTTGAGCACGGAATTCCGTGACTATCTAAAAGAGAATGGGATTCTCTCTCAGCTTACTCCTCCGTATACACCACAGCACAACGGTGTATCGGAGTGGAGGAACCGCACCCTATTAGATATGGTGCGCTCTATGATAAGTACTACTGAGTTGCCTATTTCCTTTTGGGGTTATGCGCTTGAGACAGCAGCATACCTATTGAATCAAGTTCCATCTAAATCTGTGCCTACCATATCATATGAGATATGGAGTGGGAAGAGACCATGTCTTAAACGAGTTAAGATATGGGGTTGTCCGGCCTATATCAAAAGGCAAAATTCGGAAAAACTCGAGGCACGATCAGTTCTTTGTAAGTTTGTTGGATATCCTAAACATTCAAATGGACACCTATTCTACCACAGTGAGGAACAAAAGGTGTTTGTTGCTCAACATGCCATCTTTTTAGAAAAGGAATTTCTTTTAAAAGAAATTAGTGTCAAAGAGGTAGAACTGGAAGAAGTTCCAGCCGCACAGACTACAACTGAAGATTTAGTAGAACCAGAGGATTCGATAGTTCCCAACGAACCTCAGCCTCTCCGCCGATCTAGTAGAGTTCCTCATCTGCATGAGAGATACTACGGTTTTCTCATTGATGGTGGGAGCGAGGATTGCATCATGGAAGATGATGACCCAACTAGCTTCGAGCAGGCCATCACGAGTGGGGACTCTATGAAATGGCTGGATGCAATGCGATCTGAGATGGAATCCATGTACACCAACAAAGTAAAAGAAACTTGGTGTAGATGGAAAAGTTGAGACTTTCAAAGCTAGACTTGTTGCAAAAAGTTTTCTTCAACGACCAGGTCTGGATTATGATGAAACCTTTTCTCCAGTGGCTATGCTAAAGTCCATCCGGATCCTACTTGCCATTGCTGCGTACCATGACTACGAAATCTGGCAGATGGATGTAAGACCGCCTTTCTAAATGGTGATTTAGAAGAGAGCGTGTACATGACTCAACCAGAGGGCTTCGTAGACAGTGGGAGCAGTGGAAAGGTGTGCAATCTGCTTAAATCCATCTACGGGTTAAAGCAGGCATCGCGGATTTGGAACATCTGTTTTGATGTGGTAGTCAAAGAGTTTGACTTCATCAAAAACGTAGATGAATCTTGTATATAAAAGAAGGTGGCAGAGAGTATGGTCGTCTTCCTCGTATTGTACATGGATGACATACTCTTGATAGGAAATGATGCTCCTATACTGCACTCGGTCAAGCTCTTCTTATCACAAGGATTCTCGATAAAAGATCTAGGTGATACCTCCTACATCTTGGGGATTAAGATCTATAGAGATAGATCTAAATGGAAGTTGGGATTGTCCCAATCCAGGTACATTGACACCATACTAAAGAGGTTTAGTATGGAAGATTCCAAGTGTGGGAATTTACCCACGATCTCAGGACTCACTCTCTCCAAAGAGATATCTCCCAAGACTGATTTGGAAAGAGCTCGCATGCAAGAGATACCCTATGCTTCGGCAGTAGGCTCTATCATGTACGCGATGTTATTTACCAGACCCGATGTAGCATACTCAGTAAGTGTAGTGAGTAGGTATCAAGAAGATCCAGGAGAGAATCACTGGACAGCTGTGAAGAACATTCTCAAGTACTTGAGAAGGACTAAAGAGATGTTCTTGGTGTATGGTAACGGTGAAGTCCAAGTGAAGTCCTTTACTGATTCAAGCTTCCAGAGTGATAAGGATGACTCTAAGTCGATCTCAGGTTTTTTCTTCACCCTCAATAGAGGGGCGGTTTGTTGGAAGAGTTCCAAGCAAGAAACCGTGGCAGACTCGACGATAGAGGCAGAATACATCGCTGCCAACGATGCTGCCAAAGAGGCTGTCTGGATGAACAAGTTCATAACCGAACATGGTGTAGTTCCGTCCATCGAGCATCCAATACCTTTGTATTGTGATAACAATGGAGCTGTGGCTTTGGGCAAGGAACCCAGTTCCCATCAGCGATCCAGGCATATTCTGATGGGTATCACCTGATCCAGGAGATAGTTGATCACCATGAGATCGAGGTCAGGAGAGTTGACACAAAGAATAACACGACGGATCCACTCATAAAGGCCATACCCCAGATACAATTTGAGAGACTCTTCGAGATGTTGGGTATGAGATACTACAATAGCTGGCCTTAGTGCAAGTGAGATTGTTAGTTATATGTATGCCCTAGAGGCCATTATTGTACATATGATGTATATTATAGTGGATGCTTGGACAAATATAGAGAGGACTTTCTTGCTCGACATGATAGTATGCTATCTGGTTGCTCTTTGTCTTAACATGTATACTTGTATTGTGATACCGTCTTGCTCTCACATGTTGATAAAGCCCTTAGGATGTGTACTTGACTACCAGGACTACGATAGAGATCATACTAGTGGGGCCAGGGTAGTCCATAAGTACATCCTTTAATTGTTCCTAATCGAGGGTGTATCAAGACAGGGCATCGATATTCCAGAGTAGACTAGCGTATACGCTTCTTGATCCATATGATGGGCGATGGATGATCCCACATCCATTGGTGTTTGACATCAAAGATGGTATACGGGTGCTCAGTGAAGACTGGGTACACTGAATAGGACTCGCCGAGAACTCCTAGATGTTATTATACCTAGAATCAGATAGCAGTTCTCTGGTGACACTGGTACAGGTTAATCTGTAGACCCGAGATCGTCATAGATTCTTGTGTGATTCCCACTATGCTTTGATTTCCACCTTACCACATTCAGGAGAACGTGCAAAATGGTGGCTTTTGGGTACAGTCCCGAGTCACATGGAGGAAATGAGCGATAGGAGGGGATTCGTCTCTCCCGGTATTGGGGGTTGGTGTTGCGCTGTGCTCGATTGGCCATAACAGGGAGTCCCTGGCCAGGGCTGATATGGAGAATTACCGGTATGTGTTATCAGTAGTTTCTCGTTATGAGCCACACATCGGCATGACTTATCGGTTACTAGGGTCTGACGTTTACCGCCCCTAGACTAGATATGCGACATATCAGACAAAGAGACCGGACTGTACGGTAGTGTTACTGACAGGCTTTACGGGAGTTTAGACAAGCTTGCTTGTTGATCTTCTGATCGCTCAATACCCGGGTATCCGTTACGTCCAACTAGTATCGCTGACGGCTTGTGGGTGACTGATATGATCATCATCTACTGCCGGCGTATTGACGAGTCTTTAGAGTCCTACACAGAGGTTTCCTAGCTCATGCGAAACGAAGTAGGAGCACATATGTGATATGTACAGGACCGAGATTAATACGTGTATGTGATACCGTATTCTATTCTCGCCATATGTGATATCGGTCGGTTATATGTGATATAGCCGGGTTATCGAGTCAAGTGTTGATTCGATAAGATGATACAAATAATATTAGTCGGTTATATGTGATATGGCCGGATTATTAAATCAAGTGTTGATTTAATAATTTAATGTATAATTGTATATTTGATATATTAATTTATATTAACTAATATTAGCTCACTTAAGAATTTCTTTATCTCACTTATGCATTTAATATATATGTGATATATATTAATTGTGTTTCTTTTTGTGTCATGCTTGATGATACATGCTACATGGGTGTAGGAGACTCACACCATGCTTATGGTGATGAGGGGTTTATTTATTTAATGTAAATAAAATAATTAGTTGGAAATTAAGCACATGGTTGAAGCTTATGGAAGCTTGTGGAACCATTGACTTAGTCCACTAATTTTGTTTTACCTTATATATTTATTAACCTAACCATTATCTAAAACCATGGTTATGTCTCTACATGAGATATATGAGATATTTCTCACCCATGGTTGCCATAACATTATTCTCTTCATCAAGAGTTAGCTCTCTAAGTTTTTGAGAGGTGAAGAAAATTAGTGAGAAAATTAATTCTAAAGTGAGCAAAATTCCTACTTCATCAACCTACACTAAATTAGCCATTTAGTTTAGGTTGTTTGCTTCACTAATTCTAAATTAGTGAAGAAGAAGCTTGAGTTAGTGTCTCCTCGACGTAGATCATCTTCGGCCTCAAAGATTTCAAGCAAGTTTGTTCATTTCATCTTGTGGAGCCATTCTAGAATCCGGAAGATCACTACTTGGAGCGAAGGGACTACTACACGGAGCTTTTGAAGTGAAGGACCGGTCTACAAAGGTTGTATTCCTTGTTCACTTGGATGTAAAGTTGTTTACATTCATGTTTCGTCTAGTTCTCTAGTTAAGATTCTAGGGTTAGGGTTATTTAGCATGGCAAATTCTATAAAATGGTATGGTCGATACCTCCCGAAACCTTATTGTCTTGCTAGGTAACCATACACTCATAACATAACTGTATACCTCATGTTAGTTATATATGCCGTAGAGGCCATTGTTGTACATATGATGTATATTATAGTGGATGCTTGGATATATATAGAGAGGACTTTCTTGCTCGACATGATAGTATGCTATTTGGTTTCACTTTGTCTTAACATGTTGACTTGTATTAGTTTACTGTCTTGCTCTCACATGTTGATAAAGCTCTTAGGACATGTACTCGATTAGTGGGACTATGATGAGATCATACTAGTGGGGCCAGGGTAGTCAACGAGTACATACTATAACTATTCCTAGTCGAGGGTGTATCGAGACAGGGCATCGATACACCAGAGTAGACTAGCGTATACGCATCTTGACCCATATGATGGGCGATGGATGATCCCATATCCATCGGTGTTTTGACATCAAAGATGGTGTACGGGTGCTCAGTGGAGACTGGGTACACTGAACGGACTCGCCGAGAACTCCCAGATGGTATTATACCTCACGTTAGATCGCAGTTCTTCGGTGACACTGGTATAGGTTAGTCTGTTGACCCGAGATCGTCATAGAGTCTTGTGTGATTCCCACTGTGCTTTGATTTCCACCTTACCACGTCTAAGAGGGCGTGCAAAACGGTGGCTTTTGGGTGCAGTCCCGAATCACATGGAGGCAATGAGCGATAGGAGAGGATTCGTCTCTCCCAGTATAGGGAGTTGATGTTGTGCTGTGTTCTATTGGCTATAACTAGAAGTCCCTGGCCAGGGCTGATATGGAGATTTACTGGTAAGAGTTATCAGTAGTTTCTCGACCTGTTATGAGCCTTACATCGACACGACTTATCGGTTACTGGGGTCTGACGTTTTACCACCCCTAGACTAGATATGCGACATATCAGACGAAGAGACCGGACTGTACGGTAGTGTTACTGATTGGATTCACAGGAGAATGTACATGCTTGCTTGTTGATCTTCTGATCGCTCAATACCTGGGTAGCTGTTACGTTTAGCTTACCGCTTGCAGCTTGTGGGTGTTTGATATGATCATCACCTACTGTCGGCGTATCGACGATTCTTTAGAGTCCTACACAGAGGTTTCCTGACTCGGGCAAAACGGAGTAGGAGCACATATGTGATATGTGCGGGACCGAGAATAATACGATATGAGATACTGCATTTATTCTCGCGATATGAGATATCGGCCGTGTATATGTGATATAGCTGGGTCATCGGATCAAGTGTTGATTCGATGAATTGGTACATGTTATATTAGTCGGTTATATGTATTATAGCTGGATTATCGAATCAAGTGTTGATTCGATAATTTAATGTATAATTATATATGTGATATATTACATTACGTTAACAAATATAATCTCGCTTTATTGATTTATTTTCTCACCGGATAATACATTGATGTATATGCGATATATGTTAATTGTATTATTTTCTTTTGTTACATTAAATATTATATATGTGATATATAATATTGTAACAAGTTAGGGTTACAAATGCAACATGATTTGTTGAGTTTAAACCTAGTTAAGGTTTGGATTAGGGTTAGCTTTTTCATGAAGCTTCATGAAGCTTTGACTTTATCTTTTCTCTTTGGATTTTTGTGGAGTCTTTCTTAACCCAACCCAAACCCTTAACCTATGGTTTATTTTCTACAAAGGTTAAGCCCTTCATACTTAACCTAAGGTTGCAATTGTAACCACAATGATAATTCATTATTCATCACATATACTTTTCTTCTTCTTCTTCCTCCTTGAAAAGCTTTCTGGCTTTTGGATTAGTGATGAATAAGTGTGAGAAATTGAAAACAAAAGAGAGCTAAATTCCTACTTCATCATCCTCATCTATTCTAGCCACTTAGATTAGGGTGTTCACTTCTCTAATACTTGATTAGAGAAGTGAGAGCTTGAGTTAAACATTCTTCAAGGTAGATCATCTTCGAAAAAGAAGACTTCAAGAAAGCATGGATCATTCGGCTTGTGGAGCCTCTCTAGAGTTCGGAAGTTCATGGATCGCGGCGAAGGGACTACTACTCGGAGCTTATGAAGCGAAGGAACGGACTACAAAGATTGTAATCCCTCTCTCTTAGGTGTAAAGTTGTTTACATTCTATGTTTACCCTAATTATCTAGCAAAGATCCTTGCTTTAGGTTGTTCGACACTTGAAAATTTTGATTTTGGCATGGTTGATGCCTTGTAGAACCTTGTGATAGTGCCTAGTAAGCCTACAGTAGTATCAGAGCCTAGCTAGAGCATTAGGCTGTAAGTGCACGGCGGCGCCCCGGCCTCCATCCCGAGACCAAATGCGGAAGCGATGGTTAACTTTAATTTTTCTTGAACCGGCACCACCGCGCACTAAAACCCAGATCGAACCATTAATTAGTCCTAGCTAACTACAAGATGGGGAAGACAGATATACCGACTGATCCGTGTCCTCCGGTCTTCTCATCGTCGTCCCGATCTCCCGCGGAATGTCCGGTCTCCACCTCCTCGCCGGAAAGGGCACCACGTCGCCGGCTTCTTTTACGGGCTCCCACCTCTATACCGAGGCAACTCAGGAATGAAGCTGGCGAGTCGACGTGCCCAAGGTTTGCTGCAGAATGGTGTAGAACCATGTCTCATTTGGGGTTATGGAGTTTGCCATTTGGTGGAGGAATGAACTATCGTTTGGAGGTGGAACTATTGGATTTTTGTGAAGCCAAATGAGTGTAAATACCTTGCACAAAAATTGGGACAGCCCCCAATGAGGAGTGGCCGGCCATATGAAGTGAAGAGAGAGGGGGAGAAAATCCTAGTGGGGTTGTATCAATAACACAAGGAAAAAGAATGATAGATCACCAAGTCAAAGAGCAAACCACACTCCCTCATCATGACTAACCATCATCATCAAGCATGATACTGAACAAAGACCAACACTCCACCACAACCATCATGAAAACAAAAGTCAAGCCATCATGGTCAAAAGAAGTCAAATGATGGTGCAAGTATCATGATACAATAAAATGCAAAGAACACCCTCCACAAACGCTTATTTGCACAAATGCAAATAAGCCCTCCTCCACCAATCTTCGGCCAATGAAAGATACAAAAAAATATGGCCGAAACGGAAAGCAAACTGGCAACTCCAGAAAACTGGTCCCGTAATAAATTACAGGAAAACCCCGATACTGTGTATACATACCCGCATTTGTATTCCGACCGAAATACAAATGCAATGAGACAAAATCTACACTGTACTATACTAGGATCCGGCTTAAACTAAAGCCGGCTAGTATTATCCGTCCGATCCTGATCCGTGCAATACCGCACGTATCTGATCGAACCCTGCCATATCTCCATATGGCCTCTACAGCTTTTTGCCCGAAAACTTGAGCAACTGAATGTGGGGGACTCTAAAGACTCGTCAACACCTTGGTTGTGGATTTAACCACTAGCACATCAGAGGTATAAGCCAATACGTAACGGGCTACCAGGTATTGACCAAAAGGGACGTCGATGAGCGAACTCATCCTGACACCCTACTGAGCCTGTCAGTGACAATATCCGTACAGTCCGATCCGTTCGTCTATGAGCGTCGCATGGCGGGCCTAGGGGGTTGGTAAAAGTCAGACCCCCAAAAGCAGTACAAGTCGTGTCGGAGTGTAGCCCAGAACACCCTGAGATACTACTGGAATACCTACCAGTAAATCTCCTGCCTCGGCCGAGGGCTTCGTGTAATGGCTCTCTTAGACACAGCGCGACCTCACCCCCAATACCGGGAGAGACGAACCCCTGAAGATCCGCTCACTGCCTCTATGTGGCTCGGGACTGTACCCAACTAAAACCTGCTTGCACGTCTCCTTTGAGCATGGTAGGGTAGTAATCAAAGTACAGTGGGAACTCACACGAGACAAATGATGATCCCTAGGTCGATGAACTAACCTGTACACATGTCACCAGGGAACTGCTATCTGACGCCAGGTATAAGACCAACTAGCATGTTCCCGGCGAGTCCTGTCCGGTGTACTCATAACCCAATGAGCACCTATATACATCTTAGGTGAACCAACTGACACCAGTGACTTGTGAGACCGGCCACCGCCCCTCGTCGGGGTCTCGACTGTATACACTAGTCTACTCTGGAGTATCGATGCCCTGTCTCGAAACTCCCACGACTAGGGACCATTTAAGGATGTGCTTATAGACCCCAGCTCCCACTTATATGATCGCCCTCATACTGTTGGTGGTCAAGCAAGAATCCTAGGGGCTCTATCAACGTGTAATAGCGACATGTCAGGTCGCTTAAAGCAGTACACGATGATAAAGATAAACCAGATAGCATATTATCATCTTGAGTAAGACTGTCCTACCGGAATAGGTCCTCCCTCAATCATTTGTTAGTTATATGTATGCCCTAGAGGCCATTACTATACATACGATGTATATTGTAGTGGATGCTGGGACATATATAGGGAGGACTTTCTTGCTCGACATGATAGTATGCTATCTGGTTGATCTTTACCTTAACGTGTATACTGATTGTCTCTCTGTTACATGTTGGTAAAGCCCTTAGGATATGTACTTGACTACCTGGACTATGATGCGGATCATACTAGTGGGGACAGGGTAGTCCATAAGTACATCCTTCAAAGTCCCTAGTCGTGGGTGTATCGAGACGGGGCATCGATATACCAGAGTAGACTAGCGTATACCTTCTCGACCCATACTGATGGGCGATGGATGATCCCATATCCATTGGTGTTTGACATCAGAGATGATATGCGGGTGCTCAGTAGAGACTGGGTACACTGGACGGACTCGCCGAGAATTCCCAGATGGTATTATATCTCGCGTCAGATGGCAGTTCTCTGGTGACACTGGTACAGAGTAGTCTGTTGACCCGAGATCGTCATAGAGTCTTGTGTGGTTCCCACTGTGCTTTGATTTCCATCTTACCATGTCCAAGAGGGCGTGCAAAACGGTGGTTTTTGGGTACAGTCCCGAGTCACTTGGAGGCAATGAGCGTTAGGAGGGGATTCGTCTCTCCCGTTATAGGGAGTTGATGTTGCGCTGTGTTCGATTGGCTATAACAGGAAATCCCTGGCCAGGGTTGCTGAGATTTACTGGTAAGTGTTACCAGTAGTTTATCGAATTGTTATAGACCTCATATCGACACGACTTATCGAGCTATTGGGGTCTGACGTTTACCACCCCTAGGCGAGATATGCGACATATCAGACGATCAGACCGGACTGTACGGTAGTGTTACTGGTTGGATTCACTGGAGTGTGAGCGGGCTTGCTCGTCGATCTTCAGATCGCTCAATACCCGGGTGGCCGTTACGTTTAGCAGACCGCTTGCGGCTTGTGGGTGCTTGATATGATCATCATCTACTGTCGGCGTATTGACGAGTCTTTAGAGTCCTACACAGAGGTTTCCTGGCTCAAGCGAAACGAAATAGGGGTGCATATGAGATATGTGCGGGACTGAGAATAATGCGTGTATGTGATACCGTATTTCATTCTCGCGATGAATGTATCGAATGGTTATATGCGATATAACCTAGTTATCGAATCGAGAGTTGATTCGATAAGCCGATACATTTGATACTAGTCGGTTATATGCGATATGACCAGATCGTTAAATCAAGTGTTGATTTAATGATTTAATGTATAATTATATATTTGATATATTACTTTGCATTAACTAGTATCGGTTCACTTTTAAATGGATTTTCTCACTCGGTTTGTGCACATTGTATATGTGATATACTTTTGTATACATGATTGTATCATGTTTGATGATACATGCTTTTTTGGTTAAGTGTAAAGAATTAAACCAAGGTTAAGTTGTTGATTAGGGTTTTACTTATACATTTATGTTATTTATTTATTCATTTTGAATAAATTGAAAGATAAATGAATGGTGGCTTCATTTGTTTTTAGTTGAAGCTTCATGAAGCTTTGACTTGTTGACCTTTTTGTTCTCATCCTTAACCCTAACCAATCAACCCAACCTTAGTCAATTCTCTACACTTAACTAAGGTTAAGATTATGATAAGTATTCTTTTATTTTCTATTTTCTAAGAACTTATCATATTCTTCATCTTCTTCTTCTTCTTCACTTCAAGAAAAAGCTTGAAAGCTTTAATGGCAAAGTGAGAAAAAGAGTGAGAAATCCAATTCTAAAGTGAACCCACTTCTTATTTCTTCATCCTCTACCTCTTGCCAAGTAGTAGAGTGTGTTTCCTTCACAAGTTTTCATGACTTGGTGAAGTTGGAGCTTGATCTAGCGATGCCTCGACGTAGATCATCTTCGGCATGGACATCGACGACCTAGCTTGCCCATTCTCCGACGAAGCCGACGTTAGAGCCCGGGAACTCATTTGGACAGCGAGGGGACTTCGTTGCGGAGCTATGGAGGTGGAGCACCAGATCTACAAAGGTTGTATTTCCGTATTCTTTATAGTTAAGTTGTTAACTAGTTTCTATTTTCGCCTAAACTTTAGCCAACGATCCGTATTAGGGTTTCTCGGCGCCTTGATTTTTTGAAATTGGCATGGTTGATTCCTTGTAAGACCTCTTGAGAGTGCCTAGGAACCCTACAGTGGTATCAGAGCCTAGCTAGAGCCTTAGGCGAAGTCTAGACGGAGTTTGAAGTCCGAACGAACCCGAAAACCCATTTCAAAATTGCTCTCTGTCCTTTTTTCAAAAACTGGGATTTTTCCAAATTAAAAATTGCTAAAAATTTAGCAGGGAAAAATAAGAATTACGATGCAAAAATTTATTCGTGAACAGTGTAAACGGCGGCGGAACCGCGGCAGAATCCTGGCTTCTGCGGCGGTTCCGCGGCAACATGGTGACGTCATCCTCCCCTTTTTGCACAGTAATTCATGTTGTCAGATGCTGAGTTTTCTGGGAATTTTTAAAATTTATTCCAGAGTTGAATTTTCTGGAGTTGTTTTGGGGATTCGGTGTTTTGATCGGAGTATCAAATTTTTGTCTGTGTGACTTTCCGGATAAATTTTAGAATATGTTAAAAAGTTCGACCGGATATAAATACCCAACTTTTCCCCTGTCGGGAAATTTCCAAGTGTTGGATTTTTCCGTAGTTTAACGACGTTCTAAGTAGTGCAAGTAACGCGATGGACCCTCTAGAAGACAACAAACCTTAACTCGATTATGTGACCGTCTTGAACTGCCCTTTGAACCTTCGGGTTTGGGGCAGTACGGCGTGCCACATGTGAGGCATTGGCTTGACCCTTCTACGGCTGGACCGTTGGTACTGAGGCACGAACTGAATGTTGTTAGACTTGTTTCATGTGATGAGCTGTATCGGGAAAACTTGGGTGTTTGACTGTTCGATCGAAAAGTTTAACATTTTCTATTTATCTGGAATGGGATACAATAATTGGAATTCACAAGAAGTTATGAGATAACTGAATGAATGTTATAAACATAGCACTTTAGTCTCACTTGATCGGTTGCCACGGAATTTTGATGTGATCAAAAGTCCGTCGCAATCACGTAGCGTACGCGGATACTCGCCGGGTAAACTTAATAGACAGCCTCACTCCATAGCCCCGACCAAGTGACTGTAGGAGAACCCCGTCGCCGAAAGCATCCGTCCGGGTGCTCGTGGCAGCGGTGTTCCGCCTTGGTGCACTTCGTCGCCGGTATCGGGGGTGCGGCCGTCTACTGAAGTTTGCGACGAGCATTCGATCAGGATGTCGGGAATCTTGTTGAATTGCCCGACTTGATATTGAAAAGAGTTTTCGATAATGAGACTAAAATGCGGGGTTTATAATTGTTAGGCATGCGATGTCTAAGTAATTCATTTGGTCAGGCATGCGATGTCTGAGTTGGTTGCGGATTCCAACTGTTGTAGTTTTACACTTTCTTTTCTGTGACCGTAAGTGTAATGTGTGATATCGCCGGTTTCGTTGCTATATGTCAACGACAATGGGATGCGCATATTTACTTACGTTGATGACATGTGATGTTATGTGTTGCTGGATATGTTATATTGGATCGTCGTGTTTGAATAGCCGGAGGGTTTTTATGTGAGATGAGTGTTTTTCATTTTCATTCATGTAAAAACTTGTATGTAATATTCTTTTATTGGGGCACTTCCAGGTTGCGGAAGATGTCACCGTTTGTATATTATTAACTTTTCCGCACTAGGATAGACCCAAGGAGGGGAGCACAAGTAACCGGGTTCTGGAGTCCAGTGGGAGACCAACTCGAGGAGTCGAGTCCGGGTCTCCTAACTCTAGAATTGGTAGGGTTGCTTGCCGCTCTCATAGGGGTCTAGGGGTGTGGGTTTGGCTATTCATCACGACCGTGGAATCCGTGTTTTATACTGGCTCGTATTGAAAACACGGACGTCCTAGTATATCCAATATTTCATATGATTCTTCTGCTGCGATATCTGTGATGTGATCATGTGATGTTCTATGATAGATACAGTATATAGTATATATGATATATTATATAGACGTTACTTATGTTTTACACCCGCACTAGCCCTGCCCCGCTCTGCCGTTAGTTACCTAACCTAACGGTGCACGAGGGGACATCGAGGCGAATGCGGATGGCATAAGTGTACGTTGTATTTATCTGTGATGTTTAGGTACTTATATGATGGGACTTCATTAATGAGATTAATGAAATAAAAGAAACCTAAGATGTTGTAGAATCGAATTTCAAAATAAAACAGGTAGCTACAGTTCTTGCTTTGCACAGCGGTATATGTAATATATCCTGCACCTTATTCGATAAGGAAAGGACCGAGATCCCTTCACCGGGAGTGACTCCTTTAGCAATAACTGGCAGATGCTACACACTCGGTTTGTATTTTGATTGCTTTTAAGAGTTTTTGCTTTGCACAGTGATATATATTATATATCCCGCACCTCATTCGACGAGGAAAGGACCGACGATCCCTTCACCGGGAGTGACTCCTTTAGCAAAACTAGAAAAGCCTCAAAAACACTCCATGTCAAAATTCATTCGATCCTACAACGATATAAAGTTCATTACGCAAAAGGTTTTCTTAAAAACCTGTCGTAGCCCTCCGTCATTTCAGATAGGTAATAGTTAGTATTCGTGCTGCGTTTGTTGACTCAGTCAAGGCATAGTGTGCGGTAGCTGATTATTGTTTATCTGCAAAGCATATGATGCGATTGGATTAGGGTAGTCGTGCGGCCTTGTTGACTCAGTCAAGGGTCGTGCGGGTGGGTTTAATTCAATCGAGAAATGACGGGTTGAACTTTACTTGTGGTTTATGATTTGTTGACTCAGTCAAGGTCATAGATCGCTTGGGGCAAAATATTATCGGGAATTTCAAGTGTTGAAATTTGCAATGAGATTGCATACCTTCTATGAGATAGTTGGATCCCGATACCCGCTGCGAGTAAGAGTTACTCCTGGGAGAGTTTTATACATTACAATTAGCCGATCAAGTAGGTGTCTAGAAAGGTGTCAACGGGGTTACGCCTCTGGGAAAACGAGGTTTACATTAATTAGGTTCGTGCGAAAGCCCGGGGGACCTCCCTCAAAGTACCGACACTGGCCTGGCTGAAAGATTGGCGAACTTGTAGTGTGTAATTAATCCCGGCTAGTCTTTCCTTTTAGGGTTTGAAGGAAGATTTGATAAAAAGCAGTGGGAACCATCCTGATTAGATAAAATAATAACCAATCTATTCTTGCCAGAGTGCACGCTGAGTGTTTTCTTCTCTCTCTCTCCAGGTAGCGACCATATCACGCCTTAATCAAGATAATAATACGGATTTTTGACTGAACCCGCTTGTTATACTGAGCTGGGGAATGTTGGTCCCGCTCCAACTTATAATTGTTATAAGACAGAGCAGGAATTTGGGGATTACCAGAATTCCCGTGCCACCCAAACGAAGAGAGTGCATGCTGATGCATCATCTTCGGGTGTGTTCATTATGTAGAACTGTTCCTCTGTATCCTCTACGTCCTGGGTATGTGATACCAGATCAGGATCCCAGATATGTAATCTGTTACATAGGGCTACAGAAAGGTAGAGAACTGAGAACGGGTGATAAGTTTCATGAGGCAGAAAACGGGGCAAGAGTTGCAGCCAAGTCTGTTGGTCACTGTCACCCTGTATTACTAATACATTGATTCTGAACGAATGTTATTAGATACCGAACCTGATATACAAAATCATATCTATCTCTTTATAAGTAAAGAAATGATAAAATTTTGTATTGTTGGATAATGTTTTGAACATTTCCTATATCAAAAGTTGATCGGTTCAGGCACGTTATCTAAAAGCATTAATGTTCTAAATCAAACTACAGTTCTTAGTATACGGAACACACACAAGAGGAAGAGTTCAGAGTTGAACGATTCCTTCTTGAGGTATTGTAGATTAGGTCAGATCAATGCGACCCGACTGGCTACAGTTACATAAAGATGCATATTTAAATGAGTTTGAATTTACATCTTGTGAAACTTGCCAGTCATGTCACAGAGATAAGATGACCATAGCTCCGTTTACGGGAAACAGAGAAAGAGTTAGTGAACTCTTGGGATGATACATGTTGATGTATGTAGGTCCCCTGTCTACACATACCAGGACTGGTTCTTTATACTTCATTATATTCTCTGATAATCTTTCGAGATTCAGACCTATGTTCCTGTTGAAACATGAGTCCGAACCTTTTAAGATATTCACAGAATATAAGTTAGAAGTAGAGAACCACAATACGGATATAAGTATTATGTCCTATGATGAGATCAAGGAGGAGAATACTTATGCATGGAATTCCTGGACTATTCTAAAGGAGAATAAGATTCTCTCTCAGCATTACTCCTCCGTATACACCATTGCACGATGGTATATCGGGATGGAGCAATCACACCCTATATGATAAGGTGTGCTCTATGATGAGTACTACTGAGTTACCTGTTTCCTTTTGGAAGTTATGCGCTTGAGAAGCTGCATACCTATTGAATAGGGTTCAAATCAAATCAGTTGCCTACCACTTCATATGTGATATGGAAAGGGAAGAGCCCATGTCTTAAGTTAGTTAAGATTTGGGTTGTCCGGCCTATGTCTAAAAGCAAAATCCGGACAAGCTCGAGGAAAGGTCTGTTATGTACAACTGGAAAGGTTCCAGCTATACAAACTGCAGCTGATGATTTGATAGAACCAAAGGCTTCAGTAGAAACCAACGAACCTCGGCCTCTCCGCCGATCTAGTAGGGTTCCTCACCCACCTGAGAGTTACTTCGGTTTCTCTATGACAGTGGGAGCGAGGATTGCATCATGAGATGATGACCCAACTAGTTTCGAGCTGGCCATCAGGAGTAAGACTCTGTCAGAATGGCTGGATGCTTAGCGATCTGAGATGGAATCCTTATACACCAACAAAGTATGGACTTTGGTTGCAATATCTGAAGGGTTAAATCCCCATCAGGAGCAAGTATATCTTGAGAAGATTACTTGGTGTAGATAGAAAAGTTGAGACTTTCAAAGCTAGACTTGTTAAAGCTTTTCATCATCGACCAGGCGTGGATTATGATGAAACCTTTTCAAGTGACTATGCTTAAGTCCATCCAGATCCTACTTGCCACGGCTACATACCATAACTACGATATCTGGTGGTTGGGTGTCATGATAGCTTTTCTAAATGATGTTTTGGAAGAGAGCGTCTATAAGTACACAGCCAGAGGGCCTCGTAGACAGTGGGAGCAGCGGAAACGTGTGCAAGATGTTTTATAGGATAAAGCAGGCATCGCGGAGTTGGAACATCTGTTTTGATGAAGTGGTCAAAGAAGTTGACATCATCAAAATGGTAGATGAACCTTGTATAAACAAGAAGGTAATAGGGAGTATGGTGACGATCCTCGTAGAGTACATGGATGACATACTCTTGATAGGGAAGGAGTTTCCTATGCTACGCTCGGTCAATCTCCGCTTATCACAATGATTCTCCATAAAGGATCAAAGTGATACCTCCTAAATCCTGGGTTTGGATCAATGAGATAGATCTAATTGGATGTTAGGATTCTCACTAGTTGTAGTGAGATGGTATCAATCGATCCTGGGGAGAATCACTGGAAGGGTTCCAGGGTGATAAAGACGACTGAATGTCAGTCACAGGCATTGTCTTTACCCTGAGTAAAGGGACGGTATGTTGGAAAAGTTCCAAGCAAAATACCGTGGCATACTAGACGATAAAGGCAGGATACATCGCTACTAAAGATGCTACCAAAGAGGCTGTTTGGGTGTATATTAGTTCATGAGATGAACTACGTTCCAACCATTGTGAGACAATGGAGTTGTGGCTTATGCCAAGGAACGTCCGTCCCATCAGTGATCCAGACATATTCTAAGGCAGTGTCACCTGATCATGGAGATGGTTGATCTCCAGGGAGATCGAGGTTAGGAGAGTAGACTCAGAGGACAACATAGCGGATCCACTCACAAAGGCCTGTTCCCAGAGAGAGACTTTTATGGGATGGTTGAGTATGAGATACTGCAACCACTGCTATCAGATGGCCCTAGTGCAAGTAGGAGATTGTTAGTTATATGTATGCCCTAGAGGCCATTACTATACATAGGATGTATATTGTAGTGGATGCTAGGACATATATAGGGAGGACTTTCTTGCTCGACATGATAGTATGCTATCTGGTTGATCTTTACCTTAACGTGTATACTGATTGTCTCTCTGTTACATATTGGTAAAGCCCTTAGGATATGTACTTGACTACCTGGACTATGATGCGGATCATACTAGTGGGGACAGGGTAGTCCATAAGTACATCCTTCAAAGTCCCTAGTCATGGGTGTATCGAGACGGGGCATCGATATACCAGAGTAGACGAGCGTATACCTTCTCGACCCATACAGATGGGCGATGGATGATCCCATATCCATTGGTGTTTGACATCAGAGATGATATGCGGTGTGCTCAGTAGAGACTGGGTACACTGGACGGACTCGCCGAGAACTCCCAGATGGTATTATACCTCGCGTCAGATGGCAGTTCTCTGGTGACACTGGTACAGAGTAGTCTGTTGACCCGAGATCGTCATAGAGTCTTGTATGGTTCCCACTGTGCTTTGATTTCCATCTTACCACGTCCAAGAGGGCGTGCAAAACGGTGGTTTTTGGGTACAGTCCCGAGTCACATGGAGGCAATGAGCGATAGGAGAGGATTCGTCTCTCCCGGTATAGGGAGTTGATGTTGCGCTGTGTTCGATTGGCTATAACAGGAAATCCCTGGCCAGGGTTGCTGAGATTTACTGGTAAGTGTTACCAGTAGTTTATCGAATTGTTATAGACCTCATATCGACACGACTTATCGAGCTATTGGGGTCTGACGTTTACCACCCCTAGGCGAGATATGCGACATATCAGACGATCAGACCGGACTGTACGGTAGTGTTACTGGTTGGATTCACTGGAGTGTGAGCGGGCTTGCTTGTCGATCTTCAGATCGCTCAATACCCGGGTGGCTGTTACGTTTAGCAGACCGCTTGCGGCTTGTGGGTGCTTGATATGATCATCATCTGCTGCCGGCGTATTGACGAGTCTTTAGAGTCCTACACAGAGGTTTCCTGGCTCAAGCGAAACGAAATAGGAGCGCATATGAGATATGTGCGGGACCGAGAATAATGCGTGTATGTGAAACCGTTTTTCATTCTCACGATGAATGTATCGAATGGTTATATGCGATATAACCTAGTTATCGAATCGAGGGTTGATTCGATAAGCCGATACATTTGATACTAGTCGGTTATATGCGATATGACCGGATCGTTAAATCAAGTGTTGATTTAATGATTTAATGTATAATTATATATTTGATATATTACTTTGCATTAACTAGTATTGGTTCACTTTTAAATGGATTTTCTCACTCGGTTTGTGCACATTGTATATGTGATATACTTTTGTACACATGATTGTATCATGTTTGATGATACATGCTTTTTTGGTTAAGTGTAAAGAATTAAACCAAGGTTAAGTTGTTGATTAGGGTTTTACTTATACATTTATCTTATTTATTTATTCATTTTGAATAAATTGAAAGATAAATGAATGGTGGCTTCATTTGTTTTTAGTTGAAGCTTCATGAAGCTTTGACTTGATGGCCTTTTTGTTCTCATCCTTAACCCTAACCATTCAACCCAACCTTAGTCAATTCTCTACACTTAACTAAGGTTAAGATTATGATAAGTATTCTTTTATTTTCTATTTTCTAAGAACTTATCATATTCTTCTTCTTCTTCTTCTTCTTCACTTCAAGAAAAAGCTTGAAAGCTTTAATGGCAAAGTGAGAAAAAGAGTGAGAAATCCAATTCTAAAGTGAACCCACTTCCTATTTCTTCATCCTCTACCTCTTGCCAAGTAGTAGAGTGTGTTTCCTTCACAAGTTTTCATGACTTGGTGAAGTTGGAGCTTGATCTAGCGATGCCTCGACGTAGATCATCTTCGGCATGGACATCGACGACCTAGCTTGCCCATTCTCCGACGAAGCCGATGCTAGAGCCCAGGAACTCATTTGGACAGCGAGGGGACTTCGTTGCGGAGCTATGGAGGTGGAGCACTGGATCTACAAAGTTTGTATTTCCGTATTCTTTATAGTTAAGTTGTTAACTAGTTTCTATTTTCGCCTAAACTTTAGCCAACGATCCGTATTAGGGTTTCTCGGCACCTAGATTTTTTGAAATTGGCATGGTTGATGCCTTGTGAGACCTCTTGAGAGTGCCTAGGAACCCTACATCATTGCAATCACGTGCTTGTGATCCATTAATTGACTCTAAGGGCACTATCTCCAACAATCTCCCACTTGCACTCAAGGCTAATTATTGCGATGTCGCATACTCACAACCCGTGTGATACCGAACACCCAACTCCTCTACTAGTCAGTCTCACAAATCTCGTTTGCGAAACTATCGCGTTCGAGGAATAGCTTCAGTGAGTGGATCCGCTTTGAAGTTTCTTTCTATGTCTCTCTATATCTCAAGTTCGCGGAGAAACCCATCTCCCGAAATGAGCAATACCTGTCTTAGAATGTGTCTGGATGTCTGATGGGACCTAGCTCATAAATGAACTCCAAATCCAAACTTCTTAGACTGTATCGTCAACTGAACTTAATCAGTATCCTTCGCCATGCCTCCCTCAGTATTGCCTTGGACCACCTGTCCAAAATACTGCCCCTCGTCAGAGGGAAAACTATAACTCTGATAACCTCTTTGTCGTCCAGGTCACCTTGGAAGCCTGGAATGATAACTGTCTCCCGAATGAGGTTGTCGTTATCATATCCCTAGAACATCCACTTATGTTCTAAAACTGCTTCCGACTGTTTCTCCAGTATTGGATTAATGTCAACTTATTGCATCTAGTACAAGAACAACATCTGGTGTGGTACTTGACATCTCATGATTGACTCAATTGCCTGAGCAAGTGATCTGCCAATCATGCACATCCCTCTCCCCTTTAGTCTGTAAGACACCATTAGAGAGGGTGACTCTAGCACCTGCAGGTACACCACCATGCCAGGAGTCATCCATTCTAAATACTCTTAGAATGCTGTCTGAGTACCCAGATTGGGAAACCACCCAAATCTAGATCTAAAACCATAGATCTAGTAACCAGTATGTCTGATATAATGTCCAAGTCCCATGTGGAGAAACCACTGTGTGACGACCAAAGTATAACCGATCGTAGTATAGGAATATCACTTCCTACTCTGTGTATGTCATCCAAATACCATGACATCACACCCTACTACCTTCTCAACAGATCCATCCCCTATTCTGATGAAGTCAAACCTATGACTGTCACATCAGAAATAAATGATCTATCTCCGCTACATCTGCTTTAGTCTATAACTAGACATAAGCCACCTGTCCATCAATGCTTCCGCTGCTCCCACTGACTACGACAACCCTCTGGCAGAGTCATATAAACGTACACTTCTAAAGCAAGTTTAGAACGACGCTATACTCATCCTCCTGCCGGGTCTCACAGTCTGGAACAACAGCAATGGCAAGTGTGGGTAAACAAGAACTTCCCTGTCACCGTCCTTGAGGCTACCGGAGTACCTCTCGGGTGCCTGAAGTTACCCACCTTATCTGCGGAGTGGCCAATGGAATGTCAAACCAGATTGAATCTTTAGGTTCCTATCAAATCTTCAGTAATCGTTTGTGGTTCTGGAATCACTTCCAGTTCTACCATACTCCCACTACTGTTTTTCTGAAAAAATCCATTTTTAATAAAACTGTGGCGAGTCAAGAACAATATCGCTATTGATCTTCCAGATGGTAGAAAGTCAACCCGCGTCATAGCCTGGGTCAACCCACAAACAGCCATTACAGAAACGTGCCTTGAGTTATCCAGAGTCTGGTTTTAAGCATATGCCGGACAACTCCCCGTACCTTAACATCGTTAGGATATGAACTGTTCTATATCCAATATAGAACCAGAGGCACCGATTTAATTGAACCAGATTCAAATCATGCAGCTGTCTCCAGTGCATGCCAACTAAATGGAAGGAGGACGATCAGCGTTACTCAACTTAGGAATGCTTCCAATTATGAGTAACCTGAAAGAGAAGCAAGTTCTCTTTATCATTACTATCAACTGAATACCATACTCAAGTATCTACATCTTCGATCAACTTGAAGAATCCCGATACTTGCAACACTTGATTCTCTACTTTATTCAAATACCTATAACATCTCAAAATTCGGACCCTGAGTTTCCACGAAACACCTGTCTAAAAACTAGAGAAGTCATAAGTAAACCGAATATAGTACGAGAACCAACCCCTCTGTCCTGATGGACCCAGGACAACATACAATACTCTGTATAAGTCCCTTGAGTCTGACAACTCATTCACTGCGTGTCGTAGGTTGAAAACTGTACTTATGGTTAAGAAGAATTACACCGCTGTTTAATACTCCTTACCTAACCATCCACTGATATAGGTAAATGTCATCGACATAATTTCAAAAAGATATATCTCACTCTATAAAAATAGACGTACAGATGTATCGATTTGAAATTGGTGCATAACAGCGGATATTCAAAACCAAATACTTGCCGACTGGCAAACAACCCAGGTGACTTCCTAAAATGTCACCGATTACAACGAATCCTGATATAATGAGGATGATCACCCAATTCCCAATAACTTACTCCCACTCATCATCTGTAAAACCATACAGATGTGAGAATCATACCTGGTAAATACATACCGTGGAGTAAGGACTAATCGGGAAATCAGTTTTCCTTTAACTGTACACAGCGAAACTGAAACATTGAAATGTTTCGATGGGGTATCCCGGTATTCCTAGTAATACCTTTTCCATATTCACGACTGTAACCGTATAATTCTTTGCCACCTCTCCAGATCACTTTATATGTCTTTAGTCATTACCTTCTACACACCCCTTAGGCCAAATGGTTTTCTTCCTTCCCTACCGTTCGACACCAGCCTATGGTTTGGAAGAAGACTATCCAATAAGCATAATGGGTGTACTGTCCTAATCCTAGGAACACTCGCAATGCGAGAGAAGGTGAAGATAAAAGACAACCGAATAAACCTTATTCATATTTCTCCTGAACCAGAATCCATCCCCGAACTGGAACAAGTTCCTTTAGAGTTCGTATATAACCATACGATAGAGTATCCAATAAACTGTGGATCTTCGTAGTGATACGGAGTGTCCTGGAGAAATACAAAGGTGATGTTGGAGTGGTAACGAAATACTTGGTTTGGTCATGAATAGCAGTCGCAATTTACTTTGCCCTCTTACTAATCCCTTGCTTTGTCTTAACTTAATACCTTCTTTACACCATCGTTAGGCTAATTGGTTTTCTTCATTCCCTACCGATCGGCACCTGCCTATGGTTTGGAATAAGACTATCCAATTTGCGTAATAGGTGTACTATCTCCTAAACCAAGGAGTACTCGCAACCTGAGAGAAGGTAAAAGGAAAAGACAACTGAATAGTCCTATCCGTTTTCTCCAGAACCTGAAACCATCCTCGAATAAATCCCTTCGAGTTCGTATATAACCATACGATGGTTTTGTCCAATGGAAGTGGACGTTCGTAGTAATACGGGGTGTCCTGGAGAAAAGGGTAAAAGTAGGAGTGGCAATGAGGTCTGCAACTCTGACAATCCAAAAGCCAGTGTTAAAGAAGGTTCGGTCAACTTGGTCACTGAGTCATAGTCTAAGGGTCGGGTCAATGGTCGCTGCCAAAGAGAGAGAGAGAAAAGAAACACTCAGCGTGCACTCTAACCTGGATCAGAATGGTTACCGATTTATCTAATCTGGAAACCTCCCACTGTAATCTCAAATTCTCCTCCAAACCTGAAAGAAGAATTAGTCGGGGTCACCCGAGGAGTAAACTAACTCATCAGTGGGAATCGGGATCCAACTATCATCGCATGATAACGTGACGGAATCCGCTCATGTCATCACACTCCAGAAGGTATGCGCATATCTGGCAAGTTTCAGTCATTTTGAAACTCCCGATGTGATTTTTGCCCCATGCTCTTATGACCTTGACGAAGGCCAAAAAATCATAAGTCACATGTCAAGTTCTACCCGTCATTGTCCAGGTTAATTTGAACCCACCCGTACAAGCCCTTGACGAAGGCCAACAAGGCTATACGACTGTCCCAAATCAACGCATCTATCTATGCAGCAGAAAGGTAACAAGCAGCTACCATACACTATGCCTTGACGAAGGCCAACAAACATAGCATGAATACTACGTGCTACCCGTATGAAACGACGGAGGGCTACGAATGGTTTCTGGCGAAAACCTTTAACGTAAAGAACTTGATATCGTTGAAGGAACTGATAGCTTTTAAGAAAATATAGTGACGAAAACCTTTGCTAAAGAGGTCACTCCCGGTGAAGGGATCTCGGCTCTTTCCCCGTAGAATGAGGTGCAGGATATTCCAACTGAATACCACGATGCAAAGCAAAAGTAATCGGCTATAGTGAAGTTAATGCCCTGACGCAAACTTTTGTCCAAGGGGTCACTCCCGGTGAAGGGATCTCGGCCCTTGCCGCGTCGACTGAGGAGCAGGATATTCCAACTGAATACCACGATGCAAAACAAAAGTGAACGTCCTTGCAATAACAGCTTTTTGAAAAGTGTTCCAACAACATCAGAATAGGTTTGTTTAACTTGCATTGATCCGAATCAACGCAGTCCCATCAATTGATCACACCACAAAGAACGAAAATATACTGACGTACGTATATGCCATCCTCATTCGCCACTGGGTCCCGTCATTACCCGTTAGGTTAGCTAACTAACGACAGAGCGGGGACTGGACTAGCGCGGATGCAAAACATATACAACATCTACTAATATATATACCAATATATTATATTCGCTCAAGGCGTGATAAAATGCAACATCACAGAAATGTACAGCATCACAGAAACAATACAGATATCTGGGATCCCCGGGTTTCACAGAGCCACTACTAAAACCCGACGTTCCCCTGGTCGTGTGGATAGCCTGTGCAATGAAAACCCTAGACCCCTACGGGCGCGTCAAGTTACCCGCCAAAACCTGAAGCGAGGCAGCCCCCTTCAGCAACGTGAATGGACCACCCAGCACTTCACGGAATCCGGTAACTTGGGCACCCCTCCTGGGTCAACCTGTACCCCCTACGAGTGCGGCGAATAGCCCGCCAATTCTAGAGTGAAGCCCCCTCCGTCTCAATGCCATGAGATGCGGGCTTGTTGCCCTCTAGAATCCGGCTATCCGTGCACCCCTCCGCGGGGCAATCCTAGTACAGAAAGTAAAATATACATACAACGGGTACATCGACCGCAACCTGGTCGTGCCCTAAAATAATAATACAAACAGGCAGTGACGGCAGTCCACATGTCGGACGCTCGCCCCGCAATATCAAATGTACATAATACAACAAAAACTGTACTAGCATTGCATCCAGGCTATCCCCCACGACCGATCCGCAACATCACAGCAATACACAGAACATCAACGTGAAAGTCACGTTCGCAAATCTGTCTAACCGGGCTATAGCAGTTAGACAGGATTTACCGATCAAGTGACATTCACGGTCGCAGATATAATGTAAATACTGTGAACTAATGAGTTTAAAATATCCGATCGATCAGATTTTACCAAGTGGGCCCCCAAGTACTACTGTAGCACATCAAGAAATCTGGGCCCAAAAATAATATTCCAGAAACCCTATTTTCACCCCAGAAGCCCACTGGAAAAATTTGAAGCATTGATCCCTCCATACTGCAGCGGAACCACGGCGCCAAGAGGGGTTTGGCCGTGGTTCCGCGCTCTCCCTGAAAGATCAATGTCTCGAATTTCCCCAGAACTCTTAGGACTTCCAGTACACCAGTTTTATACAACCTGAAAAAAATTTCGAGACAAAAAAATTTCGACAGAAAACTGTTGCTATTGAAAATGCGGATTTTGGAATTTTTGCTCGATCGGAAATGTAAAACACATTATAAAAGCTAGACTATGTTAATGGCGAGGCTTTGATACCACTGTAAGTGCACGGCGGCGCCCCGGCCTCCATCCCGAGACCAAATGCGGTAGCGATGGTTAACTTTAATTTTTCTTGAACCGGCACCACCACGCACTAAAACCCGGATCGAACCATTAACTAGTCCTAACTAACTACAAGATGGGGAAGAGAGATATACCGACTGATCCGTGTCCTCCGGTCTTCTCATCGTCGTCCCGATCTCCCGCGGAATGTCCGGTCTCCACCTCCTCGCCGGAAAGGGTACCACGTCGCCGGCTTCTTTTACGGGCTCCTACCTCTATACCGAGGCAACTCGGGCACGAAGCTGGCGAGTCGACGTGCCCAAGGTTTGCTGCAGAATGGTGTAGAACCATGTCTCATTTGGGGTTATGGAGTTTGCCATTTGGTGGAGGAATGAACTATCTTTTGGAAGTGGAACTATTGGATTTTTGTGAAGCCAAATGAGTGTAAATACCTTGCACAAAAATTGGAACAGCCCCCAATGAGGAGTGGCCGGCCATATGAAGTGAAGAGAGAGGGGGAGAAAATCCTAGTGGGGTTGTATCAATAACACAAGGAAAAAGAATGATAGATCACCAAGTCAAAGAGCAAACCACACTCCCTCATCATGACCAACTATCATCATCAAGCATGATAATTAACAAAGACCAACACTCCACCACAACCATCATGAAAACAAAAGTCAAGCCATCATGGTCAAAAGAAGTCAAATGATGGTGCAAGTATCATGATACAATAAAATGCAAAGAACACCCTCCACAAACGCTTATTTGCACAAATGCAAATAAGCCCTCCTCCACCAATCTTCGGCCAATGAAAGATACAAAGAAATATGGCCGAAACGGAAAGCAAACTGGCAACTCCAGAAAACTGGTCCCGTAATAAATTACAGGAAAACCCCGATACTGTGTATACACACCCGTATTTGTATTCCGACCGAAATACAAATGCAATGAGACAAAATCTACACTGTACTATACTAGGATTCGGCTTAAACCAAAGCCGGCTAGTATTATCCGTCCGATCCTGATCCGTGCAATACCGCACGTATCTGATCGAACCCTGCCATATCTCCATACGGCCTCTACAGCTTTTTGCCCAAAAACTTGAGCAACTGAATGTGGGGGACTCTAAAGACTCGTCAACACCTTGGTTGTGGATTTAACCACTAGCACGTCAGAGGTATAAGCCAATACGTAACGGGCTACCAGGTATTGACCAAAAGGGACGTCGATGAGCGAACTCATCCTGACACCCTACTGAGCCTGTCAGTGACAACATCCGTACACTCCGGTCCGTTCGTCTATGAGCATCGCATGGCGGGCCTAGGGGGTTGGTAAAAGTCAGACCCCCAAAAGCGGTACAAGTCGTGTCGGAGTGTAGCCCAGAACACCCTGAGATACTACTGGAATACCTACCAGTAAATCTCCTGCCTCGGCCGAGGGCTTCGTGTAATGGCTCTCCTAGACACAGCGCGACCTCACCCCCAATACCGGGAGAGACGAACCCCTGAAGATCCGCTCACTGCCTCCATGTGGCTCGGGACTGTACCCAACTAAAACCTGTTTGCACGTCTCTTTTGAGCGTGGTAGGGTAGTAATCAAAGTACAGTGGGAACTCACACGAGACAAATGACGATCCCCAGGTCGATGAACTAACCTGTACACATGTCACCAGGGAACTGCTATTTGACGCCAGGTATAAGACCAACTAGCATGTTCCCGGCGAGTCCTGTCCGGTGTACTCATAACCCAATGAGCACCTATATACATCTTAGGTGAACCAACTGACACCAGTGGCTTGTAAGACCGGCCACCGCCCCTCGTCGGGGTCTCGACTGTATACACTAGTCTAATCTGGAGTATCGATGCCCTGTCTCGAAACTCCCACGACTAGGGACCATTTAAGGATGTGCTTATAGACCCCAGCTCCCATTTATATGATCGCCCTCATACTGCTGGTGGTCAAGCAAGAATCCTAGGGGCTCTATCAACGTGTAATAGCGACATGTCAGGTCGCCTAAAGCAGTACACGATGATAAAGATAAACCAGATAGCATACTATCATCTTGAGTAAGACTGTCCTACCGGGATAGGTCCTCCCTCAATCATTGCAATCATGTGCCTGTGATCCAATAATTGACTCTGAGGGCACTATCTCCAACATAGGCGACATGTAGACGAAGTTAAAAGCCCGATCGAACCCCATAACGTCAAATTTGACCCCCTCTCTGGAAATTTTTTTAAAATCTGGTTTTTTCTTTTTTAAAAATACTCAGAAAATTAAGCAGGTGATTCTATGGATAACTGTGAAATACGAGCTCCTAATTCACTTAAGTCGCCGTGGAACCGCGGCAATACCATGCTTTGCACGGCGGTTCCGCGGCCGTACTTAGGTATTAGGGATGGATACTTCTAGGTAACAACCGTAGGCATTACTACATGCTTCTGGGAATTTTTAATATTACTCAAGTGTTGAGTTTTCTGGAGATCATTAGAATTCGTTGATTCGATTGGAAAGTTTAACTTTGTTTAGTTTTTCCGCATAATTTAGAACGTGTTAAAATGTTCCAACGGATATCAATAACTCACTTTTTCCCGACATGAAAAACTTCCAAGTGTTGAATTTTTCTTGAGTTTGAATCTTTCGGAAAAACATGCAAGCATATCTGTGGACCCTCTAGAAGAACATAACCTTAACTCGATTATGTGACCGTCAAAACTGCCACTAAACCCTAGGGTTTGTGGCAGTTTAGCGTTGCCACTTGTGATGCGTTGGTTTGACCCTTCTACGGCTGGTTCATTGGGGCTGTGACATGTTCTGGGATTTTTGAACTCCGTTCAAGTGTTGAGCTATTTTGGGAAATCTTGGGTGTTTGATTATTCGATCGAAAATTTTAACTTTGTCTATTTATCTGGAATGTGATACAATATGCGGAATTCATATAGTTAGGCATGAAATGCGAAGTATGTGATATTTCGGATTTAAGATGTCTAAAGTGATTGTGGATTCCAAATGTTGTAGTTTTACACCTTCTTTTCTGTGACCGTAAGCGTAGTATGTGGTGTATCGCCGGCTTCGTTGCTATACATCAACGATAATCGGGATACGCATACTTGCTTACGTTGATGATATGAGATATTGTGTGTTGCTGTGATATGTTATATTGGATCGTCGTGTTCTGAATAGCCGGGGGTTTTATATGAGATGAGGGTGTTTATTTTCATTCATGTAAAATTCATTGTATGTAATATTCTTTTATTGCGGCACTTCCAGGTTGAGGATGATGTCACCATTGTATATTATTTACTTTTCCGCATTAGGATAGACCCAAACCGGGGAGCACAAGTAACCGGGTTCTAGGGTCCAGTGGGAGGCCATCTCGAGGAGTCGAGACCGGGTCTCCTAATCCTAGAATTGGCAGTGTTGCTTGCCGCTCTCGTAGGGGTCTAGGGATGTGGGTTTGGCTATTCATCGCGACCGTGGAATCCGTGTTTTATACAGGCTCGATATAAAACACGGAAGTCCTAGTATATCCAATATTTCATATGTTATCTTCTGCTGCAATGTTCTGTGATGAGATCATATTACTGCCTGAGACGAATGCTTATACTATATATATGTGATGATATATAAATATTACTGCTTTCGTTTCTTCTGTGATACTTAGGAAACATAACTGATGGGATTTATTAATAAGATTACTAAAAGAAAAGAAACCTAAAAGATGTTGTAGAATCAAAACTTTATAAAAAGGCGTAGCTACAGTTGCTTTGCACAGCGGTATATATGATATACCCCGCACCTTATTCGATGAGGAAAGAGCCGAGATCCCTTCACCGGGAGTGACCTCTTTAGAAAAACTGGCAGATGCTACAAACTCACGGTTTAGTTTTTGATTGCTTCTATAGTTCTTACTTTGCACCGTGGTATTTGTGAAATATCCTGCACCTTATTCGATAAGGAAAGAGCCGATATCCCTTCACCGGGACTGACCTCTTTAGCAAAACTAGAAAAGCCTCAAAAACACTCCTTTTCAAAATCACTTGTTTCTACAACGATATCAAGTTCATTACGCTCATGGTTTTCTGAAAAACCTGCGTAGCCCTCCGTCATTTCAGATAAGTATTATTTAGTATTCGTGCTACGGTAGTTTGGCCTCCGTCAAGGCGTAGTTTATGGTAGCTAATTAGTACTTATCTGTAGCATGAGATGCGATTGGATTAGGGTATTCGTACGGCGTAGTTTGGCTTCCGTCAAGGGTCGTGCGGGTGGGTCTAATTCGATCAAGAAATGAACGGGTTGAACTTGACTAGCGCCCTATGGATAGTTTGGCCTCCGTCAATGTCACAACCCAAAGTTTGGCCTGTGACCGGCACATAACCACGTAACGTTTACAGGCGTAACGCGGCTAAGTAAGCCGAAACCCAGAAATCAAAACCAGTATAAGTATAGAGTGTTTTAAACAATTAATAGAAACGTTTGTTAAAATGTTAGAAAAAAACCTTACGTAAACAACCATCACGATAACAATATACGACGCCGTAGCGAAGAAATGAGCAATAAGTGGAAAACATCACAGACAAATAAAACTGCATAAGTAAAGTCAGCCCACATGAGCTCGACACCAGAATACAAAAATATACATCATCGTCCTCACACTAGTCTCTAAGTCAAATACATAAAAGTAGATGGAGAGTACTAGATACAAAAGCATATACAACGGAAATAACCGGATACCACAACCTACCTAACCGCAACACAGCTCACGTACCAACTGCAGTGGTATCCGTAGCCAAAAAGATACAAGAAAGCAGCCTGCCGCGACTACTCCGAGGGGCAACCTACAAACACTGTGGCACAACGGGGGTGAGTTGCCAACTCGTGAATAGTAGATAAGATATAAAGGTAATCGCGAGTATGCACGTGCCGCGAGACTCTAACATATGCCAACAGATAGCATCTATATGATGAGTTACAGGAGCAATAATCATGCATCAAGTGCGATCTAATAACATCTCTATATGATCAGCAGGGTATGCAATAATCGTGCATAGCAAGTGCAATCTAATGACATCTATATATGATGAGCAGGGTATGCAATAATCGTGCATAGAAAATGCAATCTAAAGACATCTCTATATGCTGAGCAGGGTATGCCATAATCGTGCATAGCAAGTGCAATCTAATGACATCTATATATGATGAGCAGGGTATGCAATAATCGTGCATAGCAAATGCAATCTAATGACATCTCTATATGCTGAGCAGGGTATGCCATAATCGTGCATAGCAAGTGTACTCTAATGACATCTATATATGATGAGCAGGGTATAGAATAATCGTGCATAGCAAATGCAATCTAATGACATCTCTATTTGCTGAGCAGGGTATGCCATAATCGTGCATAGCAAGTGTACTCTAATGACATCTATATATGATGAGCAGAGTATGCAATAATCGTGCATAGCAAATGCAATCTAATGACATCTATATATGATGAGCAGGGTATGCAATAATCGTGCTTAGAAAATGTACTCTATCAGGTACAACAGATACAGGATGAGATGTAAAATACTGAATACTGAGTATGGGAATAATTAATATCTACACGGAATATCAACGTGGAAATAATCAGTGTCCATTCATATACCCAAATCCTGTAAATCTCATAGAATCATGGGTGCCTATCATCGGCACACTAAAAATCATGAATCATCGTGTCTAGAATCGACACGCAAATCCTCAAGAATCGGACTCCGTCTGCGGAATCGGCCCTCGGCCCCGGCAGTACGTGTCGTCCCGTACCCATCTCTCATCTCTGGTCAGTATCCTCCGGATAACCGCCAGGTCTAACCAATCACCGGTAGGTAGTAGTCCCTCTGCCGGGTTCACCGTCTACTGCACAGTGATCCGTTCTCGTCCCGGGTTACCATACCGGGTCCACCATGTATCCGCAATCGGCCTCATCTAACTCCTCGATTCGGGTTCACATATCACACGTCTCAGAACCGAGAAAACGCATGGTGGACGCACTGAAATATCATATCAAGGGAAACCGGGTTTTTTAAATAATGCGTATTTTCCTAAAAGAATTACCTCGGTTCCCAAATCCAGAAATATCATGGAAACAATATATCTCAATGCGTAAATCCATGCAAGTATGAAGAAATGAATATATATATGCACTGGTATGAATATACAGTGTGCATGTGCGCAGGTATGAAAATATAAATATATGTGTGCACTGGTATGAATATACAGTGTGCATGTGCGCAGGTATGAAAATATCAATTTATGTGTGCGCTGGTATGAATATACAGTATGCATGTGCACAGGTATGAAAATATATGTGCGTACTGGTATGAATATACAGTGTGCATGTGCGCAGGTATGAAAATATCAATATATATGTGCACTGGTATGAATATACAGTGTGCATGTGCACAGGTATGAAAATATCAATATATGTGTGCACTGGTTTGAATATACAGTGTGCATGTGCGCAGGGATGAAAATATCAATATATGTATGCACTGGTATGAATATACAGTGTGCATGTGCGCAGGTATGAAAATATCAATATATGTGTATATGCGACAAGTCATGACAATCATCAATGATGCGACAATAAAACGATATGTATAATGCGTAGCAATCCTGCAGTGCGAGTGTCATGGCAATCACTAACGGTGTGGGTGTAACATACATATAGTGCTCGTGCAGCTTGAACCGTTAGTGACAGTACAGTGTTCTATGCTATCATTTCTATATGCAACAATAAGGTATGCTACTATAGTTCATATGAACATCTACGACTAAATATCCTAACACGCCCTGACGCTTAACGCCATACGGGCGATTTCCCTATAGATGTTAAATCTACTCACCTGGTCGCATGCTAAGTGTAGCCGACCACCTGCTTCCCCTTCTTTGCGGCGTCCGACGTACCCGCCTGCGAACCTGGAATTTACACAAGGAATTCGTATATGAGCAAAATATCTCGCAAAACGCGATATCGAAACCAAACGAGAAACTCGCATCGCGAACTAAACGCACGTGTGTGCGATACGCTGGAACGTGTGAATACGCGTCTAAAACTATCCCGACACGTCGTGATACGCAGAAACCCCAAACCCACACACGTATCGCACGTGTCGCGAAGGTTAAAAGTATACGAAATAGGGTAATTGGCTCCAGATTTTTCTACAGGTAAATGTTTAAAAAATTGCATATACCCTAAGTCTTCAAATAGTAGCAGACACCTACACCACAAACCCCAGCACCCAGATCCCCCATCCGGCCGCAAATTGCGGCCAGAATGAATATTTGGGCGGCCCAACTAGGGAGTTGGGCTCCCGTGCTTCGTGTGTGTTCTCTATACCTAGTGTACGTGCTCCAGTAAATACAATTTTATTATGAAGCCAACGGGGTACAAGCAGATTACACAGAACCAAAAACCTAGTTAAAAAGCCGTTTTAACACTAAATCGATACATTAAGGTATTTCTGTGAAACCTGAAGCGAACACTTGGTTAAAACTACACTAGCAACTCATAACTAAGCTAAACAAGCCATAAAAATGTTAACTTAACATAAACATCACTAATTTCCCTTCAATATCACTAAAATGCACAAAAACACGATTTTTAGCTAACCAAACTATAAGTTATGATCTAAGGTTTTAAGGGTAAGTTTGATACCTTCCAAAGACCTTAGAAAAACCCAAAGTTCCATCTCTTGCCCTCAAGGCCACTGACTTGCTATTAAACTCCCCAAATAGCCATCAAACCAAGGTTTTTGAGTGAAGAAATATGATATTTTGTATAGGGTTTGTATAGGAATCAAAAGAGAAGCAAGAGGAGAAGAAAAAGATGATGATGTTGCTGTTATTGCTGCTTCCTTCTGCTGGAGCAGAAAATGAGAGGGGGAGAGAGAGAATGAGTGAGGAAAAGAAAGTCAAAAGTCAAGCCAAATTTCACCTGATCCAACCCATACCTCCCATTTCCTAATTTAAACTTTAAAATGAGGGTTTGACTTGGTAAATGGATTTATGTGGGAATATAAACCATGCGCAAAAGAAAATAACATGGTTACACTAACAAATGTTACAAAAATGATAAGTGTGCAAGTTGTACACTAAACCTTGCTTAAGAAAATAATTAAGGAAAATTCTAATTAAGGTGAACACAAGTTAAATTATAATTAATAAACCCTAAATATGTATATAAACACCTCTCATCACAATTAGAACTAGTTAAAAGAAGAAAAAGAAAAAAAAGATTTACGAGTTTTTATGAAAAACACGCATCTTACCAACTAACGCGAAATTAACCTAAACGAATTTCAAAGCGTTACAATCTACCCCCTTAAAGAAATTCGGTCCCCGAATTAAAAAAAAATCTAGCTACGCGTACCTTCAAAGAGATGGGGATATTTCTCATCTCGCTCTCGGTCTCCCAAGTGACCTCCTCGCTGCTCGGGCCACGCCAAAGTACCTTGACGGACGGTATAACCTTCGATCTCAATTCCTTCACCTGTCGATCTAAGATGTCCACCGGCTGCTCTGCTTAGGAAAGGTCGCGCTCAAGCTGGATCTTCGGGTGCTGAATCGCATGCGAAGGACCGTGAAGATACTTGCGGAGCATCGAAACGTGAAATACTGGGTGCACATCTGGAAAACTGGGCGGAAGGGCTAATCGATAGGCAACTGCACCAATACGCTCGAGGATCTCGAAGGGGCCTACGTATCTGGGGCTAAGCTTCCCCTTCTTCCCAAACCTCATCAAACCTTTCATTGGGGAGACCCTCAAGAAAACATGATCACCAACAGAAAACTCAAGTCTGCGCCGACGACGGTCCGCATAAGATCTCTGCCTACTCTGGGCTGCTCTCATCCTATAGCGAATCAACTGGATCTTCGCAGTCGTCTCCTCAACAATCTGTGGCGCTAAGATACTTCTCTCGCTGAGCTCTGTCCAACAGACGGGCGATCTGCACCTCCTACCATATAGAGCCTCGAATGGTGCCATCTGAATGGTCTCCTGGTAGCTGTTGTTGTAGGAGAACTCTACTAAGGGTAAATGATGATCCCAGCTACCTCCAAAATCTAATACGTACGCTCGGAGCATGTCCTCGAGAGTCTGAATAGTCCACTCTGACTGGCCGTCAATCTGCGGATGAAATGCTGTGCTGAAACTCAAGCGGGTGCCCAAAGCCTCCTGAAGCCTCCGCCATAGTCGGCTGGTAAACTGGGTGCCTCTGTCGGACACGATACATGTCGGAACTCTATGCAGTCGTACTATCTCGTCGATGTATATCCGGGCATACTGAGCAAATCCGAAAGTCGTCTTCACCGGCAGGAAGTGAGCCGCTTTCGTCAAACGATCCACGATCACCCAGATGGAGTCATACCATCGACTAGTCCTAGGTAGACCCACAATGAAGTCTATAGAAATCTGCTCCCATTTCCATTCCAGAATGGGTAATGGCCGTAGCTCTCCCGCTGGCCTCTGGTGCTCGGCCTTGACTTGCTAACAAGTCAGGCATCTCGACACGAAATCAGCGATGTCCCTCTTCATTCCGTCCCACCAATAAACATCTCTCATGTCATGGTACATCTTGGTGGAACCTGGATGAACACTGTACACCGATCGATGTGCCTCCTCAAGAATCTCGCGCCGCAGTCCCTCAACATCTGGTATGCACAGTTTAGTCCCAAATCGCAGTATCCCCTGATCATCGATCATGAACTCGGAAAATCTGCCCTGTCCAATCTGTGCCATGATCTCTGAACAATGGTCATCACTGTACTGTGCCTCATGTATACGGTTAAGCAACTGTGGGCATGCACGAACATGCGCAATCTGTCCCCTGATCGGCGTAAACTCGAACTGCACTCGGCTGTCACATTAAATCTGCCAATCCGCCGACGACTGCCTCTACACTGCGCTTAAACAAGATAGACTACCCCCGGGCCTCCTACTCAAAGCATCTGCCACTACATTAGCCTTGCCCGGGTGATACAAGATCTCGTAATCGTAGTCTTTCACTAACTCCATCCAACGGCGCTGTCTAAGATTCAGGTCTCGCTGCTGAAATATATACTTTAAGCTCTTGTGATCAGTGCATATCTGGCACGACTCGCCGTATAGGTAACGTTGCCAGATCTTAAGTGCAAAGACCACTGCAGCCATCTCTAAATCATGAGTAGGGTAGTTTTGTTCATGTTTCTTCAACTGCCGTGAAGCATACGCGATCACCCTGTTATGCTGCATCAATACGCATCCTAGCCCTACTCGAGAAGCATCACAATAGACCACAAATCCGCCCGATCCTGAAGGCAATGATAACACCGGCGCCGTAGTCAGTCGAGTCCGTAGCTGCTGAAAACTATACTCGCACTCCTCCGTCCAGTCGAAAGGAACTCCCTTCCGGGTCAACCCGGTCAAAGGTGCAGGAATACGGGAGAAGTCCTGAATAAATCGCCTGTAGTAGCCGGCCAGTCCTAGAAAGCTGTGAATCTCTGTGACTGATGTGGGTCTGGGCCAACTCTGAACGGCCTCGATCTTCCTCGGGTCTACACATATACCATCCCATGTAATCACGTCGCCCAAGAATTCTACGCTGTCAAGCCAGAATGCACACTTGGAGAACTTTCCGAAAAGCTGGTGCTCCCTCAAGGTCTGCAGCGTGATCCGCAGGTGCTGCTTGTGCTCCTCTCTGCTCCGGGAATACACCAAGATATCATCAATGAACATGATGATGAACAAGTCAAGATACGGCTGGAAAATACGGTTCATCAAATCCATGAATGCTGCTGACGCATTGGTGAGTCCGAACGACATCACCAAAAACTCATAATGGTCGTAGCGCGTGCGGAAAGCTATCCTCTGTATGTCCTCCTGTCGAACCCGCAGCTGATGGTAGCCTGATCGCAAATCGATCCTCGAAAAATATCCTGCCCCCTGAAGCTGGTCGAACAAATCGTCGATGCATGGCAAAGGATACCTGTTCCGCACTGTAACCCTGTTCAGCTGACGGTAGTCGATACACAAATGCAAACTGCCGTCCTTCTTCTTGACAAACAGGACAGGAGCACCCCAAGGAGAAACACTGGGTCGAATAAGTCCTTTATCCAGCAAGTCTTGCAACTGGCCCTTTAACTCACTAAGCTCCGCCCGGGCCATCCGATAAGGCGGTATAGAAATAGGCCCCGTACCGGGAATCAAATCAATACAGAAAACAATATCGCGCTAAGGCGGTAGCCCAGGAAGCTCGTCAGGGAAAACATCAGGGAACTCACAAATAGTCGGAACCTGGTCCAACGGAACATCTGTAGCGCTAATATCGCAAACATAGGCTAGAAATCCCAGACATCCCCTCCTCAAAAGCTGTCCAGCGTGAAGAGAAGAAATCAAACTGTGAGGGGCGGCACCACGTTCCCCCTGCACAACAAAGGCCGACTCGCTGGGAAAACAAAATGTAACTGTCTTCTCGCGGCAGTCTACAGACACATAGCACGTCGCTAACCAATCCATGCCCAAAAGAACGCTGAAGTCCAACATCTTAAGAAGGATCATGTTGACAGGCAACTCTCGCTCGCGAATACGGACAACACAGGATTGGAACACGTGCCTAGCAACAAAAGACTCTCCCACGAGAGTGGTCACAACAAGCGGCAGATCAAGCAAACCGGACTCTCTACCCAAACTCGGCACGAAGTGTGTGGAAACATATGAGTGCGTGGATCCGGGATCAAACAACACGTGTGCATTAGCAGAACATACTGGAAGGATACCTGAGACCACCGTATTGGACACCTGCGCGTCCCGATGTGTCAACGCGAAAACTCGTGCCTGTCCTCTGCCTGTGACTGGCGGTCACCTACTAGCAACTGGCTGTACTCTGCCGACAGCTGGCTGTCCTCAGCCTCGGCCACCTCGTTCTCTATGAGTAAACCCTCCACGACCACGGCCTCTCTGTGCATGAGCCTGACGCGGAGCAACAGCAGGTACTATAGGCAACACCTGGTGGGGTGGGGAAGGTGGAAATGTGATGCGTGGTACAATAGTCTCGCCCTCCCGTGGCTCCGGGCAATCTCGAACATGATGATAAGTACTCCCACATCGGAAACATCTAGATGGTGCTGGCTGACCCTCCTGAAGATAAGTGCTGAACAACCGGCCTCGCCCCAAATCTCTACCACCTGCAAGGTGTCTGTCGCGGCGCCTAAATGGCCGTCTCTGTGCCGGTGTACCCATATGAACTCTCTTCAGCCCTGGAACTACCGAAGTCTCTGCAAGGCGCTCCTCGACTAATAAGGCTGCGTCTACAGCTGCTGCATAAGTCTCGCAATGTTTTGCGCTGATCGCAAGGAACAGGGGTGTAAGCAAGCCTCGAACAAATCTCTTGACTCGCATCTCCTCAGTAGCCACTAGGTATGGAGCATACACTGATAGCTTGGTGAACAACACAAAGTACTCTGCCACTGTCATCACTGGCGTCTGGCGTAAAGACTCGAATCTGCGCTCTCGGGCATCCCTAACACTCTGGGAAAAGAAATGGGCTAGAAATACTGTCACAAACGCAGTCCAGGGCATAGGAGGAAGACCTGCTGCTCTACCCTTCTCGATCGATTCACACTCTGTGCAAGACCTTCCAGGCGAAAGCTCGCTAACTCTACCCATCTCGCATCTGAGCATCTAAGCGAACGACATATCCGGGCCATCCTATCAATGAAAGACTGTGGGTCCTCGGCTGCATCGGTGCCTGTGAAGAACGGAGGCTTCAGCCTCATGAACTCTGATAGCGATACTGAGATGACCTCTGTAGCTGCGGGGGCAAGTGCCTATATTGTGGGTACCATCACGGTCCCTGCAACGGGTGGAGCTATCTCTGGTCGCTGCGCTCAAAGTGTTTCAACTAGCGATCCCATCATCTGGCGCATCTCCTGCATATCGGATCCCATCGTCTGGCGCATCTCCTGCATATCGGATCCCATCATCTGGCGCATCTCCTGCATACCGGCCCCTAGCATAGCGATCTGGTCTGTTGTAGGAGGAACAGTCTGCGCTGGTACAACGGGTGCACTGCCCGGATCAGTCCTCGACTCGGACAAATCTACTCGGATCTCGGCTCTCGCAGCCACTCGCTGCGCCCTCGTACTCTTTGGCGGCATAATGGCTGAAAAGAAAGTAGGATTCGATGAGGATACGTAAATCGAATCACAAGAATATATGCCATCAAGAAGGAATTGTTAGTGTATATTCCCTAGAGGCCATTACTGTATCATACTAGTTTGTATATTACTTGATGGAAGCTTGGGATATTTGTAAGTGCACGGCGGCGCCCCGGCCGTCAATCCGATGCCGGAATGCGGAAGCGGTGATAAACTTTAAATTTTGCGGACTTTGCAAACCGGCACCACCGCGCACTAAACTCTGGATCGTAACCATTAACAAGTCTAAGCTAACTAGAATACGGGTTAGAGATGTACCGACTGATCCGAGTCCTCCGGTCTTCATCTCCACTCCGATCTCCTCGCGGGATCTCCGTCCGTCTCCTCCTCGTCGGAAAGGGCACCACATCGCCTGTAGCTTTTACGGGCTCCCACCTCAATACCGAGGCAACTCGGGCGCGAAGCTGGCGAATCGACGCGTCCAAGATTTGCTGTAGGAAGTGTAGTGTAGAGTGCATGTCTCGCTTTGGGGTTGGTTGCCATTTGAAGATGGAGGAATGAGGGTATGAAAAATGGTGCTTTCATTTTTCCTTGTATCAAAATGAGATGAATGAATTTGCCATACTACAAAATGAAAACCACTCTCCCTCTCTCTAAGATGTGGCCGGCCATATCAAGTAGGAAAATGGTGGAGGGAACAAAATACATCTCATGAAGGGAGGTGAGGGTAGGAGAGGTCAAGAGGTGACCACAAACAACAACCATGCTTCATATAAAAAACAACCATACCCTTTCAAATCTCATCCTCATTCAATCAAATCATATTAAAACAAAAGCATGGTGCAAAAGAAAAGATTCTTATCATATCAAACCCTTTTGCAATAAAACCCCTCCACAAATGTAATTTGCAAAACTGCAAATTACCCCCTCCATCGGAAAAGTCCGGCCGGGAAAGAACAAAGGAAAACCGGCCGGAACGGAATGCAAACTGGCAACTCCAGAAAACCGGTCCCGTAATAAATTACAGGAAAACCCCGATACTGTGCATACACACCCGCATCTGTATTCCGTCCGGATACAAATGCAAAAAGACAAAATCTACACTGTACTAAACTAGGATCCGGCTTAAACCAAAGCCGGCAAGTAAAATCCGTTCGATCCTGATCCGTGCAATACCGCACGTATCTGATCGAACCCTGCCATATACCTATACGGCTACTAGTACAAAACCGTCCGATCCTGATCCGTGCAATACCGCACGTATCTGATCGGACCCTGCCATATCTCCATACGACCTCTACAGCGTTTCGCCCGAAACTTGAGTAATTGAAAGTGTGGTGGACTCTAAAGACTCGTCAATACTATGGCTGTGGATTTAACCACTAGCACGTCAGAGGTATAAGCCAATACGTGACGGGCCACCAGCTATTGACTAAAAGGGACGTCGATGAGCGAACTCATCCTGACACCCTACTGAGCCTGTCAGTGACAATATCCGTGCAGTCCGGTCCGTTCGTCTATGAGTATCGCATGGCGGGCCTAGGGGGTTGGTAAAAGTCAGACCCCCAAAAGCGGTACAAGTCGTGTCGGAGTGTAGCCCAGAACACCCTGAGATACTACTGGAATACCTACCAGTAAATCTCCTTGCCTTGGCCAAGGACTTTGTGTAATGGCTCTCCTAGACACAGCACGACCTCACCCCCAATACCGGGAGAGACGAACCCCTGAAGATACGCTCACTGCCTCCATGTGGCTCGGGACTGTACCCAACTAAAACCTGTTTGCACGACTCCTTTGAGCCGTGGTAGGGTAGTAATCAAAGTACAGTGGGAACTCACACGAGACAAATGACGATCCCCAGGTCGATGAACTAACCTGCACACATGTCACCAGGGAACTGCCATCTGACGTCTGGTATATGACCAACTAGCATGTTCCCGGCGAGTCCTGTCCGGTGTACTCATAACCCAATGAGCACCTGTATACATCTTAGGTGATCCAACTGACACCAGTGGCTTGTGAGACCGACCACCGCCCCTCGTCGGGGTCTCGACTGTATACACTAGTCTACTAATGGAGTATCGATGCCCAGTCTCGAAACTCCCACGACTAGGGACCTTTTAAGGATATGCTTGTAGACCCCCAGCTCCCACTTATATGATCGCCCTCATACTGCTGGTGGTCAAGCAAGAATCCTAGGGGCTCTATCAACGTGTAATAGCGACGTGTCAGGTCACCTAAAGCAGTACACGATGATAAAGGTAAACCAGATAGCATACTATCATCTCGAGTAAGACTGTCCTACCGGGATAGGTCCTCCCTCAATCATTACAATCACGTACCTGTGACCTAATAATTGACTCTGAGGGCACTATCTCCAACAATCTCCCACTTGCACTCAAGGCTAATTATTGCGATGTCGCATACTCACAGCCCGTGTGATACCGAACACCCAACTCCTCTACTAGTCAGTCTCACAAAGCTCGTTTGCGGAACTATTGCGTTCGAGGAATAGCCTCAGTGAGTGGATCCGCTTTGTTGTTTCTTTCCATGTCTCTCTATATCTCATGTTCGCGGAGAAACCCATCTCCCGAAATGAGCAATACCTGTCTTAGAATGTGTCTGGATGTCTGATGGGACATAGCTCATAAATGAACTCCAAATCCAAACTTCTTAGACTGTATCGTTAACTGAACTTAATCAGTATCCTGCGCGCCATGCCTCCCTCAGTATTGCCTTGGATCACCTGTCCAAAATACCGCCCCTCGTCTGAGGGAAAACTATAACTCTGACAACCTCCTTGTCGTCCATGTCACCTTGGAAGCCTGGAATGATAACCGTCTTTTGAATGAGGCTGTCGTTATCATATCCCTAGAACATCCACTTATGTTCTAAAACTGCTTCCGACTGTTTCTCCAGGATTGGATTAATGTCAACTTATTGCATCTAGTGCAAGAACAACATCTGGTGTGGTACTTGATATCTCATGATTGACTCAATTGCCTAAGCAAGTGATCTGCCAATCATGCACGTCCCTCTCCCCTTTAGTCTGTAAGACACCTTTGGAGAGGGTGACTCCATTACCTGCAGGTACACTACCGTGCCAGGAGTCGTCCATCCTAAATACTCTTAGAATGCTGTCAAGTACCCTGATTGGGAAACCACCCAAATCTAGATCTAAGACCATAGACCTAGTAACCAGTATGTCTGATATAAAATCCACTTCCTTTGTGGAGAAACCACTGTGTGATGACCAAAGTATAACCGATCGTAGTATAGGAGTTTCTTTTCCTACTTTGTGTATGTCATCTAAATACCATGACATCACACCCTACTACCTTCTCAACAGATCCATCCCCTATTCTGATGAAGTCAAACCCATGACTGTCACGTCAGAAATATATGATCTATCTCCGCTACATCTGCTTTAGTCTATAAATAGACATAAGCAACCTGTCCACCAATGCTTCCGCTGCTCCCACTGACTACGACAACCCTCTGGCAGAGTCATATAGACGTACACTTCTAAAACTGGTTTAGAACGACGCTATACTCATCCTCCCGCCGGGTCTCGTAACCTGGAACAACAGCAATGGCAATTGTGGGTAAACAAGAACTTCCCCGTCACCGTCCTTGAGGCTACCGTAGTACCTCTCGGGTGCCTGAAGTTACCCACCATATCTGCGGAGTGGCCAATGGAATGTCAATCCAGATTGAATCTTTAGGTTCCTTATCAAATCTTCAGTAATCGTTTGTGGTTCTGGAATCACTTCCAGTTCTACCATACTCCCACTACTGTTTTCTGAAAAAATCCATTTTTAATAAAACTGTGGCGAGTCTAGAACAATATCGCTATTGTTCATCCAGATGGTAGAAAATCAACCCTCGTCATAGCCTGGGTCAACCCACAAACAGCCATTACAGAAACGTGCCTTGAGTTGTCCAGTGTCTGGTTTTAATCATAAACCGGACAACTCCCCGTACCTTAACATCGTTAAGATATGAACTGTTCTATATCCAATATAGAAACAGAGGCACTGATTTAATTTAACCAGATTCAAATCATGCAGCTGTCCCCAGCGCATGTCAACTAAATGGAAGAAGGCCGATCAGCGTTACTCAACTTAGGAATACTTCCAATTATGAGTGACCTGAAAGAGAAGCAATTTCTCTTTATCATTACTATCAACTGAATACCATACACAAGTATCTACATCTTCGATCACCTTGAAGAATCCCGACACTTGCTACACCTGGTTCTCTACTCTATTCAAATACCTATAACTCCTCAAAACTTAGACCCTGTGTTTCTACGAAACACATGTCTAAGAACTAGAGAAGTTAAAAGTAAACAGAATATAGTATGAGGACCAACCCCTCTGTCCTAATGGACACTGGACAACATACATTACTCTGTATAAGTCCGCCGAGTCTAACAACTCTTTCACTGTGTGTTGTAGGTTAAAAACTGTACTTATGGTTAAGAAGAATTACACCGCTGTTTAATGCTCCTTACCTAACCATCCACTGATATAGGTAAATGTCGTAGACATAATTTCAGAAAGGTATATCTCACTCTATAAAAATAGACGTACAGATATATCAATTTGAAATTGGTGCATAACAGCGGATATTCAAAACCAAATATTTGCCGACTGGCAAACAACCCAGGTGATTTCCTCAAATATCACCGATTACAACGAATCCCGATATAATGAGGATAATCACCCAATTCCCAATAACTTACTCCCACTCATCATCTGTAAAACCATACAGATGTGAGAATCATACTTGGTAAATACATACCCTGGAGTAAGTATCTAATCGGGAAATCAGTTTTCCTTTAACATTACACAGTTGAACTGAAACATTGAAATGTTCCGATGGGGTATCCTGGTATTCCTAGTAATGCCTCTTCCAGATTCACGACTGTAACCGTATAGTTCTTTGCCACCTCTCCAAATCCCTTCATATGTCTTTAGTCTTTGCCTTCTGCACACCCTTTTAGGCCAAATGGTTTTCTTCCTTCCCTACCGTTCGGCACCAGCCTATGGTTTGGAAGAAGACTATCCAATAAGCATAATGGGTGTACTGTCCCAATCCTAGGAACACTCGCAATGAGAGAGGGTGAAGATAAAAGACAACCGAATAAACCTTATTCCTATTTCTCCTGAACCAGAATCCATCCCCGAACTGGAACAAGTTCCTTTCGAGTTCGTATATAACCATACGATGGAGTATCCAAATAAACTGTGGATCTTCGTAGTGATACGGAGTGTCCTGGAGAAATACAAAGGTGATGTGGGAGTGGTAACGAAATATTTGGTTTGGTCGTGAATATCTGTTGCAATTTACTTTGCCCTCTTACTAATCCCTTGCTTTGTCTGAACTTAATACCTTCTGTACACCATCGTTAGGCTAATTGGTTTTCTTCATTCCCTACCGGTCGGCACCAGCCTAAGGTTTGGAAGAAGACAATCCAATTTGCGTAATAGGTGTACTACCCCTAAACCAAGGAGTACTCGTAATCTGAGAGAGGGTAAAAGGAAAAGACAACTGAATAATCCTATCCGTTTTCTCCAGAACCGGAAACCATCCTCGAATAAATTCTTTCGAGTTCGTATATAACCATACGATGGTTTTGTCCAATGGAAGTGGACGTTCGTAGTAATACGGGGTGTCCTGGAGAAAAGGGTAAAAGTAGGAGTGGCAATGAGGTTCGCAACTCTGACAATCCAAAAGCCGGTGTTTAAGAAGGTTCGGTCAACTTGGTCACTGAGTCATAGTCTTAGGGTCGGGTCAATGGTCGCTGCCAAAGAGAGAGAGAAAAGAAACACTCAGCGTGCACTCTAACCTAGATCAGAATGGTTACCAATTTATCTAATCTGGAATCCTCCCACTGTACCTCAAATTCTCCTCCAAACCTGAAAGAAGAATTAGTCGGGAACACCCGAGGAGTAAAACTAACTCATCAGTGGGAATCGGGATCCAACTCTCATCGCATGACAACGTGACGGAATCCGCTCACGGTATCACACTCCAGAAGGTATGCGCATATCTGGCAAGTTTCAGTTCTTTTGAAACTCCCGATGTAATTTCTGCCCCATGCTCTTATGACCTTGGCGTGAGGTCAAAATATCATAAGTCACATGTCAAGTTCTGCCCGTCATTATCCAGGTTAATCTGAACCCACCCGTACATACCCTTGACGTAGGCCAAAATAGTAGTACGACTGTCCCAAACCAACGCATCTATCTATGCAACAGATAAATACCCGGCAGCTACCAATCACTATGCCTTGGCGTGAGGTCAAAATACATAGCTTGAATACTACCGAATATTTAACTGAAATGACGGAGGGCTACGAATGGTTTCTGGCGAAAACCTTTAACGTAATGAACTTGATATCGTCGAAGGAACGGATAGCTTTTAAAAAATATAGTGACGAAAACCGTTGCTAAAGAGGTCACTCCCTGTGAAGGGATCTCGGCTCTTTCCCCGTAGAATGAGGTGCAGGATATTCCAAATGAATACCACGGTGCAAAGCAAAAGTAATCGGCTATAGTGAAGTTAATTCCCTGACACAAACTTTTGTCCAAGGGGTCACTCCCGGTGAAGGGATCTCGGCCCTTGCCTCGTCGACTGAGGAGCAGGATATTCTAATGAATACCACGATGCAAAACAAAAGTAAACGTCCTTGCAATAACAGCTTTTTGAAAAAGTGTTCCAACAACATCAGAATAGGTTCGTTTAAACTTGCATTGATCCGAATCAATGCAGTCCCATCAATTGATCACACCAAAAAGAACGAAAATATACTGATGTATGTATATGCCATCCGCATTCGCCACTGGGTCCCGTCATTACCCGTTAGGTTAGCTTACTAACGACAGAGCGGGGACTGGACTAGCGCGGATGCAAAACATATACAACATCTACTAATATATATATACCAATATATTATATTTCGCTCAAGGCGTGAATAAAATGCAACATCACAGAGAATGAACAGCATCACAGAAATAATACAGATATCTGGGATCCCCGGGTTTCACAGAGCCACTACTGAAACCCGACGTTCCCTTGGTCGTGTGGATAGCCTGTGCAATGAAAACCTAGACCCCTACGGGCGCGGCAAGTCACCCGCCAAAACCTGAAGCGAGGCAGCCCCCTTCAGCACCGTGAATGGACCACCCAGCACTTCACGGAATCCGGTAACTTGGGCACCCCTCCTGGGTCAACCTGTACCCCTTACGAGTGCGGTGAGTAGCCCGCCAATCCTAGAGTGAAGCCCCCTCCGTCTCAATGCCATGAGATGCGGGCTTGTTGCCCTCCAGAACCCGGCTATCCGTGCACCCCTCCGCGGGGCAATCCTAGTACAGAAAGTAAAATATACATACACCGGGTACATCGACCGCAACCAGGTCGTGCCCCAAAATAATAATACAAACAGGCAGTGACGGCAGTCCACATGTCGGACGCTCGCCCCGCAATATCAAATGTACATAATACAACAAAACTGTACTAGCATTGCATCCAGGCTATCCCCCACGACCGATCCGCAACATCACAGCAAATACATAGAACATCAACGTGAAAGTCACGTTCGCAAATCCGTCTAACCGGGCTATAGCAGTTAGACCGGATTTACCGATCGAGTGACATTCACGGTCGCAGATATAATGTAAATACTGTGAAAAATGTGTTTAAAAAATTTCCGATTGATCAAACAATTAACAAGTGGGCCCCAAAGAAAACTGTAGCACTCACAGAAACAATTGGCCCAACTTTAATATTCCAAAGCCCATATTTTAAGCCCAGAAGGCCTCTGTAAAAAAATGGTGAAGTGATGTGAATAGTGCGCGGTGGAAGGGCCGCACAAATGGGGTTTTCGCGGCGGTTACGCGCTCCAACTGTGGAGTTACTTCGTCAAATTTTTACAGAACTCTTAGATTTTCCAGTACATCAATATTTTATAACCTGAAAAATTTTTCGAGACCAAAAATTTTCAACAGAAACTGATGCGAACTAAAATGCAGTTTTGGAACTTTTTGATCGATCGGAAATGCAAACACATTACACAAAGCTAGACTAAGTTAATGGCGAGGCTCTGATACCACTGTAAGTGCACGGCGGCGCCCCGGCCGTCAATCCGATGCCGGAATGCAGAAACGGTGATAAACTTTAAATTTTGCGGACTTTGCAAACCGGCACCACCGCGCACTAAACTCCGGATCGTAACCATTAACAAGTCTAAGCTAACTAGAATACGGGTTAGAGATGTACCGACTGATCCGAGTCCTCCGGTCTTCATCTCCACTCCGATCTCCTCGCGGGATCTCCGTCCGTCTCCTCCTCGTCGGAAAGGGCACCACATCGCCTGTAGCTTTTACGGGCTCCCACCTCAATACCGAGGCAACTCGGGCGCGAAGCTGGCGAATCGACGCGTCCAAGATTTGCTGTAGGAAGTGTAGTGTAGAGTGCATGTCTCGCTTTGGGGTTGGTTGCCATTTGAAGATGGAGGAATGAGGGTATGAAAAATGGTGCTTTCATTTTTCCTTGTATCAAAATGAGATGAATGAATTTGCCATACTACAAAATGAAAACCACTCTCCCTCTCTCTAAGATGTGGCCGGCCATATCAAGTAGGAAAATGGTGGAGGGAACAAAATACATCTCATGAAGGGAGGTGAGGGTAGGAGAGGTCAAGAGGTGACCACAAACAACAACCATGCTTCATATAAAAAACAACCATACCCTTTCAAATCTCATCCTCATTCAATCAAATCATATTAAAACAAAAGCATGGTGCAAAAGAAAAGATTCTTATCATATCAAACCCTTTTGCAATAAAACCCCTCCACAAATGTAATTTGCAAAACTGCAAATTACCCCCTCCATCGGAAAAGTCCGGCCGGGAAAGAACAAAGGAAAACCGGCCGGAACGGAATGCAAACTGGCAACTCCAGAAAACTGGTCCCGTAATAAATTACAGGAAAACCCCGATACTGTGCATACACACCCGCATCTGTATTCCGTCCGGATACAAATGCAAAAAGACAAAATCTACACTGTACTAAACTAGGATCCGGCTTAAACCAAAGCCGGCTAGTAAAATCCGTTCGATCCTGATCCGTGCAATACCGCACGTATCTGATCGAACCCTGCCATATACCTATACGGCTACTAGTACAAAACCGTCCGATCCTGATCCGTGCAATACCGCACGTATCTGATCGGACCCTGCCATATCTCCATACGACCTCTACAGCGTTTCGCCCGAAACTTGAGTAATTGAAAGTGTGGTGGACTCTAAAGACTTGTCAATACTATGGCTGTGGATTTAACCACTAGCACGTCAGAGGTATAAGCCAATACGTGACGGGCCACCAGCTATTGACTAAAAGGGACGTCGATGAGCGAACTCATCCTGACACCCTACTGAGCCTGTCAGTGACAATATCCGTGCAGTCCGGTCCGTTCGTCTATGAGTATCGCATGGCGGGCCTAGGGGGTTGGTAAAAGTCAGACCCCCAAAAGCGGTACAAGTCGTGTCGGAGTGTAGCCCAGAACACCCTGAGATACTACTGGAATACCTACCAGTAAATCTCCTTGCCTTGGCCAAGGACTTTGTGTAATGGCTCTCCTAGACACAGCACGACCTCACCCCCAATACCGGGAGAGACGAACCCTTGAAGATACGCTCACTGCCTCCATGTGGCTCGGGACTGTACCCAACTAAAACCTGTTTGCACGACTCCTTTGAGCCGTGGTAGGGTAGTAATCAAAGTACAGTGGGAACTCACACGAGACAAATGACGATCCCCAGGTCGATGAACTAACCTGCACACATGTCACCAGGGAACTGCCATCTGACGTCTGGTATATGACCAACTAGCATGTTCCCGGCGAGTCCTGTCCGGTGTACTCATAACCCAATGAGCACCTGTATACATCTTAGGTGATCCAACTGACACCAGTGGCTTGTGAGACCGACCACCGCCCCTCGTCGGGGTCTCGACTGTATACACTAGTCTACTAATGGAGTATCGATGCCCAGTCTCGAAACTCCCACGACTAGGGACCTTTTAAGGATATGCTTGTAGACCCCCAGCTCCCACTTATATGATCGCCCTCATACTGCTGGTGGTCAAGCAAGAATCCTAGGGGCTCTATCAACGTGTAATAGCGACGTGTCAGGTCACCTAAAGCAGTACACGATGATAAAGGTAAACCAGATAGCATACTATCATCTCGAGTAAGACTGTCCTACCGGGATAGGTCCTCCCTCAATCATTACAATCACGTACCTGTGACCTAATAATTGACTCTGAGGGCACTATCTCCAACAATATTCACCTTGTATAGACAATCTTGCTCAATATAGTAGTATGCTACTTGGTTTGTTTCTGCTTAAATGCGTGCATGTGTTTCTTTTAGCATATCGCCTTTACACATTAGTAGAGCCCTTAGGATCTTTGCTTGATTACCAGCGTTATGATGGCATTCACACTCGTGGGGGCTGGGTAATCCACAAGCACATCCTTATGCAGGTCCCTAGTCGTAGGACTATCGAGACAGTGCATCGATACTCCAGAGTAGACTAGCGTATGCGCTTCTCATCCCAGCTTGGGAGACGGTCTGTCCCACAGCCGTCAGTACACCGTACTTGAGATAGTATGCGGGTGCTCGTTAGGTTACGAGTACACTGGACAGGACTCGTCGGGAACTGTTGGTTGGTACTATACCTATCGTCAGTTATCAGTTCCTAGGTGACATGAGTACAGCTTAGTCCGTTGACTTGACACTGTCACTTCGCCTCGAGTGTGTTCCCACTGTACTTTGATTACTATCCTACCACGGCTCAAAGGAGTCGTGCAAACAGGTAGTTTTTGGGTGCAGTCCCGAAGCACTTGGAGGCAGTGACGGTTAGACAGGATTCGTCTCACCCGGTATTGGGGGTTGATATCGCGCTGTGTTTAGGAGAGCTATTACACAAAGTCCCTGGCCAGGGCAAGCGAGATAGACTGGTAGGTTTCCAGTGTTATCTCAGGTGTTCTGGGCTACACTCCGACACGACTTGTACCGCTAGTAGGGGACTGACGTTTACCGCCCCCTAGGCCCGCCATACGATGTTCTCAGACGAACAGACCGGACTGTACGGAGATTGTCACATTCAGGCTCAGTAGGAGTTCAGATGGGTTTACCTCGTTATTCTTCTTATCGGCATCTACCTGGGGACCGTTACGTACAGCTAGTACCGCTTGCGGTCTGTGGTTAAACCCACTGCCAGCGTAGTGTCAAGTCTTTAGAGTCCCACACAGAGGGTTATTCGCCTTTGGGCAAAACAGAGTAGAGGTCGCATGGTTTTGCGACAGGGTTCGTTCACATCCGCGCATTTGTGCACGTTTGGTGTCCGGACAGAAATTACTAGCGGGCTTTTGTTTGCGCCAGATCCTAGTATATGCTTTGGGGTTAGTTTTATCTCATAGTATTCATGTTCCTCGGAACACGAATGCGGGTGTGTATGCACAGTTGATTGAGGCGGAGGAAGAGGTTTTTCATTAGTGTTTTGGAATAGGTGCGTATGCACAGTTGACAGTCGTCTTTTTCTAAACCCTAATGAATTTGTGATATATCAATTAATAATGTTATTTAAATGAAATTGTGTCATGGTTGGGTTTGTTGACTTGTTGACCAAGGTTGACTAGTTGACCATGGTTGAAACTTTGACCATCATCATTTCTTTTCTAGATGCTCTTTGATCTTTCCAAAATCATTTAATGTGAAATGATAATGGTCTTATCAAACCAACCATCACCTTTTTCATTTTGGATTAATATTATTAATTTGATAATTCACATATATTGTTATGGTTGTAAAAACTATTCTCATTCTATCATAACCATTCTCTCTCCTCTCTTCATCTTCCTCCTCCTCTGGTTCAAGGAGAATCATTCTCATGAGTTGAGAAACCTCTCCTTGGAGATAAAACACCCTAAGCCATTCTCTACTCTTCCTAAGGTTGAAGGTCTAGCAAGCCGGAGACTTTAGTTTTCTCAAAGTTCGAGAAAGGAGCTCAAGGAAGAAACCCTCAGGTGGATCCATCTTCGAGAATGGAAGGCAACGAGGAAAGCACCATCCGACCACCATCAAGAGTCAAAGAGAAGGAGTTCAAGATGAGGTATAACCCCTAACCGAGTAGATAACTCTCTTGTTAGTTGCTAGTGTGTAGTTTAGCCAAGATCCGTATTCGTAGTCCATGTTACCTAAACCCTAAAAATCATTTTTTACCATTTCCGCAAGCCCGAAAGAACCGGGAGAGGTAACGTGGACTTACAGTGGTATCAGAGCCTAACTAAACACACCCTAGCATGTTAGCAAAGTATCTAGAATTTCGACCGGACAAAAAACCGCGAAACACCCCGGAAAATCCTAGTTTCTGCCGATTTTTATTTCTGCTCCAAAAATAATAAATCATGTCTTAAAAATCGGCTCAGGCTTTTTAATGAACAGGCAAGAAAAAAGATCCAGCGAACCGACCAACTCACCGTGGTTCCACGGCAGAAGCTTGCTTCTGCTACGGATCTGCGGCCGAGTTGACTCGGCCGTGGATCGTTTCTCCTGCAGTTTGTTTCTGGTGGTATTTTGTCATTTTTGAGATGGTTTGTTTCTGCCCAGAATTTCCAAAGAACAAATTTGTTTTAGGGGTGGTTACAAATCCGTATTTTGGTCGATTTTCTGTAGACTTTGGCTAATGGGTTATATCTGTATTGTTATATATGTATTGAACGTCTGCTAATCGCTATACGTCGATTAGTGGGGGTTATACATATCTGTGATCTGTAATGTTGATGGATTGTGTATATGAATTCGTTGGATTGTCGCGGATGAATAGCCGTGGGGAATTGTGAGATGAGAGTTTTGTTTATCTTTCAATTCTTGTAATATGTAAATTGATGTAATATTATTAGTATGGCCGCACAACCGGGTCGGGGTTGTAGCCGTCATTGTATAATTTCTTTTTACTGTTTTTGCTCCTAGGATAGACCCAAGGTGGGGTGCACAAACTACCGGGTACCTCGAAGTGCCGAGTGGCCTACTCACGTCGTTGAGGGAGGTTGCTTCATTTCGGATACTTGGCGGGTAGTTTGCCGCACCCGTAGGGGTCTAGGGTGGGGTATTGGCTATTCATCGCGAACGTGTAATCCGCTCTTCGTTACAGGCTCGTACGAATTGCGGATTCCTAGTATATCCAATGTATTCATCTGTGATCTGGAATGGCTATCATTGCATGTGACGAATGTTTATATATATCTATATGATATCTATTTAGGCGTTGCTTATGTTTTGCATCCGCGCTAGTCCATCCCCCGCTCTGTTGTTAGTTAAGTAACCTAACGGATGATGACGGGACCCCGTGGCGAATGCAGATGGAATAAGCGTACGTCATATTTTCGTTGTTTTCTGCAAAGGTAGGATTAATTGATGGGACGCATTAAAATTAATGCAAGAAAAATAAACCAAAGTAAAAGTCGTTGGAACACTTTCAAAAACCACTCGGTTTCTTTTCAAAATAACTTTTAAACGCGGAGCTTAAACCACTCCTTTTAAAAGCTATCTCGTTCCATCGATTATATCAAGTTCACTACGTTCACGGTTTCGCCAAAACCATTCGTAGCCCTTCGTCGTTTCACATGGATGGTCAATAGTATTCAAGCTATGTTTGTTGGCCAAAGTCAAGGCATAGTGATTGGTAGCTATTGGGTATTCATGTGCAACATAGATAGATGTGTTGGTTTGGGACAGTCATACTGCCTTGTTGGCCAAAGTCAAGGGTAGGTGCGGGTGGGTTCAAATTAACCTGGAGAATGACGGGTAGAACTTGACATGTGACTTATGATTTGTTGGCCAAAGTCAAGGTCATAAGAGCATGGGGCAAAAAAAAATCCACATCGGGAGTTTCAAAAGAACTGAAACTTGCTAGCGCTGCATACCATTTGGAGTGTGATGATTCTGGTAGGATTCCTTCAGTTTTGTCACGCAATGATATTTGGATCCCGATCCTACTGTGAGTATATGCTACTCCTCGGGAAAATTCTCACATAACGATCAATGCTATAAACATAGTAGGTGTCTAGAAAGGTGTTAGCGGGGCTGCGCCCCCAGGGAAAAGAGGTTATTTAATTAAGGAACTTCGCGAAAGCGTTGGAAAACCTCCCTCGAAGTACCGACACTAGCCTAGCTGAACGGTTAAGCAAGTATTGTACGGAGAGATTGATCCTGACTAATTCTTCCTTTTTAGTTTGAGGAGGGATTCGAGAGACAGTGGGAGCCATCCTGTTTAGACAAATAAAAAACCACTCTAAACTTGCAAGAGCATCATGCTAAAGTGTTTCTTCTCTCTCTCCTAATTGCAGCAACCAAACAACATGACTGGACTTAAGTTACTACTAGATAAAAACATATTGACAGGGCTAAACTACAAAGATTGGCTCAGGAATGTCAAAATGGCAATCACTTACGACAAGTTGGGGTATCTCCTTACCACCAATGCTCCCCCTGCCCCAGGTCCTACCTCCAGCGTCGCGAATAAGGAAATCCGTAAGACTTGGGAGATTGATTGCGCGAAGGCCAAGTGCCTCGTGCTTGCCTCTATGGACAATGAACACCAGAGGAGGCACGAGAATATGGACCTTGAATCCATATTTCTTCATACAAAATAACTGTATGGAGAGCAATCCTGTATCGCCAGATACGAAGTATCGAAAAAGCTGTTTTCGGCGAGATTGGCCATCGGATCACTGGTAGCGGAACACGTGCTTAAGATGATTGGCTTCATTGAGGAGCTCGCGGACCTTGGGACCACGTTGGAGAATGAGCTCTATACGGACTTGATTCTACAGTCCCTTCCTTCCACTTACGCCCAGTTCATCCTGAACATCAACTTACAGGAAAAGGAAGTTCAACTTTCATAACTCCTCAACATGCTGAGGAGTGCAGAGGGCACCCTACAGAAAGGTAGGGAAACATCCACTTTGTTTGTAGGAGGATCTTCCTCTTCTAGGTCCAAGGAGAAAGCCAAGGGAAAGAAGAAGAAAACCCCCGCCAAACCAAGGGGCGGTGTTAGTAAAGTGGATACGAAGGGAAAGGCAAAAGCAACAAAGGAAGCAGGAAAGCTTGTAGGAAAGGAAGAATGCTTTTACTGTCACAAGAGTGGACACTGGAAGAAAGATTGCAGGGCTTGGAAGGCCAGAACACAGGATCTGAAGCGAATTGCGGCTTCAGCTTCAGGTGTGTATGTTATTGAAAACTGTCTATCAATAAACTCTACTTCTTGGGTATTGGATACCGGATCAGGATTTCATATCTGTAATTCTTTGCGGGCGTTGAGAAACCGTTGGATTTTGAGGGCAGGTGATATGACCCTCAGAGTTGCAAACGGAGCTGGCATGGATGCTGAGTCCGTGGGGGACTATCACCTGGGGTTATTAGATGGACACGTTTTGGTTTTGCATAATTGTTATTTTGTACCCAATGCAACTTGTAATATTATTTCTGTATCTTTAGTTTCTAAAGAAGGTTATGAATTTGCGTTTGTAAGTAATGTTGTAAACATTCACCTTAATCAAGTTCTGATTGGGTCAGGTACATTAAACAATGGAATATACGTATTAAACCAACCATAAATTTTCAATGTCCAGAATACACACAAAGAAAGTCTCCGGAAACAAATCAGGTTTTCTTATGGCATTGTAGACTAGGTCACATCAATGAGAGAAGGTTGACGAAGTTACATACAGAAGGATATTTGGATCCGTTCGAATATCAATCATATGCAACTTGTCAATCCTGTCTCAAAGGAAAGATGACAAAAACTCCGTTCACTGGACACGGAGTAAGAGCGAGCTAGCTCTTGGGACTCGTACACAGCGACGTGTGCGATCCAATGTCTACACATGCGTGAAGCGGTTATTCTTACTTCATTACTTTTACAGATGACTTTTCAAGGTACGGTTATGTCTTCTTAATGAAACATAAATCCGAAGCCTTTAGAAAATTCCAGGAATATAAAAATGAAGTGGAAAAAAAAACAGGCAAAAGTATCAAGACACTAAGATCTGATCGAGGTGGTGAATACTTAAGTGCCGAGTTCCTGGATTACTTAAAAGAGAATGGAATTCTCTCTCAGCTTACTCCTCCATACACTCCGCAACATAATAGTGTATCGGAGAGACGGAACCGGACCTTATTGGATATGGTACGTTCCATGATGAGTAACGCTGAGTTACCGCGATCATTCTGGGGATATGCACTAGAATCAGCTGCATACCTTTTGAACCGAGTTCCAACTAAGACTGTGCCTACTACACCATATCAGATATGGTGTGGGAAGAAACCCTATCTTAAGCACATTAAGACATAGGGATGTCCAGTTTTTGTCAAAAAGCAGCATGCGGACAAACTCGAGGCACACTCAGTACAGTGAAAGTTTGTGGGATATCCAAAGAACTCCAAAGGATATTTCTTCTATTGCGAAGAGGAACAAAAGGTTTTTGTTTCTCGTCATGCCCACTTCTTGGAAACCGAGTTTTTGGAAAATCAAATAAGTGGGAGCGCAATAGAACTGGAAGAAATTCCAGAACCACGAGCTATTACTGAAAGCTTAGTAGAACCAGAGGGTTCGAAAGATCAGGACATTTCTACGCCGCTCCGCAGGAGTAGTAGGCAGTCTCATCCGCCCGAGAGATACAGTTTTCTCATAGACGGGGATAGAGAGGATTGCATCATTGATAGTGATGAGCCGACTAGCTTCCAGCAGGCCATTCAGAGCGCTGACTCGGTAAAATGGCTGGATGCAATGCGGACCGAAATGGAGTCCATGTACACCAACAAAGTATGGACGTTGGACGTTGCTCCAGATGGGGTAAAACCCGTAGGATGCAAGTGGATCTTCAAAAGGAAGATTGGTATAGATGGACAGGTTGAGACCTATAAAGCTAGACTTGTTACAAAGGGTTTCCGTCAAAGACCTGGCTTGGACTATGACGAAACCTTTTCTCCAGTGGTTATGCTGAAATCCATTCGGATCCTTCTTGCCATTGCTGCTTTCCACGATTATGAGATCTGGCAAATAGATGTAAAGACCGCTTTTCTAAATGGAAATTTAGAGGAGTGTGTCTATATGGACCAGCCAGAGGGTTTCATTCAGAGTGGGAGCAGCGGAAAGGTGTGCAAGTTGCTTAAGTCCATCTATAGACTAAAGCAGGCATCGCGGAGTTGGAACATCTGTTTTGATGAGACGGTCAAAGATTTTGGCTTTATCAAAAATCCAGATGAACCATGCATCTATAGTAGATTTGTAGCACGCACTGTCATATTCCTCATTTTATACGTGGATGACATTCTCTTGATAGGAAATAACATTCCTATGCTACAATCTGTCAAAGGGTTCTTGTCATACAGGTTCTCCATGAAAGACCTGGGTGATGCCTCTTACATTCTGGGGATCCGGAACTATCGTGACAGATCCAAGAGGATATTAGGACTTTCACAGTCAAGGTACATTGACACCATACTAAAAAGATTCAGTATGGAAGATTCCAAGCGCGGTAATCTACCGGCTTGTCACAGGATCACCCTCTCCAAAGAGATGTCTCCCAAGACTGATTTGGAAAGGGATCGCATGTCTATTATACCCTACGCTTCAGCGGTATGCTCTATAATGTATGCGATGTTGTGTACCAGACCAGATGTAGCTTATGCACTGAGTGTGGTAAGTAGGTATCAGTCAAACCCTGAGGAGAAACACTGGATAGCGGTAAAGAACATTCTCAAGTACCTGAGAAGGACTAAGGAGATGTTCTTGGTGTATGGCGGAAAAGACCTCCAGATCGAGGCCTTTGCTGACTCCAGCTTCCAGAGTGACAAGGATGATTCCAAGTCCATGTTGGGTTATGTCTTTACCCTCAATGGAGGGGCGGTGTGTTGGAAGAGTTCCAAACAGGAAACCGTTGCTGACTCGACGATGGAAGAAGAATATGTCGCTGCATCTGATGCCGCAAAAGAAGCCGTCTGGATGAGGAAGTTCTTGATAGAACTTCAGGTGGTTCCGTCCATTGTTGATCCAATACCTCTATATTGCGACAACAACGGGGCTATAGCTTTAGCGAAGGAACCCAGGTCCCATCAGAATTCCAGGCACATCTTGAGACGGTATCACCTGATCAGGGAGATCGTGGGTCGCTAGGAGATCGAGGTTCGGAGAGTTGCTACGGAAGATAACACTGTTGATCCATTCACAAAGGCCTTACCCCAGGCTCAGTTCGAGCGGCTAATCGAGATGATAGGTCTTCGATACGCCAGTACATGGCCTTAGTGCAAGTGGGAGATTGTTAGTGTATATGCCCTAGAGGCCATTACTGTATCATACTAGTTTGTATATTACTTGATGGAAGCTTGGGATATTCACCTTGTATAGACAGTCTTGCTCAATATAGTAATATGCTACTTGGATTGTTTCTGCTTAAATGTGTGCATGTGTTTCTTTTAGCATATCGCCTTTACGCATTAGTAGAGCCCTTAGGATCTTTGCTTGATTACCAGCGTTGTGATGGCAGTCACACTCGTGGGGGCTGGGTAATCCACAAGCACATCCTTATGCAGGTCCCTAGTCGTAGGACTATCGAGACAGGGCATCAATACTCCAGAGTAGACTAGCGTATGTGCTTCTCATCCCAGCTTAGGAGACGGTCTGTCCCACAGCCATCAGTACGCCGTACTTAAGATAGTATGTGGGTGCTCGTTAGTTTACGAGTACACTGGACAGGACTCGTTGGGAACTGTTGGTTGGTACTATACCTATCGTCAGTTATCAGTTCCCAGGTGACATGAGTACAGCTTTGTCCGTTGACTTGACACTGTCACTTCAACTCGAGTGTGTTCCCACTGTACTTTGATTACTACCCTACCACGACTCAAAGGAGTGGTGCAAACAAGTAGTTTTTGGGTGCAGTCCCGAAGCACTTGGAGGCAGTGACGGTTAGACAGGATTCGTCTCTCCCGGTATTGGGGGTTGATGTCGCGCTGTGTCTAGAAGAGCCATTACACAAAGTCCCTGGCCAGGGCAAGCGAGATAGACTCGTAGGTTTCCAGTGTTATCTCAGGTGTTCTGGGCTACACTCCAACACGACTTGTACCGCTAGTAGGGGACTGACGTTTACCGCCCCCTAGGCCCGCCATGCGATGTTCTCAGACGAACAGACCGGACTGTACGAAGATTGTCACATTCAGGCTCAGTAGGAGTTCAGATGGGTTTACCTCGGCAGTCTTCTTATCGGTATCTACCTAGGGACCGTTACGTACAGCTAGTGCCGCTTGCGGTCTGTGGTTAAACCCACTGCCAGCGTAGTGTCGAGTCTTTAGAGTCCCACACAGAGGGTTATTCGCCTTTGGGCAAAATAGAGTAGAGGTCGCATTGTTTTGCGACAGGGTTCGTTCACATCCGCGCACTTGTGCACGTTTGGCGTCCGGACAGACATTACTAGCGAGCTCTGGTTTGAGCCAGATCCTAGTATATGCTTTGGGGTTAGTTTTATCTCATAGTATTCATGTTCCTCGGAACACGAATGCGGGTGTGTATGCACAGTTGATTGAGGCGGAGGAAGAGGTTTTTCATTATGGTTTTGGAACAGGTGCGTATGCACAGTTGACAGTCGTCTTTTTCCAAACCCTAATGAATTTGTGATATATCAATTAATAATGTTATTTAAATGAAATTGTGTCATGGTTGGGTTTGTTGACTTGTTGACCAAGGTTGACTAGTTGACCATGGTTGAAACTTTGACCATCATCATTTCTTTTCTAGATGCTCTTTGATCTTTGCAAAATTATTTAATGTGAAATGATTATGGTCTTATCAAACCAACCATCACCTTTTTCATTTTGGATTAATATTATTAATTTGATAATTCACATATATTGTTATGGTTGTAAAAACTATTCTCATTCTATCATAACCATTCTCTCTCCTCTCTTCATCTTCCTCCTCCTCTGGTTCAAGGAGAATCATTCTCATGGGTTGAGAAACCTCTCCTTGGAGATAAAACACCCTAAGCCATTCTCTACAAAGTTCGAGAAAGGTGCTCAAAGAAGAAACCCTCAGGTGGATCCATCTTTGACAAGAGAAGGCAACGAGGAAAGCACCATCCGACCACCATCAAGAGTCAAAGAGAAGGAGTTCAAGATGAGGTATAACCCCTAACCGAGTAGATAACTCTCTTGTTAGTTTCTAATGTGTAGTTTAGCCAAGATCCGTATTCGTAGTCCATGTTACCTAAACCCTAAAAATTGTTTTTTACCATTTCCGCAAGCCCGAAAGAACCGGGAGAGGTGACGTGGACTTACAGGAATTTCAATCAATAAGTCGTAAGGTCGCTTAGGCGGAGTACCGTGTTGTGAGTATGCCGCGGAACATACGCACGCTACGCCACTCTGCTGCAGCTACCTACTCCATCATACCAGGGTCATCCTACACTCCGAAGGTAAAACCTACGCTCTGATACCAACTTTGTCACGACTCAAAGTTTGGCCCGTGACCGGCACTTAACCACGTAACGTCTACAGGCGTAACGCGGCTAAGTAAGCCGAAACCCAGAAATCAAAACCAGTACAAGTATAGAGTGTTTTAAACAATTAATAGAAAAGTTTGTTAAAATGTTAGAAAAAAACCTTAAGTAAACAACCATCACGATAACAATATATGACGCCGTAGCAAAGAAATGTGCAATAAGTGGAAAACATCACAGACAGATAAAACTGCATAAGTAAAGTCGGCTCACATGAGCTCGACATCAGAATACAAAAATATACATCATCGTCCCCACACCAGTCTCTAAGTCAAATACATAAAAGTAGATGGAGAGTACTAGATAGAAAAGCATGTACAATGGAAATAACCGGATACCACAACCCACCTAACCGCAAAACAGCTCACGCACCAACTGCAGTGGTATCCGTAGCCAAAAAGATACAAGAAAGCAGCCTGCCGCGACTACTCCGAGGGGCTACCTGCAAACACTGTGGCACAACGGGGGTGAGTTGCCAACTCATGAGTAGTAGATAACATATAAAGGTAATCGCGAGTATGCACGTGCCGCGATACTCTAACATATGCCAACAGATAATATCTATATGATGAGTTACAGGAGCAATAATCATGCATCAAGTGCGATCTAATAACATCTCTATATGATCAGCAGGGTATGCAATAATCGTGCATAGAAAGTGCAATCTAATGACATCTATATATGATGAGCAAGGTATGCAATAATCGTGCATAGAAAATGCAATCTAATGACATCTCTATATGCTGAGCAGGGTATGCCATAATCGTGCATAGCAAGTGCGATCTAATGACATCTATATATGATGAGCAGGTTATGCAATAATCATGCATAGCAAATGCAATCTAGTGACATCTCTATATACTGAGCAGGGTATGCCATAATCGTGCATAGCAAGTGTACTCTAATGACATATATATATATGATGAGCAGGGTATGCAATAATCGTGCATAGCAAATGCAATCTAATGACATCTCTATATGCTGAGCAGGGTATGCCATAATCGTGCATATCAAGTGTACTCTAATGACATATATATATGATGAGCATGGTATGAAATAATCGTGCATAGCAAATGCAATCTAATGACATCTATATATGATGGGCAGGGAATGCAATAATCGTGCATAGCAAATATACTCTATCAGGTACAACAGATATAGGATGAGATGTAAAATACTGAATACTGAGCATGGGAATAATTAATATCTACACGGAATATTAACGTGGAAAATAATCAGTGTCCATCCATATACCCAAATCCAGTAAATCTCATAGAATCATGGGTGCCTATCATCGGCACACCAAAATATCATGAATCATCGTGTCTAGCATCGACACGGAAATCCTCAAGTATCGGACTCCGTCTGCGGAATCGGCCCTCGGCCCCGGCAGTACGTGTCGTCCCGTATCCATCTCACATCTCTGGTCAGTATCCTCCGGATAACCGCCAGGTCTAACCAATCACCGGTAGGTAGTAGTCCCTCTGCCAGGCTCACCGTCTACTGCACAGCAATCCGTTCTCGCCCCGGGATACCATACCGGGTCCACCATGTACCCGTAATCGGCCTCATCCAATCCTCGATTCGGGTTCACATATCACACGTCTCAGAACCGAGAAAACGCATGGTGGACGCACTGAAATATCATATCAAGGGAAACCGGTTTTTTTAAATAATGCGTATTTTCCTAAAAGAATTACCTCGGTTCCCAAATCCAGAAATATCATGGAAATAACATATCTCAATGCGTAAATCCATGCAAGTATGAAGAAATGAATATATGTGTGCACTGGTATGAATATACAGTGTGCATGTGCGCAGGTATGAAAATATAAATATATGTGTGCACTGGTATGAATATACAGGGTGCATGTGCGCAGGTATGAAAATATCAATATATGTATGCACTGTTATGAATATACGGTGTGCATGTACACAGGTATGAAAATATATGTGTGCACTGGTATGAATATACAGTGTGCATGAGCGCAAGTATGAAAATATCAATATATATGTGCACTGGTATGAATATACAGTATGCATGTGCGCAAGTATGAAAATATCAATGTGTGTGTGCACTGGTATGAATATACAGTGTACATGTGCGCAGGTATGAAAATATCAATATATGTGTGCACTGGTATGAATATACAGTGTGCATGTGCGCAGGTATGAAAATATCAATATATGTGTTTATGCGACAAGTCATGACAATCATCAATGATGCGACAATAAAACGATATGTATAATGCGTAGCAATCCTACAGTGCGAGTGTCATGGTAATCACTAATGGTGTGGGTGTAACATACAAATAGTGCTCGTGCAGCTTGAACCGTTAGTGACAGTGCAATGTTCTATGCTATCATTTCTATATGCAACAATAAGGTATGCTACTATAGTCCATATGAACATCTACAACTAAATATCCTAACACGCCATGACGCTTAACGCCATACGTGCGATTTCCCCTTAGATGTTAAATCTACTCACCTGGTCGCGTGCTAAGTGTAGCCGACCACCTGCTTCCCCTTCTTTGCGGCATCCGACTGTAAGTCCACGTTTCCTGTTAGTTGTATGTATGCCCTAGAGGCCAGTATTGTACAGATGATGTATATTATATTGGATGCTTGGACATATATAGAGAGGACTTTCTTGCTCGATATGATAGTATGCTATCTGGTTGCTCTTTACTTTAACATGTATACATGTCACTTTATACTTTCTTATAGTTACATGTTGGTAAAGCCCTTAGGATGTGTACTTGACTACCTGGACTATGATGCGGATCATACTAGTAGGGACATAGTAGTCCATAAGTACATCCTTCAAGGTCCCTAGTCGTGGGTGTATCGAGACGGGGCATCTGTAAGTGCACGGCGGCGCCCCGGCCGTCAATCCGACGGCCAAATGCGGAAGCGATGAATAACTTAAATTTTCTTGAACTGGCAAACCGCCGCGCACTAAAACCCGGATCGAACCATTAACTAGTCCTAGCTATCTACAAGAAAGGGAATAGAGATATACCGACGATCCAAGTCCTCCGGTCTTCTCGTCATGGTCCCGATCTCCTGCGGAAAAGTCCCGTCTCCTCCTCGTCGCCGGAAGTGCACCACATTGCCTACTTTGTTTACGGGCTCCCACCTCAATGCCGAGGCAACTCGGGCACGAAGCCGGCTACTCGACGTGCCCAAGATTTACTGTAGAATCTATAGTAGAGCTTGTGTCTCACTTTTGGGGTTGTGGAATTGCCTTTTGGTGGTGGTATGAAACATGAACTTTTGTGGAGGGATTAGTAGGAGTTTTGCAACATGATATCAACCAAAAAACCCCACTCTCTCATTTTGGACAGCCCCTCTATGGCTTTGGCCGGCCATACCAATGGGAAGAGAGAGAATGTGAGGGTGAGAGTGGATCAATAATGCAAGAGGGCATCATGAAAGAATATGATGACAACACCAAAACCACACTCAACACACAACCATCACTAAACATGATGACTCCAAAAGTCAAGGTATGATGGAAAGGAGAAGTCAATGAAGGTGCACATCATGAAAACCATCATGATGCTACAATAAGCAAAGACCCCCTCCACAATTGCTTATTTGCAACAATGCAAATAAACCCTCCTCCACCAATCTTCGGCCAATGAACGGAACAAAGGAAATTGGCCGAAACGGAAAGCAAACTGGCAACTCCAGAAAACTGATCCCGTAATAAATTACAGGAAAACCCCGATACTGTGCATACACACCCGTATCTGTATTTCGACCGAAATACAGATGCAATGAGACAAAATCTACACTGTACTATACTAGGATCCGGCTTAAACCAAAGCCGGCTAGTAATATCTGTTCGATCCTGATCCGTGCAATACCGCACGTATCTGATCGAACCCTGCCATATAACCATACGGCCTATAGTACAAACTGTCCGATCCTGATCCGTGCAATACCGCACGTATCTGATCGGACCTTGCCATATCTCCATACGGCCTCTACAACCTTTCGCCCGAAAGCTGAGTAACTGAATGTGGGGGACTCTAAAGACTCATCAACACCTTGGTTGTGGATTTAACCACTAGCACGTCAGAGGTATAAGCCAATACATAACGGGCTACCAAGTATTGACTAAAAGGGACGTCTGTGAGTGAACTCAGCCTGACAACCTTACTGAGCCTGTCAGTGACAATGTCCGTGCAGTCCGGTCCGTTCGTCTATGAGTATCGCATGGCGGGCCTAGGGGGTTGGTAAAAGTCAGACCCCTAAAAGCGGTACAAGTCGTGTCGGAGTGTAGCCCAGAACACCCTGAGATACTACTGGAATACCTACCAGTAAATCTCCTTGCCTTGGCCAAGGACTTTGTGTAATGGCTCTCCTAGACACAGCACGACCTCACCCCCAATACCGGGAGAGACGAACCCCTGAAGATACGCTCACTGCCTCCATGTGGCTCGGGACTGTACCCAACTAAAACCTGTTTGCACGACTCCTTTGAGCCGTGGTAGGGTAGTAATCAAAGTACAGTGGGAACTCACACGAGACAAATGACGATCCCCAGGTCGATGAACTAACCTGCACACATGTCACCAGGGAACTGCCATCTGACGTCTGGTATATGACCAACTAGCATGTTCCCGACGAGTCCTGTCCGGTGTACTCATAACCCATTGAGCACCTGTATACATCTTAGGTGATCCAACTGACACCAGTGGCTTGTGAGACCGGCCACCGCCCCTCGTCGGGGTCTCGACTGTATACACTAGTCTACTAATGGAGTATCGATGCCCAGTCTCGAAACTCCCACGACTAGGGACCTTTTAAGGATATGCTTATAGACCCCCAGCTCCCACTTATATGATCGCCCTCATACTGCTGGTGGTCAAGCAAGAATCCTAGGGGCTCTATCAACGTGTAATAGCGACGTGTCAGGTCACTTAAAACAGTACACGATGATAAAGGTAAACCAGATAGCATACTATCATCTCGAGTAAGACTGTCCTACCGGGATAGGTCCTCCCTCAATCATTACAATCACGTACCTGTGATCCAATAATTGACTCTGAGGGCACTACCTCCAACAATCTCCCACTTGCACTCAAGGCTAATTATTGCGATGTCGCATACTCACAGCCCGTGTGATACCGAACACCCAACTCCTCTACTAGTCAGTCTCACAAAGCTCGTTTGCGAAACTATTGCGTTCGAGGAATAGCCTCAGTGAGTAGATCCGCTTAGTTGTTTCTTTCTATGTCTCTCTATATCTCAAGTTCACGGAGAAAGCCATCTCCCGAAAAGAGCAATACCCGTCTCAGAATATGTCTGGATGTCTGATGGGACCTAGCTCATAAATGAACTCCAAATCCAAACTTCTTAGACTGTATCGTCAACTGAACTTAATCAGTATCCTGCGCGCCATGCCTCCCTCAGTATTGCCTTGGACCACCTGTCCAAAATACTGCCCCTCATCAGAAGGAAAACTATAACTCTGACAACCTCCTTGTCGTCCATGTCACCTTGGAAGCCTGGAATGATAACTGTCTCCTGAATGAGGCTGTCGTTATCATCTCCCTAGAACATCCACTTATGTTCTAAAACTGCTTCCGACTGTTTCTCCAGGATTGGATTAATGTCAACTTATTGCATCTAGTGCAAGAACAACATCTGGTGTGGTACTTGACATCTCACGATTGACTCAATTGCCTGAGCAAATGATCTGCCAATCATGCCCGTCCCTCTCCCCTTTAGTCTGTAAGACACCTTTGGAGAGGGTGACTCCATTACCTGCAGGTACACTACCGTGCCAGGAGTCGTCCATCCTAAATACTCTTAGAATGCTGTCAAGTACCCTGATTGGGAAACCACCCAAATCTAGATCTAAGACCATAGATCTAGTAACCAGTATGTCTGATATAAAATCCATTTCCTTTGTGGAGAAACAACTGTGTGACGACCAAAGTATAACCGATCGTAGTGTAGGAGTTTCTTTTCCTACTCTGTGTATATCATCCAAATACCAGGATATCACACCCTACTACCTTCTCAACAGATCCATCCCCTATTCTGATGAAGTCAAACCCATGACTGTCACGTCAGAAATAGATGATCTATCTCCGCTACATCTGCTCTAGTCTATAAATAGACATAAGCAACCTGTCCACCAATGCTTCCGCTGCTCCCACTGACTACGACAACCCTCTGGCAGAGTCATATAGACGTACACTTCTAAAACTGGTTTAGAACGACGCTATACTCATCCTCCCGCCGGGTCTCGTAACCTGGAACAACAGCAATGGCAATTGTGGGTAAACAAGAACTTCCCTGTCACCGTCCTTGAGGCTACCGTAGTGCCTCTCGGGTGCCTGAAGTTACCCACCTTATCTGCGGAGTGGCCAATGGAATGTCAATCCAGATTGAATCTTTAGGTTCCTTATCAAATCTTCAGTAATCGTTTGTGGTTCTGGAATCACTTCCAGTTCTACCATACTCCCACTACTGTTTTCTGAAAAAATCCATTTTTATTAAAACTGTGGCGAGTCTAGAACAATATTGCTATTGCTCATCCAGATGGTAGAAAATCAACCCGCGTCATAGCCTGGGTCAACCCATAAACAGCCATTACAGAAACGTGCCTTGAGTTGTCCAGTGTCTGGTTTTAAGCATAAGCCGGACAACTCCCCGTACCTTAACACCGTTAAGATACGAACTGTTCTATATCCCATATAGGACCAGAGGCACTGATTTAATTGAACCAGATTCAAATCATGCAGCTGTCCCCAGCGCATGTCAACTAAATGGAAGGAGGCCGATCAGCGTTACTCAACTTAGGAATACTTCCAATTATGAGTAACCTGAAAGAGAAGCAAGATCTCTTTATCATTACTATCAACTGAATACCATACACAAGTATCTACATCTTCGATCTCTTTGAAGAATCCCGATACTTGCTATACCTGGTTCTCTACTCTATTCAAATACCTATAACTTCTCCAAATTCGGACCCTGTGTTTCCACGAAACACCTGTCTAAAAACTAGAGAAGTCATAAGTAAACCGAATATAGTACGAGGACCAACCCCTCTGTCGTGATGGACCCTGGACATCATACAATACTCTGTACAAGTCCCTTGAGTCTGATAACTCATTCACTGTGTGTCGTAGGTTGAAAACTGTACTTATGGTTAAGAAGAATTACACCGCTGTTTAATGCTCCTTACCTAACCATCCACTGATATAGGTAAATGTCGTAGACATAATTTCAGAAAGGTATATCTCACTCTATGAAAATAGATGTACAGATATATCAATTTGAAATTGGTGCATAACAGCGGATATTCAAAACCAAATATTTGCCGACCGGCAAACAGCCCAGGTGATTTCCTCAAATATCACCGATTACAACGAATCCCGATATAATGAGGATAATAACCCAATTCCCAATAACTTACTCCCACTCATCATCTGTAAAACCATACAGATGTGAGAATCGTACCTGGTAAATACATACCCTGGAGTAAGTATCTAATCGGGAAATCAGTTTTCCTTTAACATTACACAGTGAAACTGAAACATTGAAATGTTCCGATGGGGTATTCTGGTATTCCTAGTAATGCCTCTTCCAGATTCACGACTGTAACCGTATAGTTCTTTGCCACCTCTCCAAATCCCTTCATATGTCTTTAGTCTTTACCTTCTGCACACCCTTTTAGGCCAAATGGTTTTCTTCCTTCCCTACCGTTCGGCACCAGCCTATGGTTTGGAAGAAGACTATCCAATAAGCATAATGGGTGTAATGTCCCAATCCTAGGAACACTCGCAATGCGAGAGAAGGTGAAGATAAAAGACACCTGAATAAATCTTATTCCTATTTCTCCTGAACCAGAATCCATCCCCGAACTGGAACAAGTTCCTTTCGAGTTCGTATATAACCATACGATGGAGTATCCAAATAAACTGTGGATCTTCGTAGTGATACGGAGTGTCCTGGAGAAATACAAAGGTGATGTGGGAGTGGTAACGAAATACCTGGTTTGGTCGTGAATATCTGTTGCAATTTACTTTGCCCTCTTACTAATCCCTTGCTTTGTCTGAACTTAATACCTTCTGCACACCATCGTTATGCTAATTGGTTTTCTTCATTCCCTACCGGTCGGCACCAGCCTAAGGTTTGGAAGAAGACAATCCAATTTGCGTAATAGGTGTACTATCTCCTAAACCAAGGAGTACTCACAACTTGAGAGAAGGTAAAAGGAAAAGACAACTGAATAATCCTATCCGTTTTCTCCAGAACCGGAAACCATCCTCGAATAAATTCTTTCGAGTTCGTATCTAACCATACGATGGTTTTGTCCAATGGAAGTAGACGTTCATAGTAATACGGGGTGTCCTGGAGAAAAGGGTAAAAGTAGGAGTGGCAATGAGGTTTGCAACTCTGACAATCCAAAAGCCAGTGTTTAAGAAGGTTCGGTCAACTTGGTCACTGAGTCATAGTCTTAGGGTCGGGTCAAATGGTCGCTGCCAGAGAGAGAGAGAAAAGAAACACTCAGCGTGCACTCTAACCTAGATCAGAATGGTTACCAATTTACCTAATCTGGAATCCTCCCACTGTACCTCAAATTCTCCTCCAAACCTGAAAGAAGAATTAGTCGGGGTCACCCGAGGAGTAAACTAACTCATCAGTGGGAATCGGGATCCAACTATCATCGCATGATAACGTGACGGAATCCGCTCACGGTATCACACTCCAGAAGGTATGCGCATATCTGGCAAGTTTCAGTTCTTTTGAAACTCCCGATGTGATTTCTGCCCCATGCTCTTATGACCTTGGCGTGAGGTCAAAATATCATAAGTCACATGTCAAGTTCTGCCCGTCATTATCCAGGTTAATTTGAACCCACCCGTACATACCCTTGACGTAGGCCAAAATAGTAGTACGACTGTCCCAAACCAACGCATCTATCTATGCAACAGATAAATAACCGGCAGCTACCAAACACTATGCCTTGGCGTGAGGTCAAAATACATAGCTTGAATACTACCGAATATTTAACTGAAATGACGGAGGGCTACGAATGGTTTCTGGCGAAAACCTTTAACGTAATGAACTTGATATCGTCGAAGGAACGGATAGCTTTTAAAAATATAGTGACGAAAACCGTTGCTAAAGAGGTCACTCCCTGTGAAGGGATCTCGGCTCTTTCCCCGTAGAATGGGGTGCAGGATATTCCAAATGAATACCGCGATGCAAAGCAAAAGTAATCGGCTATAGTGAAGTTAATGCCCTGACGCAAACTTCTGTCCAAGGGGTCACTCCCGGTGAAGGGATCTCGGCCCTTGCCTCGTCGACTGAGGAGCAGGATATTCCAATGAATACCACGATGCAAAACAAAAGTAAACGTCCTTGCAATAACAGCTTTTTGAAAAGTGTTCCAACAACATCAGATTAGGTTTGTTTTAACTTGCATTGATCCGAATCAATGCAGTCCCATCAATTGATCACACCAAAAAGAACGAAAATACACTGATGTACGTATATGCCATCCGCATTCGCCACTGGGTCCCGTCATTACCCGTTAGGTTAGCTAACTAACGACAGAGCGGGGACTGGACTAGCGCGGATGCAAAACATATACAACATCTACTAATATATATACCAATATATTATATTCGCTCAAGGCGTGAATAAAATGCAACATCACAGAAAATGTACAGCATCACAGAAACAATACAGATATCTGGGATCCCCGGGTTTCACAGAGCCGCTGAAACCCGACGTTCCCCTGGTCGTGTGGATAGCCTGTGCAATGAAATCCTAGACCCCTACGGGCGCGGCAAGTTACCCGCCAAAACCTGAAGCGAGGCAGCCCCCTTCAGCGCCGTGAATGGACCACCCAGCACTTCACGGAATCCGGTAACTTGGGCACCCCTCCTGGGTCAACCTGTACCCCCTACGAGTGCGGCGAATAGCCCGCCAATCCTAGAGTGAAGCCCCTTCCGTCTCAATGCCATGAGATGCGGACTTGTTGCCCTCCAGAACCCGGCTATCCGTGCACCCCTCCGCGCGGCAATCCTAGTACAGAAAGTAAAATATACATACAACGGGTACATCGACCGCAACCAGGTCGTGCCCCAAAATAATAATACAAACAGGCAGTGACGGCAGTCCACATGTCGGACGCTCGCCCCGCAATATCAAATATAAATAATACAACAAAACTGTACTAGCATTGCATCCAGGCTATCCCCCACGACCGATCCGCAACATCACAGCAAAAACAAAACATCAACGTGAATGTCACGTTCGCAAATCCGTCTAACCGGGCTATAGCAGTTAGACAGGATTTACCGATCGAGTGACATTCACGGTCGCAGATATAATGTAAATACTGTGAAAAATGTGTTTAAAATATCCGACCGATCGAATATTAACAGGTGGGCCCCAAAACAAAACTGTAGCCGTTACAGAAAATATGGGCCCAATTTTAATGTTCAAAAACCCCAAAAATAATCCCAGAGGCCCACTGAAAAGATCCGGCCCACTGACTCCTCTACTCAGCGGCGGAACCGCGGCCACAAGTAGGTTTTGGCCGTGGTTCCGCGCTCCAACCAGAGGATCATGGTGTCGGATTTTTCCAGAAGTCTTAAGTCTTCCTGTACAGTGCTTTTATACAACCTGAAAAATTTTTGGGGACCAGAAAAATTCAACAGAAAACTGATGTGGGCAAATACGGGTTTTTGAACATTTCGATCGATCGGAACAGAAAAACACATTACACAAAGCTAGACTAAGTTAATGGGGAGGCTCTGATACCACTGTAAGTGCACGGCGGCGCCCCGGCCGTCAATCCGACGGCCAAATACGGAAGCGGTGAATAACTTAAATTTTCTTGAACTGGCAAACCGCCGCGCACTAAAACCCGGATCGAACCATTAACTAGTCCTAGCTATCTACAAGAAAGGGAATAGAGATATACCGACGATCCAAGTCCTCCGGTCTTCTCGTCATGGTCCCGATCTCCTGCGGAAAAGTCCCGTCTCCTCCTCGTCGCCGGAAGTGCACCACATTGCCTACTTTGTTTACGGGCTCCCACCTCAATGCCGAGGCAACTCGGGCACGAAGCCGGCTACTCGACGTGCCCAAGATTTACTGTAGAATCTATAGTAGAGCTTGTGTCTCACTTTTGGGGTTGTGGAATTGCCTTTTGGTGGAGGTATGAAACATGAACTTTTGTGGAGGGATTAGTAGGAGTTTTGCAACATGATATCAACCAAAAAACCCCACTCTCTCATTTTGGACAGCCCCTCTATGGCTTTGGCCGGCCATACCAATGGGAAGAAAGAGAATGTGAGGGTGAGAGTGGATCAATAATGCAAGAGGGCATCATGAAAGAATATGATGACAACACCAAAACCACACTCAACACACAACCATCACTAAACATGATGACTCCAAAAGTCAAGGTATGATGGAAAGGAGAAGTCAATGAAGGTGCACATCATGAAAACCATCATGATGCTACAATAAGCAAAGACCCCCTCCACAATTGCTTATTTGCAACAATGCAAATAAACCCTCCTCCACCAATCTTCGGCCAATGAACGGAACAAAGGAAATTGGCCGAAACGGAAAGCAAACTGGCAACTCCAGAAAACTGATCCCGTAATAAATTACAGGAAAACCCCGATACTGTGCATACACACCCGTATCTGTATTTCGACCGAAATACAGATGCAATGAGACAAAATCTACACTGTACTATACTAGGATCCGGCTTAAACCAAAGCCGGCTAGTAATATCTGTTCGATCCTGATCCGTGCAATACCGCACGTATCTGATCGAACCCTGCCAAATAACCATACGGCCTATAGTACAAACTGTCCGATCCTGATCCGTGCAATACCACACGTATCTGATCGGACCTTGCCATATCTCCATACGGCCTCTACAACCTTTCGCCCGAAAGCTGAGTAACTGAATGTGGGGGACTCTAAAGACTCATCAACACCTTGGTTGTGGATTTAACCACTAGCACGTCAGAGGTATAAGCCAATACGTAACGGGCTACCAAGTATTGACTAAAAGGGACGTCTGTGAGTGAACTCAGCCTGACAACCCTACTGAGCCTGTCAGTGACAATGTCCGTGCAGTCCGGTCCGTTCGTCTATGAGTATCACATGGCGGGCCTAGGGGGTTGGTAAAAGTCAGACCCCCAAAAGCGGTACAAGTCGTGTCGGAGTGTAGCCCAGAACACCCTGAGATACTACTGGAATACCTACCGGTAAATCTCCTTGCCTTGGCCAAGGACTTTGTGTAATGGCTCTCCTAGACACAGCACGACCTCACCCCCAATACCGGGAGAGACGAACCCCTGAAGATACGCTCACTGCCTCCATGTGGCTCGGGACTGTACCCAACTAAAACCTGTTTGCACGACTCCTTTGAGCCGTGGTAGGGTAGTAATCAAAGTACAGTGGGAACTCACACGAGACAAATGACGATCCCCAGGTCGATGAACTAACCTGCACACATGTCACCATGGAACTGCCATCTGACGTCTGGTATATGACCAACTAGCATGTTCCCGACGAGTCCTGTCCGGTGTACTCATAACCCAATGAGCACCTGTATACATCTTAGGTGATCCAACTGACACCAGTGGCTTGTGAGACCGGCCACCGCCCCTCGTCGGGGTCTCGACTGTATACACTAGTTTACTAATGGAGTATCGATGCCCAGTCTCGAAACTCCCACGACTAGGGACCTTTTAAGGATATGCTTATAGACCCCCAGCTCCCACTTATATGATCGCCCTCATACTGCTGGTGGTCAAGCAAGAATCCTAGGGGCTCTATCAACGTGTAATAGCGACGTGTCAGGTCACTTAAAACAGTACACGATGATAAAGGTAAACCAGATAGCATACTATCATCTCGAGTAAGACTGTCCTACCGGGATAGGTCCTCCCTCAATCATTACAATCACGTACCTGTGATCCAATAATTGACTCTGAGGGCACTACCTCCAACAGCATCGATATACCAGTGTAGACTAGCGTATACGCTTTTCGACCCATGAGATGGGCGATGGATGATCCCATATCTATTGGTGTTTGACATCAGATATGGTATACGGGTGCTCAGTGGAGACTGGGTACACTGGACGGACTTGCCGAGAACTCCCAGATGGTATTATATCTCACTTCAGATGGCAGTTCTCTGGTGACACTTGTGCAGGTTAGTCTGTAGACCCGAGATCGTCATAGAGTCTCGTGTGATTCCCACTGTGCTTTGATTTCCTCCTTACCACGTCCATGAGGGCGTGCAAAATGGTGGTCTTTGGGTACAGTCCCGAGTCACATGGAGGCAATGAGCGATAGGAGGGGTTTCGTCTCTCCCGGTATTGGGGGTTGATGTTGCGCTGTCCTCGATTGGCCGTAACAGGGAAGTCCCTGGCCAGGGCTGATTCAGAGATTTACTGGTAAGTGTTAACAGTAGTTTCTCGACCCGTTATGAGCCTCACATCGGCATGAGTTATCAGTTATTGGGGTCTGACGTTAACCACCCCTAGACTTGATATGCGATATATCAGACGAGGAGACCGGACTGTACGGGAAGTGTTGCCGGCAGGCTTTCACAGGAGTTGGAGCGGGCTTGCTTGCTGATCTTATGATCACTCAATACCCGGGTAGCCGTTACTTCCAGCTAGTACCGCTGACAGCTTGTGGGTGCGTGATGTGATCATCACCTACTGCCGGCTTATTGACGAGTCTTTAGAGTCCTACACAGAGGTTTTACTGGCTAAGGCGAAATGAAATAGGAGCACGTATGTGATATGTGCGAGACCGAGAATAATGCGTGTATGTGATACCGTATTATATTCTTGCGACTTTTTGTATCGGTCGGTTATATATGATATGACCGAGTTATCGAATCAAGTGTTGATTCGATAAGTCGATACGATGGATGTTAGCCGGTTATATGAGATATGACCGGATTATTAAGTCAAGTGTTGATTTAATAATTAAGTGTATAATTGTATATTAGATATACTAATTTACATTTGCTAACACTTGTACACTTTAGGGTTTTTCTCACATGTACACTACTTTAACATGTATATGATATATGTTAAAATGTGTCATCTTTTTGTATCATGATTGATGATACACATGACTTGTGTGTATGAGACATACACCATCCTAATTGTTATGATTGGGTTTAATGTTTAAAAGTAATTACAAAATTAGTGGGAAATTGGAAAATAAATGAAGCTTGTGGATGCATTGACTAAAGTCCACTAGATTTGTTTTTACTTTGGACTTTAACCTAACCATCACACAATTAGCTATGGTTATGGCTCTACAAGAGTTAGTATATGATACTCACTCACCATGGTTAGCCTTCTCACTTGATCATTATCCTCTTCACTTTCTTTTGCTCATCATCTTCTTCATTGAACAAAAAGAAAAAGCAAGCTAGGGTTTGATCCAAAGTGAGAATCCTTGTGAGAAACAAAATTCTAAAGAGAACCCACTTTCTATTTCTCCATCCTCTACTAGACTAGCCCTTTAGTATAGGGTGTTTGCTTCACTAATTCTGAAGTTAGTGAAGTAGGAGCTTGAGTCGGAATTCTTTCGACGTAGATCATCTTCGGCCTCGGAGACTTCAAGCAAGGTCGCATCCTTCGCGTCGTGAAGCCATGCAAGAGCCCAGGAGAACCTTGATTACAGTGAAGGGACTTCAACAAGGAGCAAATGAAGTGGAGGACCGATCTACAAAGGTTGTATATCGCGTTCCCTTTAGTGTAAAGTTGTTTACTTGCCATTAGTTTCGCCTAAACTCTAGTTAACGATCTTGCTTAGGGTTGTGCGGCACATAAAATTTTAATTTTGGCATGGTCGATGCCTTGTAGAGCCTTGTTAGTGTGCCTAGTAACCCTACAGTGGTATCAGAGCCTAGCTAGAGCATTAGACGATGCGTTAACGAAATTAAAACTCCGAACGAACCCGAATACGACAAAACGACCCCCCTCTCTAGACAATTTTTAAAATCTGGGATTTTTGTGAATTAAAAATTTCTAAAAAAATCAGCAGGGTTTTATAAGAATTATTGTGCAAAACGAGGACATGAATCGTACAGTTGACCACGGTTCCGCGGCAAATCCCTGCTTATGCCGCGGAACCGCGGCAGTATGGTGACCTTTGGATCCTCTGTTTGCACAGTAATTCTAGATTCAAGTGTTGAGTCTTCAGGAGTTCATTTTGTAATCGTCGATTCGATCGGAGAATTTAATTTTGTTCTGTTATTCCAGATAATTTAGAATGTACTAAAATGTTCGAACGGATATCATTAACTGAATTTTTCCCGGCACGAAAAACATTCAAGTGTTGAATTTTTCTCGGGTTTAAATCTTTCGGAAACACGTGCATGTGACGCGATGGACCCTCTAAAAGATAACAAACCTTAACTCGATTATGTGACCGTCTTGAACTGCCCCTTTGAACCTTTGGGTTTGGGGCAGTACGGCGTGCCACATGTGAGGCGTTGGCTTGACCCTTCTACGGCTGGACCGTTGCTACTGTGACGCATTCTGGAATTTTTGAACTCCGCTCAAGTGTTGAGCTATTTAGGAAATCTTGGGTATTTGATTATTCGATCGGAAAGTTTAATATTGTCTATTTATCTGGAATGTGATACAATATGTGGAATTCATACGGTTAGGCATGAAATGCGAAATATGTGATATTTCGGATTTACGATGTCTAAAGAGATTGTGAATTCCAAATGTTGTAGTTTTACACTTTCTTCTCTGCAACCGTAAGTGTAATATGTGATATCGCAGGTTTCGTTGCTATATGTCAACGACAATTGGAATGCACATATTTACTTACGTTGATGACATGTGATGTTCTGTGTTGCTGGATATGTTATATTGGATCGTCGCGTTCTGAATAGCCGGGGGGTTTTATGTGAGATGAGAGTTTTTATTTTCATTCATGTAAATTTAAATGTATGTAATATTCTTTTATTGGGGCACTTCCGGAATGAGGTTGTTGTCACCTTTTGTATATTATTTACTTTTCCGAACTAGGATAGACCCAAGGAGGAGAGCACAAGTAACCGGGTTCTATGGTCCAGTGGGAGACCAACTCGAGGAGTCGAGTCCGGGTCTCCTAACTCTAAAATTGGTAGGGTTGCTTGCCGCTCTCGTAGGGGTCTAGGGGTGTGGGTTAGGCTATTCATTGCGACCGTGGAATCTGTGTTTTATAGAGGCTCAAAATAAAAACACGGACGTCCTAGTATATCCAATGTTTCATATGTTTCTTCTGCTGCAATATCTGTGATGTGATCATGTGATGTGCTGTGATAGATACTATATATAGTATATATGATATATTATATAGACGTTACTTATGTTTTACACCCGTGCTAGCCCTGCCCTGCTCTGCCGTTAGGTACCTAACCTAACGGTGCACGAGGGGACATCGAGGCGAATGCGGATGGCATAAGTGTACGTCGTATTTATCTGTGATGTTTAGGTGACTTAAATGATGGGACTTCATTAATGTGATTAATGAAAGAAAAGAAACCTAAAAGATGTTGTAGAATCAAATTTTCAAATAAAAGGGTAGCTACAGTTTTGCTTTGCATAGCGGTATATATGATATACCCTGCACCTTATTCGATGGGGAAAGAGCCGAGATCCCTTCACCGGGAGTGACCTCTTTAGCAAAACTGGCAGATGCTACAACACTTGGTTTGCTTTTGATTGCTTTTAGAGTTTTGCTTTGCATAGCGGTATATATGATATATCCTACACCTTATTCGATGAGGAAAGAGCCGAGATCCCTTCACCGGGGAGACCTCTTTAGCAAAACTAATGTAAGCCTCAAAATCACTCCATTTCAAAATTCACTCGATTCTACGACGATATCAAGTTCTTTACGCTCATGGTTTTCTGAAAAACCTGCGTAGCCCTCCGTCAATTCAGATAAGTAATATTTAGTATTCGTGCTGCGGTAGTTTGGCATGCGTCAAGGCGTAGTGTACGGTAGCTGATTATTACTTATCTGTAGCATGAGATGCGATTGGATTAGGGTATTCGTACGGCGTTGTTTGGCATGGGCCCACTTGACCTGGGTTTGGGTCCACTTGGGTTGGGGTTGACTTTGATTTTGACTTGATCAACCGGGGTGTAATTTTTGACCCCAATAACGATCTCTAAAAACCAACGCGTCGCCTTGAACACCCTTATATGAGTGTTTGGGCTCAATTTATTTTTATCTAAGGATACGTTAGTCTTATTTGAGACTAAGATCAACTTAGCAACATTTAAGGATCATCAAATTTTAGTTGAGATCCAATAACAGAGCATTTGGACTCAGTTGCAAGACTTTAGCAACTTAGCCAATTTGGACTTTAGTTTGCTTAGTCTCCCCCCTTTTTTTGAAAAGTGCTAAGCACTAGCTTGGGCTCTGTTTATTCAGTCCCTATTTTTTTATGCAAAAAGTGCTGAGCACTTATATGAGTTCTGACGCCCAAATATAAACATGTGGAGCTTTCAGTCATGGGCATTGCCCAATAAGTGTTGAGCACTTTACTCATTTTGTCTTTATAGGGAGTGCTAGGCACTCTTTATGGCGTTCACGTGGGGAACACGTGAGACGTTGAGCGCTGCCTAATGAATGTTGAATACTCAGCCATTTGGCTCTCTTTTTTTTATGGAGTGCTGAGCACTTTATGGCGCCCTCGTGATTTTCACATGCGGTGCCGGGCGTCGGGCGCTGCCCAATGAGTGCTAAGCACTCTTCTTTTTTTGTGGCGCCTAATGCGTCAAGGGTCGTACGGGTGGGTTTAATTCAATCACGAATTGTACGGGTTGAACTTGACTAGCGGACTATGGGTTGTTTGGCATGCGTCAAGGTCATAGCACGCTAGGGGCAAAATATTATCGGGAATTTCAAGTGTTGAAATTTGCAATGAGATTGCATATCTTCTATGAGATAGTTGGATCCTGATACCTACTGCGAGTAATTGTTACTCCTGGGAGAGTTTTACACAGGACAATTAGCCGATCAAGTAGGTGTCTAAAAAGGTGTCAACGGGGTTACGCCTCTGGGAAAACGAGGTTTACTTTAATTAGGTCCGTGCGAAAGCACGGGGAACCTCCCTCAAAGTACCGACACTGGCCTGGCTGAAAGATTGGCGAAGTTGTAGAGTGTAATTAATCCGGGCTAGTCTTTCCTTTTAGGGTTTGAAGGAAGATTTGACAAAAACAGTGGGAGCCATCCTGATTAGATAAGATAATAACCAATCTGATCTTGCAAGATCATACGCTAAAGTGTTTTCTTCTCTCTCTCTCCAGGTAGCGACCATATCATGCCTTAATAAAGATAATAATATGGATGTATTGACCGAACCCGCATATTATACTGTGCTGGGGAACGATGGTTCCGTTCTTTCTTATAAGAGTTATAGGACTTAACAGGATATAGGGGAATACCAGGATTCCCATGCCACCCGAATGAAGAAAGTACATGTTAATGCATTTTCTTCGGGTGTGTTCGTTACAGAGAACTGTTTCTCCATTTGCTCTACTTCCTGGGTATTAGATACCGGGTCAGGATCCCATATATGTAATCAGTTACATGGGCTTAGGAAAGGTAGAGAACTTGGAGAAGGTGATAAAGACATAAGGGTTGGAAATGGTGCAATTGTTGCAGCTAAAACCGTCGGGGAATATCACCCTGTATTGCCAACTGGTATTACATTGGTTCTGAACGAATGCTATTACATGCCGAACCTGATATGCAATATTATATCGGTTTCTTTACAGAGTAAAGAGGGATATAATTTTGTATTACAGGATAATGTTATGAACATTTTCCTAAACCAAAAGTTGGTTGGATTAGGCACGTTGTGCAATGGCATTTATGTTCTAAATCAATCAACAGTTCTGAGCATAATAAACACACATAGGAGGAAGAGTTCAGATCTGAACGAATCCTTCTTGTGGCATTGTAGACTGGGTCACATCAATGCGACACGACTCGCTAAGTTGCATAAGGATGGATATTTGAATCCGTTTGAATTTTCATCTTATGACACTTTCCAGTCATGTCTCAAAGGCAAGATGACCAAAACTCCGTTTACGGGACATGGAGAAAGAGTTACCGAACTCTTGGGACTGGTACATAGTGATGTATGCGATCCCATGTCTACACATGCCAGGGATGGTTCTTCGTACTTCATTACATTCACTGACGATCTCTGTAGATTCGGATATGTGTTCCTGATGAAACACAAATCAGAAGCTTTTGAGAAATTTAGAGAATATAAACAAGAAGTCGAGAACCAAACTGGGAAAAGTATTAAAATCCTTCGATCTGATCGAGGAGGTGAATACTTGAGCAATGAATTCCTGGAATTCCTAAAAGAGAATGGGATTCTCTCTCAGCTAACTCCTCCATATACACCGCAGCACAACGGTGTATCGGAACGGAGGAACCGCACCCTATTAGATATGGTGCGCTCAATGATGAGTACAGCTGGGTTACCTATTTCCTTCTGGGGATATGCGCTTGAAACAGCCATAGACCTATTGAATAGAGTTCCTACCAAATTTGTGCCTACCACTCCATATGAGATATGGAAAGGGAAGAGACCACATCTTTATTACATTAAGATATGGGGTTGTCCGGCCTATGTCAAAAGACAAAATCCGGACAAACTCGAGGCAAGATTAGTCTTATGTAAGTTTGTAGGATATCCCAAGAATTCACAAGGGTATATCTTCTACCATCCCGAGTGTTAGTTGTATGTATGCCCTAGAGGCCAGTATTGTATAGATGATGTATATTATATTGGATGCTTGGACATATATAGAGATGACTTTCTTGCTCGATATAATAGTATGCTATCTGGTTGCTCTTTATCTTAACATGTACACTTGTCTCTTTAAACTGTCCATTAGTTACATGTTAGTAAAGCCCTTAGGATGTGTACTTGACTGCCTGGACTATGATGCAGATCATACTAGTGGGGACATGGTAGTCCATAAGTACATCCTTCAAGGTCCCTAGTCGTGGGTGTATCGAGACGGGGCATCGATATACCAGTGTAGACTAGCGTATACGTTTCTCGATCCATGAGATGGGCAATGGATGATCCCATATCTATTGGTGCTTGACATCAGAGATGGTATACGGGTGCTCAGTGGAGACTGGGTACACTGGACGGACTCACCGAGAACTCCCAGATGGTATTATACCTCACGCCAGATGGCAGTTCTCAGGTGACACTTGTGCAGGTTAGTCTGTAGACCCGAGATCGTTATAGAGTCTTGTGTGATTCCCACTGTTCTTTGATCTCCACCTTACCACGTCCATGAGGGCGTGCAAAACGGTGGTTTTTGGGTACAGTCCCGAGTCATATGGAGGCAATGAGCGATAGGAGGGGTTTCGTCTCTCCCGGTATTGGGGGTTGATGTTGCGCTGTGCTCGATTGGCCGTAACAGGGAAGTCCCTGGCCAGGGCTGATCAGAGATTTGCTGGTAAGTGTTACCAGTAGTTTCTCGACCCGTTATGAGCCTCACATCGGCACGACTTATCGGTTATTGGGGTCTGACGTTTACCACCCCTAGACTTGATATGCGACATATCAGACGATCAGACCGGACTGTACGGTAAGTGTTGCTAGTTGGATTCACAGGAGTGTGAGCGGGCTAGCTCGTCGATCTTCTGATCGCTCAATACCCGGGTGGCCGTTACGTTTAGCAGACCGCTTGCGGCTTGTGGGTGCTTGATATGATCATCACCTGCTACCGGCGTATTGACGAGTCTTTAGAGTCCTACACAGAGGTTTCCTGGCTCAAGCGAAACGAAATAGGAGCGCATATGAGATATGTGCGGGACCGAGAATAATGCGTGTATATGTGATACCGTATTTCATTCTCGCGATTTATGTTTCGATTGGTTGTATGCGATATAACCTAGTTATCGAATCAAAGATTGATTCGATAAGTCAATTCATTTGATACTAATCGGTTATGTGCGACATGACCGGATCATTGAATCAAGTGTTGATTTAATGATTTAATGTATAATTATATATTTGATATATTACTTTGCATTAACTAGTATTGGTTCATTTTAAATGGATTTTCTCACTTGATGTGCAAGTTGTATATGTGATATACTTTTGTGCACATGTTTGTATCATGTTTGATGATACTTGCTCATTTGGTTAAGTGTAAAGAATTAAACATTGGTTAAGTAAATGGTTAGGGTTTTTATTTATTCATTCATTTATCTTTTTAATTTGGATTAAAAAGAAATTGCAAAAGAAAACAAAATGGTTGCTATCATTCTTGAAGCTTCTTGAAGCTTCATGAAGCTTTGACCAAAGTGACCATTTTGTCTTCATGCTTAACCCTAACCATTTATCTAACCTTAGTCAATTCTCTACACCTAACCATGCTTTATATTATGATAAGTATTCATTTCTTTTGCATTTTTAAATGAGTGACTTATCATATTCTACCTTCTTCTTCATCTTCTTCTTCAAGAAAAAGCTTGCCTTCATCAATGGCAACTTGAGCAAAAGTGTGAGAAATCCAATTCTAAAGTGAACCCACCTCCTATTTCTTCACCCTCTACCTCTTGCCAAGTAGTATAGGGTGTTTTCTTCACAAGTATCACAACTTGGTGAAGTTGGAGCTTGATCTTGTGTAACCTCGACGTAGATCATCTTCGGCATCGTAGCCGACGACTGTTCCGCTCATTTCTCCGATGAAGCCGATGCGAGAGTCCGGGATTCGAGATGGACAGCGAGGGGACAACTACGTGGAGCTAAGGAAGTGGATAACCGGATCTACAAAGGTTGTAGTTTCCTACTTTTAGTTAAGTTGTTAACTAGTTTCCTTTTTCGCCTAAATTTCTAGTTAACGATCCGTATTAGAGTTTCTCGGCACTTGTAAAATTTGAAATTGGCATGGTTGATGCCTTATGAAACACCATTAGAGTGCCTAGGAACCCTAAAGTGGTATTAGAGACTAGCTAGAGCCTTAGGCGATGCTTAGACGACGTTTGAAACTCGATCGAACCGAAACCCTAAAAACCTAAGTGCTCTCTGGACTTTTTCTAAAAACTGGGTTTTTTCCAGATTAAAAATGCTTAAAAAATTCAGCAGGGAATTCTAAGAATTACGGTGCAAATTTTTCAAAATGAAGAGTCCAAAGTGCGGCGGAACCGCGGCAGAAGCCTGGCTTCTGCCGCTGTTCCGCGGCCTGATCATGACGTCATCCTTCCCTGTTTGCACAGTAATTCCTATTTTATTATGCTGAGTTTTCTGGGAATTTTAAATTGACTCAAGAGTTGAGTGTTCTGGGGTTGCATTGGAAATCGATGATTCGATCGGATTATCAAGCTTTTTCTTTGTGTTTTTCCGGATAATTTTCGAATATGTTAAAAAGTTCGACCAGATATAAATACCCAACTTTTCCCCTGCCGGAAAATATCCAAGTGTTGGATTTTTCTGTGGTTTAAGGACGTTCTGAGTAGTGCAAGTAACGCGATGGTCCCTCTAGAAGACAACAAACCTTAACTCGATTATGTGACCGTCTTGAACTGCCCTTTGAACCTTCGGGTTTGGGGCAGTACGGCGTACCACATGTGAGGCGTTGGCTTGACCCTTCTACGGCTGGACCGTTGGTACTGAGGCATGAAGTGAATGTCTTTGAACCTATTTCATGTGTTGAACGGTTTCGGGAAAACTTGGGTGTTCGAATGTTCGATCGGAAAGTTTAATATTTTCTATTTATCCGGAATGGGATATAATAATTGGAATTCACACACAGTTATGAGATAACTGAATGAATGTTATAAATCTAGCGGTTTAGTCTCACTTCATATTGAAAAGAGTTTTCGATAATGGGACTAAAATGCGGGGTTTATAATTGTTAGGCATGTGATGTCTAAGTATTTCATTTGATTAGGCATGCGATGTCTAAAGAGGTTGCTGATTCCAACTGTTGTAGTTTTACACTTTCTTTTCTGTGACCGTAAGTGTAATATGTGATATCGCCGGTTTCATTGCTATATGTCAACGACAATTGGGATGCGCATATTTACTTACGTTGATGACATGTGATGTTATGTGTTGCTGGATATGTTATATTGGATAGTCATGTTTGAATAGCCGGGTTTTTTTATGTGAGATGAGTGTTTTTCATTTTCATTCATGTAAAAACTTGTATGTAATATTCTTTTATTGGGGCACTTCCAGGTTGCAGAAGATGTCACCCTTTTGTATATTATTTACTTTTCTGCACTAGGATAGACCCAAGGAGGGGAGCACAAGTAACCGGGTTCTAGGGTCCAGTAGGAGACCATCTCGAGGAGTCGAGTCCGGGTCTCCTAACCCTAGAATTGGTAGGGTTGCTTGCCGCTCTCACAGGGGTCTAGGGGTGTGGGATTGGCTATTCATCACGACCGTGGAATCCGTGTTTTATACTGGCTCGTATTGAAAACACGGACGTCCTAGTATATCCATTGTTTCATATGTTTCTTCTGCTGCGATATCTGTGATATGATCATGTGATGTTCTGTGATAGATACAGTATATAGTATATGTGATATATTATATAGACGTTACTTATGTTTTTCACCCGCACTAGCCCTGCCCTGCTCTGTCGTTAGTTACCTAACCTAACGGTGCACGAGGGGACATCCGGGCGAATGCGGATGGCATAAGTGTACGTCATATTTTATCTGTGATGTTTAGGTGACTTAAAATGATGGGACTTCATTAATGTGATTAATGAAAGAAAAGAAACCTTAGATGTTGTAGAATAAAATTTTAAACAAAAACAGGTAGCTACAGTTCTTGCTTTGCATAGTAGTATATATGATATACCCTGCACCTTATTCGATGAGGAAAGGACCGAGATCCCTTCACCGGGAGTGACTCCTTTAGCAATAACTGGCAGATGCTACACACTCAGTTTGATTTTTGATTGCTTCTATAGTTTCAGCTTTGCACAGTGATATATATGATATATCCCGCACCTCATTCGATGAGGAAAGGGCCGACGATCCCTTAACCGGGAGTGACCCCTTTAGCAAAACTAGAAAAGCTTCAAAATCACTCCATTTCAAAACTTCACTTGATTCTACAACGATATCAAGTTCTTTACGCTCATGGTTTTTCTGAAAAACCTGCATAGCCCTCCGTCATTTCAGATAGATATTATTTAGTATTCGTACTATGTTTGTTGACTTAGTCAAGGCATAGTGTACGGTAGCTAAATAATGTTTATCTGTTACAACATGAGATGTGATTGGATTAGGGCATTCGCACGGCCTTGTTGACTCAGTCAAGGGTCGTACGGGTGGGTTTAATTCAATCGAGAAATGCACGGGTTGAACTTGACTAGCGATTTATGGTTTGTTGACTTAGTCAAGGTCATAGATCGCTAGGGGCAAAAGCATTATTGGGAATTTCAAGTGTTGAAATTTGCAATGAGATTGCATACCTTCTATGAGATAGTTGGGTCCCGATACCCACTGCGAGTAAGAGTTACTCCTGGGAGAGTTTTACACATTACAATTAGCCGATCAAGTAGGTGTCTAGAAAGGTGTCAACGGGGTTACGCCTCTGGGAAAACGAGGTTTACATTAATTAGGTTCGTGCGAAAGCACGGGGGACCTCCCTCAAGATACCGACACTGGCCTGGCTGAAAGATTGGCGAACTTGTAGTATGTAATTAATCCCGGCTAGTCTTTCCTTTTAGGGTTTGAAGGAAGATTTGATAAAAACCAGTGGGAGCCATCCTGATTAGATAAGATAATAACTAATCTGATCTTGCACGAGCTTACGCTAAAGTGTTTTCTTCTCTCTCTCTCTCCAGGTAGCGACCATGTCATGCCCTAATAAAGGTAATAATATGGATGTATTGACCGAACCCGCATGTTATACTGTGCAGGGAAACGTTGGACCCGTTCTTTCTTATAAGAGTTATAAGACTGAACAGGGAATAGGAGAATATCTAGATTCTCAAGCTGCCCAAAAGAACATGCATGTTGATGCATCTTCTTCGGGTGTGTTAGTTATTGAGAACTGTTTTTCAGTTCACCCTACGTCCTGGGTATTAGATACCGGATCAGGATCCCACATATGTAAGCAGTTACATGGGCTACGGAAAGGTAGAGAACTGGGTAAAGGTGATCGTTCCGTTCAAGTAGGGAATGAGGCATATGTTGCAGCCAAAGCTGTTGGCATATATCACCTGGTATTACCAAATGGTAATACACTAGTTCTGAATGAGTGCTATTATATACCGAACATGATGTGCAACATTATATCAGTCTCTTTATTAAGTAAAGAAGGATATAATTTTGTAGTAAAGGATAATGTTATGACCATATTCCTAGATCAAAAGTTGATTGCATCAGGCTCGTTACATAATGGCATATTCATTCTCAATCAAAATACAGTCCTCAATTTACAAAACACACATAAGAGGAAAAGCTCAGAAATGAACGAATCCTTCTTGTGGCACTGTAGACTTAGTCATATCAATGAGACACGACTAGCTAAGTTACATAAGAATGGATATTTGAATTCATTCGAATTATCATCTTATGACACTTGCCATTCATGTCTCAAAGGAAAGATGACCAAAACTCCGTTTACGGGACACGGAGAAAGAGTTACTGAACTCTTGGGACTGATACATAGTGATGTATGCGGTCCTATGTCTACACATGCCAGAAATGGTTCTTCCTACTTCATTACATTCACTGACGATCTCTCTAGATATGGGCATGTGTTCCTGTTGAAACACAAGTCTGAAGCTTTTGAGAAATTCAAAGAATATAAGCACGAGGTAGAGAACCAAACGGGCAAAAGTATTAAGATTCTTCGATCTGATCGAGGAGGTGAATACTCAAGCATTGAATTCCTGGATTATCTAAAAGAGAATGGGATTCTCTGTCAGCTTACTCCTCCTTATACACCACAGCACAACGGTGTATCAGAACGAAGGAACCGCACCCTATTAGATATGGTGCGCTCAATGATGAGCAATGCTGAGTTACCTATTTCTTTTTAGGAGTATGCGCTTGAGACAGCCATATACCTATTGAATCTGGTTCCATCTAAATCTGTACCTACCACACCATATGAGATATGGAGTGGGAAGAGACCATATTTTAAACGAATTAAGATATGGGGTTGTCCGGCCTATGTCAAAAAGCAAAATCCGGACAAACTCGAGGCACGATCAGTTCTTTGCAAGTTTGTGGGATATCCAAAGAATTCTCAAGGATATTTTTTCTACCAAGCTGAGGAACAAAGAGTGTTTGTTTCTCAACATGTCACCTTTTTGGAAAGGGAATTTCTCGCAAAAGAAATTAGTGGCAAAGAGGTAGAGCTGGAAGAGGTTCCAGCACCACAAACTACAACTAATGATTTAGTAGAACCAGAGGATTCAGTAGTACCCGACGAACCCCAGCTTCTCCGCCGATCTAGTAGGGTTTCTCGTCCACCTGAGAGATACTACGGTTTTCTCATTGACGGTGGAAGCGAAGATTGCATCATGGAGGATGATGACCCAACTAGCTTCGAGCAGGCCATCACGAGTAGGGACTCAGTGAAATGGCTGGATGCTATGCGGTCCGAGATGGAATCCATGTACACCAACAAAGTATGGACTTTGGATGTTGCTCCTGAAGGGGTAAAACCCATCGGGAGCAAATGGATCTTCAAGAAAAAACTTGGTGTAGATAGGAAAGTGGAGACTTTCAAAACTAGACTTGTTGCAAAGGGTTTTCGTCAAAGACCAGGTGCGGACTATGACGAAACCTTTTCTCCAGTGGCTATGCTTAAATCCATCCGGATCATGCTTGCCATCGCTGCATATCATGATTACGAAATCTGGCAAATGAATGTTAAGACCGCCTTTCTAAATGGTGATTTAGAAGAGTGCGTGTACATGACTCAGCCAGAGGGCTTCGTAGACAGTGGGAGCAGCGGGAAGGTGTGCAAGCTGCTTAAATCCATTTATGGATTAAAGCAAGCATCGCGGAGTTGGAACATCTGCTTTGACGTCGTTATCAAAGAGTTTGATTTCGTCAAAAACCCAGATGAACCTTGTATCTACAAGAAGGTAGCAGAGAGTAAGGTTGTCTTCCTCGTATTGTACGTGGACGACATACTCTTGATAGGAAATGATATTCCTATGCTGCAATCGGTCAAGCTCTTCTTATCATAAAGATTCTCAATGAAAGATCTTGGTGATGCCTCCTGCATATTGGGAATAAGGATCTATAGAGATAGATCCAAACGGATATTGGGATTGTCCCAATCCAGGTACATTGACACCATACTAAAGAGGTTTAGTATGGAAGAATCCAAGCGTGGGAACTTGCCCACGATCTCTGGAGTCACTCTCTCCAAAGAGATGTCTCCCAAGACTGATTTGGAGAGAGCTCGCATGCAAGGGATACCCTATGCTTCGGCTGTAGGCTCTATCATGTACGCGATGCTATGTACCAGACCCGATGTAGCATACTCACTAAGTATAGTGAGTAGGTATCAAGCTGATCCTGGAGAGAGTCACTGGACAGCTGTGAAGAGCATTCTCAAGTACTTACGAAGGACTAAAGAGATGCTCTTGGTGTATGGTAACGGAGAACTCCAAGTGGAGTCCTTTACCGATTCGAGCTTCCAGAGTGATAAGGACGACTCTAAGTCGCAGTCGGGATTTGTCTTTACCCTTTACGGAGGGGCGGTTAGCTGGAAGAGTTCCAAGCAGGAAACCGTGGCAGACTCGACGATGGAGGATGAATACATCGCTACCAACGATGCTGCTAAAGAGGCTGTCTGGATCAAGAAGTTCATTACTGAACTTGGAGTGGTTCCATCCATTGAGCATCCAATACCTTTGTATTGCGATAACAATGGAGCGGTGGCTTTGGCCAAGGAACCTAGGTCCCATCAGCGATCCAGGCATATTCTGAGGCGGTATCACCTGATCCGGAAGATAGTTGATCGCCGGGAGATCGAGGTCAGGAGGGTTGACACGAAGAACAACACGGCGGATCCACTCACGAAGGCCATTCCCCAGATACAGTTTGAAAGACTCTTCGGGATGCTCGGTATGCGATACTACAGCAGCTGGCCCTAGTGCAAGTGGGAGACTGTTAGTTGTATGTATGCCTTAGAGGCCAGTATTGTACAGATGATGTATATTATATTGGATGCTTGGACATATATGTAAGTCCATATTGCGACCCCCGGTTCTTACGGGGAGGCGGAAACGGTATAAAAATCAAATTTTTAGCGCAAGAGGCAACATGGACTAGACAAGGTCGGGATCGTGTCTAAACTAAACTAGCAAACTTGCTAAAGAGAGTTAGCTACTATGGAAGATGGTTATACCTAAACTTGAACTCCTTCTTCTTTAAACCTTGTAGAGGTTGATGGTTCTCTTCTTGTCGCCTTCTTCCGTCGAAGATGGATCCACCTCGAGGGTTCGACCTTTGGGCTCTTCCTCGATCTTTGAGTGAACTAGGGTTTCCGGCTTGCTAAACCTTGAACCTAGAATGAGTAGAGAGTATCTAGGGGTTGTTTTCTTTTCAAGGTGAGGGATTCTCAACACAAGAGAAGGAGTCACCTTGAGCTTGAGGAAGAAGAAGATGAAATGAAGAGAGAGAAGAATTATGATAGAATGAGCTATCTTTTTCTTTCTTGCAACCATAAGGCCAAAAGAAAAAGAATTATCTAAATAATAATAATTCAAAATGAGAATAGTTGATGGTAGTTTTGGAATGACCACTATCATGCTTCATTAAATGAAATGTAAGCATGAATCAAGGAGGATCTTTACAAAGCATGATGGTGGTCAACATTCAACCATGGTCAACAAGTCAACCATGGTAAACAAGTCAACAAAATCAACCATAACATAATTCTCATTTAATTACTATTATTAATAGATAATTCATAAATCCATTAGGGTTTGGAAAATGATGACTGTCAACTGTGCATACGTACCCGTTCCGAAACCCTAATGAAATACCTCATCCTCCACCTCAAGCAACTGTGCATACACACCTGAATTCTCGTTCCGAGGAACAAGAATACCGAGATATAAAAGCAACCCCAAAACATATACCAGTATCTGGCTCAAACCAGAGCCTGCCAGTATAATCCGTCCGGACTCCAAACGTGCACAAGTGCGCGGATGAGAACGAACCCTGTCGCAAAACCATGCGACCTCTACTCTGTTTTGCCCAGAGGCGAATACCCTCTGTGTGGGACTCTAAAGACTCGACACTACGCTGGCAGTGGGTTTAACCACAGACCGCAAGCGGCACTAGCTGTGCGTAACGGTCCCCAGGTAGATGCCGACAAGAAGGCTGACGAGGTGAAACCCCATCTGAACTCCTACTGAGTCTGAATGTGACATTCTCCGCACAGTCCGGTCTGTTCGTCTGATACATCGCATGTCGGGCCTAGGGGGCGGTAAAACGTCAGTCCCCCAATAGCGGTACAAGTCGTGTCGGAGTGAAGCCCAAAACACCCTGAGATAACACTGGAAGCCTACCAGTATATCTCGCTTGCCCTGGCCAGGGACTACTCGTGTAATGGCTCTCCTAGACACAGCGCGATGTCAACCCCCAATACCGGGAGAGACGAATCCTGTCTAACCGGCACTGCCTCCAAGTGCTTCGGGACTGCACCCAACCACTACCTGTTTACACGACTCCTTTGAGCCGTGGTAGGGTAGTAATCAAAGTGTAGTGGGAACACACTCGAGGCGAAGTGCCAATGTCAAGTCAGCGGACTAAGCTGTACTCATGTCACCTGGGAACTGATAACTGACGATAGGTATAATACCAACCTTTCAGTTCCCGACGAGTCATGTCCAGTGTACCCGTAACCTAACGAGCACCCGTATACTATCTCCAGTACGACATACTGATGGCTGCGGGACAGACCATCTCCCACACTGGGATGAGAAGCGCATACGCTAGTCTACTCCGGAGTATCGATGCCCTGTCTCGATAGTCCTGCGACTAGGGACCTGTATAAGGATGTGCTTATAGATTACCCAGCCCCCACTAGTGTGACTGCCATCACAACGCTGGTAATCAAGCAAAGATCCTAAGGGCTCCACTAATGCGTATAGGTGATATCGCAAAATAAACACATGTACACATTGAAGTAGAAACAAACCAAGTAGCATACTACTATATTGAGCAAGATTGTTTATACAAGGTGAATATCCCAAGCTTCCATTAAGTAATATACAAATTAGTATGATACAGTAATGGCCTCTAGGGCATATACACTAACAATCTCCCACTTGCACTAAGGCCATGTACTGGCGTATCGAAGACCTATCATCTCGATCAGCCGCTCGAACTGAGTCTGGGGTAGGGCCTTGGTGAATGGATCTGCAGTGTTTTCTTCTGAAGCAACCCTCCGAACCTCGATCTCCTTTCGATCCACGATCTCCCTGATCAGGTGATACCGCCTCAAGATGTGCCTGGATCTCTGATAGGACCTGGGTTCCTTTGCTAAAGCTATAGCCCCGTTGTTGTCGCAGTACAGAGGTACTGGGTCAACAATGGACGGAACCACCTGAAGTTCTTTTAAGAACTTCCTTATCCAGACAGCTTCTTTTGCGGCATCAGATGCAGCGATGTATTCCGCTTCCATAGTCGAGTCTGCAACGGCTTCCTGTTTGGAACTCTTCCAACACACCGCCCCTCCATTAAGGGTAAAGACAAAACCCGACATGGACTTGGAATCATCCTTGTCACTCTGGAAGCTGGAGTCAGCAAAGGCCTCAATCTGGAGGTCTTTTCCGCCATACACCAAGAACATCTCCTTAGTCCTTCTCAGGTACTTGAGAATGTTCTTTACTGCTATCCAATGTTTCTCTCCAGGGTTTGACTGATACCGGCTTACTACACTCAGTGCATAAGCTACATCCGGTCTGGTACACAACATCGCATACATTATAGAGCCTACCGCAGAAGCGTAGGGTATAATAGACATGCGATCCCTCTCCAAATCAGTTTTGGGGGACATCTCTTTAGAGAGGGTGATCCCGTGACAAGCCGGTAGGTTACCGCGCTTGGAATCTTCCATACTGAATCTTTTCAGTACGGTGTCATTGTACCTGGACTGTGAAAGTCCTAATATCCTCTTGGATCTATCACGATGGATCCGTATCCCCAGGATGTAGGAGGCATCACCCAGGTCTTTCATGGAGAACCTGTGTGACAAGAAACCTTTGACAGATTGTAGCATAGGAATGTCATTTCCTATTAAGAGAATGTCATCCACGTATAAAACAAGGAATACTACAGTTCTCGCTACAAATCTACTATAGATGCATGGTTCATCTGGATTTTTGATAAAGTCAAATTCCTTGACCGTCTCATCAAAACAGATGTTCCAACTCCGCGATGCCTGCTTTAGTCCATAGATGGACTTAAGTAACTTGCACACCTTTCCGCTGCTCCCACTCTGAATGAAACCCTCTGGCTGATCCATATAGACACACTCCTCTAAATTTCCATTTAGAAAAGCGGTTTTTACGTCCATCTGCCAAATCTCATAATCGTGGAAAGCAGCAATGGCAAGAAGGATCCGAATGGATTTCAGCATAGCCACTGGAGAAAAGGTTTCGTCATAGTCCAAGCCAGGTCTTTGACGGAAACCCTTTGCTACAAGTCTAGCTTTATAGGTCTCAACCTGTCCATCTACACCAATCTTCCTTTTGAAGATCCACTTGCATCCTACGGGTTTTACCCCGTCTGGAGCAATGTCCAACGTCCATACTTTGTTGGTGTACATGGACTCCATTTCGGTCCGCTTTGCATCCAGCCATTTTACCGAGTCTACGCTCTGAACGGCCTGCTGAAAGCTAGTAGGCTCATCATAATCTATGATGCAATCCTCTTTATCCCCGTCTATGAGAAAACCGTAGTATCTCTCGGGCGGATGAGACTGCCTACTACTCCTGCGGAGCGGCGTAGGAATGTCCTGTTCATTTGAACCCTCTGGTTCCATTAAGCTTTCAGTAATAGTCTGTGGTTCTGGAATTTCTTCCAGTTCTATTGCGCTCCCACTTACTTCCTTTTCTAAGAACTGATGTTCCAGAAAATGGGCATTACGAGAAACAAGGACTTTTTGTTCCTCTGCGTAATAGAAAAGATACCCCCTGGAGTTCTTTGGGTATCCCACAAACTTGCACACTACTGAGCGTGCCTCGAGCTTGTCCGTATGCTGCTTTTTGACATAAGCTGGACATCCCCAAATCTTCAGGTACAGAAGATAGGGTTTCTTCCCACTCCATAACTCATATGGTGTGGTAGGCACAGTCTTAGTAGGAACTCGGTTCAATAGGTATGCAGCTGTTTCTAGCGCATACCCCCAGAATGATCGCGGTAACTCAGCATTACTCATCATGGACCGTACCATATCCAATAGGGTCCGGTTCCGTCTCTCCGATACACCGTTATGTTGCGGGGTGTATGGAGGAGTAAGCTGAGAGAGAATCCCATTCTCTTTTAAATAATTCAGGAACTCGGCACTTAAGTATTCTCCACCTCGATCCGATCTTAGAATCTTGATACTTTTGCCGGTTTGTTTTTCTACTTCATTCTTAAATTCCTGGAATTTTTCAAAAGCTTCGGACTTATGTTTCATTAAGAAGACATAACCGTATCTTGAAAAATCATCCGTAAAAGTAATGAAGTAAGAATAACCGCTTCGCGCATGTGTAGACATTGGACCGCACACGTCGCTGTGTACAAGTCCCAAGAGCTCGCTCGTTCTTACTCCGTGTCCAGTGAACGGAGTCTTTGTCATCTTTCCTTTGAGACAGGATTGACAAGTGGCATATGATTGATATTCGAACGGATCCAAATATCCTTCTGTATGTAACTTAGTCAACCTTCTCTCATTGATGTGACCCAGTCTACAATGCCATAAGAAAGTCTGATTGATATCTGGAGACTTTCTTTTGTGTGTATTCTGGACATTGAAAATCTGTGGTTGGTTTAATACGTATATACCATTGCTCAATGTACCTGACCCAATCAGAACTTGATTAAGGTGAATGTTTACAACATTACTTACAAACGCAAATTCATAACCTTCTTTAGAAACCAAAGATACAGAAATGATATTACAAGTTGCGTTGGGTACAAAAAAGCAATTACGCAAAACCAAAACATGCCCATCTGACATTCCCAGGTGATAGTCCCCCACGGCTTTAGCATCCATGCTAGCTCCGTTCGCAACTCTGAGGGTCATGTCACTTGCCTTCAAAACCCTACGGTTTCTCAACGCCTGCAAAGAATTACAGATATGAGATCCTGATCCGGTATCCAATACCCAGGAAGTAGAGTTTATAGAAAGACAGTTTTCAATAACATACACACCTGAAGCTGAAGCCGCAACCTGCTTCAGTTCCTGTGTCCTGGCTTTCCAAGCCCTGCAATCTTTCTTCCAGTGTCCACTCTTGTGACAATAGAAGCATTCCTCTTTACCAACAAGCTTCCCCGCTATCTTTGTTGCCTTTTCCTTTCCCTTCGTACCCACTTTACTAACACCGCCTCTTGGTTTGGCGGGGGCTTTCTTTCTCTTTCCCTTGGCTTTCGCCTTAGACCTAGAGGAAGAAGATCCTCCTACAAACAAAGCGGGTGTATCCCTACCCTTCTGTAGGGTGCCCTCTGCGCTCCTCAGCAGGTTGAGGAGTTCTGAAAGTTCAACTTCCTTTTCTTGCAAGTTGAAATTCAGTATGAACTGGGCGTAAGTGGATGGAAGGGACTGGAGAATTAAATCTGTATAAAGTTCACTGTCCAACGTGGTCCCAAGTTCCGCGAGCTCCTCAGTGTAGCCAATCATTTTAAGCACGTGGTCCGCTACCGATGATCCGACGGCCAACTTTGTCGAAAATAACTTCTTCGACACTTCGTATCTTGCGATACGAGACTGCTCTCCATACAGTTCTTTTGTATGGAGAAATATGGACTCGAGGTCCATATTCTCATGCCTCCTCTGATGTTCGTTGTCCATAGAGGCAAGCACGAGGCACCTGGCCTTCGCGCAATCAATCTCCCAAGTCTTACGGATTTCCTTATCCGCGACGCTGGAGGTGGGACCTGGGACGGGGGGAGCTTTGGTGGTGAGAAGATACCCCAGCTTGTCGTAAGCGATTGCCAATTTGACATTCCTGAGCCAATCTTTGTAGTTTGGCCCTGTCAGTATGTTTTTATCTAGAAGTAACTTAAGTCCAGTCATTTCGATTTGGTCGCTGCAGGGGGAGAGAAGAAACACTTTAGCACGATGCTCTTGCAAGTTTAGAATGGTTTTTAATTTGTCTAAACAGGATGGCTCCCACTGTCTCTCGAATCCCTCCTCAAACCACAAAGGAAGAATTAGCCGGGATCAAACCCACCGCACAATACTTGCTTAACCGTTCAGCCAGGCCAGTGTCGGTACTTCGAGGGAGGTTTTCCAACGCTTTCGCGAAGTTCCTTAATTTAAGAACCTCTTTTCCCTGGGGGCGTAGCCCCGCTAACACCTTTCTAGGCACCTACTAGGTTTATAGCATTGATCGTTTAGTGAGAAATTTCCCGAGGAGTAGCATATACTCACAGTAGGATCGGGATCCAAATATCATCCCGTGACGAAAATGAAGGAATCCTACCATAATCATCACACTCCAAATGGTATGCAAATCTAGCAAGTTTCAGTACTTATGAAACTCCCGATGTGGATTTTTTTTTTTTTTTTGCCCCATGCTCTTATGACCTTGGCGTGAGGTCAAAATGTCATAAGTCACATGTCAAGTTCTTCCCATCATTATCCCGGTTGATTTGAATCCACCCGTACCTACCCTTGACGTAGGCCAAAATGGCGGTACGACTGTCTCAAAACAACGCATTCTATCTATGCAACAGATAAATATCCGGCAGCTACCAATCACTATGCCTTGGCGTGAGGTCAAAATACATAGCTTGAATACTACCGTATATTTAACTGAAATGATGGAGGGCTACGAATGGTTTTGGCGAAACCGTGAACGTAGTGAACTTGATATAATCGATGGAACAAGATAGCTTTTAGAAGGAGTGGCTCAAGCTCCGCATTTAAAAGTTAGTTTTGAAAAGAACCGAGTGGTTTTTCGAAAGTGTTCCAACGACTTTAACTTGGCTTATTATCTTGCATTAGTTCTTTTAATGCGTGATATTCTTGCATTAGTTCTTTTAATGCGTCCCATCATTTAATCCTACCATTGCAGAAAACAACCAAAATATGACGTACGCTTATGCCATTCGCATTCGCCACGGGGTCCCGTCATCACTCGTTAGGTTACTTAACTAACGACAGAGCGGGGGCTGGGCTAGCGCGGCTGTAAAACATAAGCAACGCCTAAATAGAAAGCAATGATAGACATTACAGATCACAGATGAATACATTGGATATACTAGCAATCCGCAATCCTTTCGAGCCTGCAACGAAAAGCAGATTACACGGTCGCGGTGAATAGCCAAATAGCCCACCCAAGACCCCTACGGGTGCGGCAAACTACCCGCCAAGTACCCGGTAGTTTGTGCACCCATCCATGGGTCTATCCTAGGAGAAAAAACAGTAAAAAGAATTATACAATGACGGCTACAACCCCGACCTGGTTGTGCGGCCATACAAATAATATTATTACATCAATTTACATTTACAAATGAATGAAAGAAAAACAAAAGCTCATCTCACATCCACCCCGGCTATTCACCCGCGACAGTCCAACAGATTCATATACACAATCCAATATCAAACACAGATCATGTATAACCCCGACTAATCGACTTATAGCGATTAGCCGACGTTCAATACATGCAAGCAACTAGATATAACCAACATAGCCAAAGTGCAGTGAAGTTCGGAAAAAATACGGAATTATAGGACCCCAAAAGTGAATTTCAGTTCTGGAAAATCTGGGCACATATAATACATTTTAAAAATCCCAAAACCAACACAGACACACACTGCACGAAAAACGATGCAGAGAAGACGACAAACGGCGGCGGTTCCGCGGCACATGCCTACCTCGTGCCGCGGAAGCGCGGCGGTTTGAACGAAACAGTGGATCGTTTTTCATGGGTGTTCACACAAAACCCTGAGCCGAATTTACAAGTATAAAGTTTTTCATTTAGAGCAGAAAAAATTTCAACAGAAACTTAGGGTTTTGGTTTTTCCGGTTTTGTGATTTTTTCGGTTCCGAACTTCGTTATACTTCACTACCAAGCTAGTTTAAGTTTAGTTAGGCTCTGATACCACTGTAAGTCCATATTGCGACCCCCGGTTCTTACGGGGAGGCGGAAACGGTATAAAAATCAAATTTTTAGCGCAAGAGGCAACATGGACTAGACAAGGTCGGGATCGTGTCTAAACTAAACTAGCAAACTTGCTAAAGAGAGTTAGCTACTATGGAAGATGGTTATACCTAAACTTGAACTCCTTCTTCTTTAAACCTTGTAGAGGTTGATGGTTCTCTTCTTGTCGCCTTCTTCCGTCGAAGATGGATCCACCTCGAGGGTTCGACCTTTGGGCTCTTCCTCGATCTTTGAGTGAACTAGGGTTTCCGGCTTGCTAAACCTTGAACCTAGAATGAGTAGAGAGTATCTAGGGGTTGTTTTCTTTTCAAGGTGAGGGATTCTCAACACATGAGAAGGAGTCACCTTGAGCTTGAGGAAGAAGAAGATGAAATGAAGAGAGAGAAGAATTATGATAGAATGAGCTATCTTTTTCTTTCTTGCAACCATAAGGCCAAAAGAAAAAGAATTATCTAAATAATAATAATTCAAAATGAGAATAGTTGATGGTAGTTTTGGAATGACCACTATCATGCTTCATTAAATGAAATGTAAGCATGAATCAAGGAGGATCTTTACAAAGCATGATGGTGGTCAACATTCAACCATGGTCAACAAGTCAACCATGGTCAACAAGTCAACAAAATCAACCATAACATAATTCTCATTTAATTACTATTATTAATAGATAATTCATAAATCCATTAGGGTTTGGAAAATGATGACTGTCAACTGTGCATACGCACCCGTTCCGAAACCCTAATGAAATACCTCATCCTCCGCCTCAAGCAACTGTGCATACACACCTGAATTCTCGTTCCGAGGAACAAGAATACCAAGATATAAAAGCAACCCCAAAACATATACCAGTATCTGGCTCAAACCAGAGCCTGCCAGTATAATCCGTCCGGACTCCAAACGTGCACAAGTGCGCGGATGAGAACGAACCCTGTCGCAAAACCATGCGACCTCTACTCTGTTTTGCCCAGAGGCGAATACCCTCTGTGTGGGACTCTAAAGACTCGACACTAAGCTGGCAGTGGGTTTAACCACAGATCGCAAGCGGCACTAGCTGTGCGTAACGGTCCCCAGGTAGATGCCGACAAGAAGGCTGACGAGGTGAAACCCCATCTGAACTCCTACTGAGTCTGAATGTGACATTCTCCACACAGTCCGGTCTGTTCGTCTGATACATCGCATGTCGGGCCTAGGGGGCGGTAAAACGTCAGTCCCCCAATAGCGGTACAAGTCGTGTCGGAGTGAAGCCCAAAACACCCTGAGATAACACTGGAAGCCTACCAGTATATCTCGCTTGCCCTGGCCAGGGACTACTCGTGTAATGGCTCTCCTAGACACAGCGCGATGTCAACCCCCAATACCGGGAAAGACGAATCCTGTCTAACCGGCACTGCCTCCAAGTGCTTCGGGACTGCACCCAACCACTACCTGTTTGCATGACTCCTTTGAGCCGTGGTAGGGTAGTGATCAAAGTGTAGTGGGAACACACTCGAGGCGAAGTGCCAGTGTCAAGTCAGCGGACTAAGCTGTACTCATGTCACCTGGGAACTGATAACTGACGATAGGTATAATACCAACCTTTCAGTTCCCGACGAGTCCTGTCCAGTGTACCCGTAACCTAACGAGCACCCGTATACTATCTCCAGTACGACATACTGATGGCTGCGGGACAGACCATCTCCCACACTGGGATGAGAAGCGCATACGCTAGTCTACTCCGGAGTATCGATGCCCTGTCTCGATAGTCCTGCGACTAGGGACCTGTATAAGGATGTGCTTATAGATTACCCAGCCCCCACTAGTGTGACTGCCATCACAACGCTGGTAATCAAGCAAAGATCCTAAGGGCTCCACTAATGCGTATAGGTGATATCGCAAAATAAACACATGTACACATTGAAGTAGAAACAAACCAAGTAGCATACTACTATATTGAGCAAGATTGTTTATACAAGGTGAATATCCCAAGCTTCCATTAAGTAATATACAAACTAGTATGATACAGTAATGGCCTCTAGGGCATATACACTAACAATATATAGAGATGACTTTCTTGCTCGATATGATAGTATGCTATCTGGTTGCTCTTTATCTTAACATGTACACTTGTCTCTTTAAACTGTCCATTAGTTACATGTTAGTAAAGCCTTTAGGATGTGTACTTGACTGCCTGGACTATGATGCAGATCATACTAGTGGGGACATGGTAGTCCATAAGTACATCCTTCAAGGTCCCTAGTCGTGGGTGTATCGAGACGGGGCATCGATATACCAGTGTAGACTAGCGTATACGTTTCTCGACCCATGAGATGGGCGATGGATGATCCCATATCCATTGGTGTTTGACATCAGAGATGGTATACGGGTGCTCAGTGGAGACTGGGTACACTGGACGGACTCACCGAGAACTCCCAGATGGTATTATACCTCACGTCAGATGGCAGTTCTCAGGTGACACTTGTGCAGGTTAGTCTGTAGACCCGAGATCGTCATAGAGTCTTGTGTGATTCCCACTGTGCTTTGATGTCCACCTTACCACGTCCATGAGGGCGTGCAAAACGGTGGTTTTTGGGTACAGTCCCGAGTCACATGGAGGCAATGAGCGATAGGAGGGGTTTCGTCTCTCCCGGTATTGGGGGTTGATGTTGCGCTGTGCTCGATTGGCCGTAACAGGGAAGTCCCTGGGCAGGGCTGATCAGAGATTTGCTGGTAAGTGTTACCAGTAGTTTCTCGACCCGTTATGAGCCTCACATCGGCACGACTTATCGGTTATTGGGGTCTGACGTTTACCACCCCTAGACTTGATATGCGACATATCAGACGAACAGACCGGACTGTACGGTAAGTGTTGCTGGTTGGATTCACAGGAGTGTGAGCGGGCTAGCTCGTCGATCTTCTGATCGCTCAATACCCGGGTGGCCGTTACGTTTAGCAGACCGCTTGCGGCTTGTGGGTGCTTAATATGATCATCACCTGCTACCGGCGTATTGACGAGTCTTTAGAGTCCTACACAGAAGTTTCCTGGCTCAAGCGAAACGAAATAGGAGCGCATATGAGATATGTGCGGGACCGAGAATAATGCGTGTATATGTGATACCGTATTTCATTCTCGCGATGAATGTTTCGATTGGTTGTATGCGATATAACCTAGTTATCGAATCAAAGATTGATTCGATAAGTCGATTCATTTGTGTAGGGTTCCTAGGCACGCTAGTGAGGTCTCCCAAGCCATCAACCATGGCAATTTCAAAAATTATGGTGCCGAGAAACCCTAAACTACGGATCGATAACTAGATGTCTAGGCGAAAAAGAACTAGTTAACACTTAACTAATGAGAAAACGGAAATACAACCTTTGTAGATCCGGTGCTCCACCTCCACGGCTCCGCAACGAGGTCGTCTCCGCTGTCCAAAACAAATCCGGGCTCTAGAGTCGGCTTCGTCGGAGAAAAAGTGAGCTAGGTCGTCGATGTCCATGCCGAAGATGATCTACGTCGAGGCATCGCTAAATCAAGCTCCACCTTCATCAAGCCCGAAAACTTGTGAAGGAAACACACTCTACTACTTGGTAAGAGGTAGAGGATGAAGAAATAAGAAGTGGGTTAACTTTAGAATTGGATTTCTCACTCAAAAACATCAATCACCATTGATGAGGTAAGCTTTTCTTCACTTGAAGCAAGGAAGAAGAAGAAGAAATGTTATGATAAGTTCCAAATAAAAAGAATAATTAAATCATTCTTATCATAACATAACCATGGTTATGTGTAGAGAGCAAACCCTAGTTAGGTGAATGGTTAGGTTAGGCATGAAACAAAAATGGTTGACTTTTCAATCCTTCATGAAACTTCAAGATAGAAACAAAATAAAGCAACCATTTTTCCTTTTGCCAAAATGCAATAAATAAATTAATAAATGATTAAAATAATTAAACATAACCATAACCATTCACTTAACTAAGGTTTAGACTAAACCTACACACAAACATGCATGTATCAACAAACATGATACAATCATATGCACGAAACTATATCGAATATACAATGTGCACACCCGAGCGAGAAAATCCATTTAAAGTGAACCGATACTAGTTAATGCAAAGTAATATATCAAATATATAATTATACATTAAATCATTAAATCAACACTTGATTCAATGATCCGGTCATGTCGCACACAACCGACTAGTATACAATGTATCGGCTTATCAAATCAACCTTTTGATTCGATAACTAGGGTATATCGCATATAACCTAATCAATACATTCATCGCGAGAATGGAATACGGTATCACATACACGCATTATTCTCGGTCCCTCACATATCTCATATGCGCTCCTATTTCGTTTCGCTTGAGCCAGGAAACCTCTGTGTAGGACTCTAAAGACTCGTCAATACGCCGGCAGCGGATGATGATCATATCAAACATCCACAAGCCGCAAGCGGTCTGCTAAACGTAACGGCCACCCGGGTATTGAGCGATCTGAAGATCGACGAGCAAGCCCGCTCACACTCCAGTGAATCCGACCAGTAACACCACCGTACAGTCCGGTCTGATCGTCTGATATGTCGCATATCTCGCCTAGGGGTGGTAGACGTCAGACCCCAATAGCTCAATAAGTCGTGTCGATATGAGGTCTATAACTGTTCGAGAAACTACTGGTAACACTTACCAGTAAATCTCAGCAACCCTGGCCAGGGATTTCCTGTTATAGCCAATCGAACACAGCGCAACATCAACTCCCTATACCGGGAGTGACGAATCCCCTCCTATCGCTCATTGCCTCCATATGAGTCGGGACTGTACCCAAAAACCACCGTTTTGCACGCCCTCTTGGACGTGGTAAGATGGAAATCAAAGCACAGTGGGAACCACACAAGACTCTATGACGATCTCGGGTCAACAGACTACTCTGTACCAGTGTCACCAGAGAACTGCCATCTGACGTGAGGTATAATACCATCTGGGAGTTCTCGGCGAGTCCGTCCAGTGTACCCAGTCTCTACTGAGCACCCGTATATCATCCCTGATGTCAAACACCAATGGATATGGGATCATCCATCGCCCATCTGTATGGGTCGAGAAGGTATACGCTAGTCTACTCTGGCATATCGATGCCCCGTCTCGATACACCCACGACTAGGGACTTTGAAGGATGTACTTATGGACTACCATGTCCCCACTAGTATGATCCGCATCATAGTCCAGGTAGTCAAGCACACATCCTAAGGGCTTTACCAACATGTAACAGAGAGACAAACAGTATACACGTTAAGGTAAAGTTCAACCAGATAGCATACTATCATGTCGAGCAAGAAAGTCCTCCCTATATATGTCCCAGCATCCACTACAATATACATCCTATGTACAGTAATGGCCTCTAGGGCATACATATAACTAACAATCTCCCACTTGCACTAGGGCCATCTGTAGCAGTGGTTGCAGTATCTCATACTCAACCATCCCATGAAAGTCTCTCTGTGGGAACAGGCCTTTGTGAGTGGATCCGCTGTGTTGTCCTCTGAGTCTACTCTCCAAACCTCGATCACCCTGGAGATCAACCATCTCCATGATCAAGTGATACTGCCTTAGAATATGTCTGGATCACTGATGGGACCGGCGTTCCTTGGCATAAGCCACAACTCCATTGTCACACAATGGGAGGAACATAGTTCATCTCATGAACCAATATACACCCAAACAGCCTCTTTGGTAGCATCTTAAGTAGCGATGTATCCAGCCTTTATCGTCTAGTATGTCACGGTATCTAGCTTGGAACTCTTCCAACATACCGTCCCTTTACTGAGGGTAAAGACAATGCCTGCGACTGACACTCAGTCGTCTTTATCACCCTGGAACACTTCCAGTGATTCTCCTCAGGATCGATTGACACCATCTCACTACATCTAGTGAGTATCCTAACATCCATTTAGATCTATCTTATAGATCCAAAACCCAGGATTTAGTAGGTATCATTTTGATCCTATATGGAGAATCATAGTGATAAGCGGAGATTGATCGAGCGTAGCATAGGAAACTCCTTTCTTATCAAGAGTATGTCATCCACGTACTCTATGAGGATCACCACCATACTCCCTACTACCTTTTTGTTTATACAAGGTTCATCTACCATTTTGATGATGTCAAACTCTTTGACTAATCCATCAAAACAGATGTTCCAAGTCCGCGATGCCTGCTTTATCCTATAAAACATCTTGCATACGTTTTCGCTGCTCCCACTGTCTACGAAGCCCTCTGGCTGTGTACTTATAGACGCTCTCTTCCAAATCATCATTTAGAAAAGCAGTCAAGACACCCAACCGCCAGATATCGTAGTCATGGTATGTAGCCGTGGCAAGTAGGATCTGGATGGACTTAAGCATAGTCACTTGAAAAGGTTTCATCATAATCCACGCCTGGTCGATGACGAAAAGCTTTATCAAGTCTAGCTTTGAAAGTCTCAACTTTTCCATCTACACCAAGTAATCTTCTCAAGATATACTTGCTCCTGATGGGGATTTAACCCTTCAGATCTAGCAGCTAAAGTCCATACTTTGCTGGTGTATAAGGATTCCATCTCAGATCACTAAGCATCCAGCCATTCTTACAGAGTCTTACTCTCGATGGCCAGCTCGAAACTAGTTGGGTCATCATCTCATGATGCAATCCTCGCTCCCACTGTCATAGAGAAACCGAAGTATCTCTCAAGTGGGTGAGGAACCCTACTAGATCGGCGGAGAGGCTGAGGTTCGTTGGAATCTACTGAATTCTTTGGTTCTATCAAATCATGTGCTGTAGTTTGTATAGCTGGAACATTTCCAGTTCTACATTACAGACCTTGCCTCGAGCTTGTCCGGATTTTGCTTTTAGACATAGGCCGGACAACCCCAAATCTTAACTAACTTAAGACATGGGCTCTTCCCTTTCCATATCGCATATGAAGTGGTAGGTAACTGATTTGATTCGAACCTATTCAATAGGTATGCAGCTTCTCAAGCGCATAACTCCCAAACGGAAATAGGTAACTCAGTAGTACTCATCATAGAGCACACCTTATCATATAGGGTGATATTGCTCCGCCCCGATATACCATCGTGCAATGGTGTATACGGAGGAGTAATGCTGAGAGAGAATCTCATTCTCCTTTAGAATAGTCCAGAAATTCCGTGCTCAAGTATTCTCCTCCTTGATCACATCAAAGGACATAATACTTATACCCGTATTTTGGTTCTCTACTTCTCGCTTATATTCTGTGAATATCTAAAAAGGCTCGGACTCATGTTTCAACAGGAACATATGTCTGAATCTTGAGAGATTATCAGAGAATGTAATGAAGTTCAAAGAACCAGTCATGGCATGTGTAGACAGGAGACCTTACATACATCAACATGTATTATCCCAAGAGTTCACTAACTCTTTCTCTGTTTCCAATAAACAGAGCTAGTGTCATTTTATCTTTGTGACATGACTGGCGAGTTTCACAAGATGTAAGTTCAAACTAATTTAAATATGCATCTTTATGTAACTCTAGCCAGTCGGGTCGCATTGATCTGACCTAGTCTACAATACCTCAAGAAGGATTCGTTCAATTCTGAACTCTTCCTCTTGTGTGTGATCCGTATACTAAGAACTGTAGTTTGATTTAGAACATCAATGCTTTTAGATAACGTGCCTGAACCGATCAACTTTTGATATAGGAAATGTTCAAAACATTATCCAACAATACAAAATTTTATCATTTCTTTACTGATAAAGAGACTGATATGATTTTGTATATCAGGTTCGGTATCTAATAACATTCGTTCAGAATCAATGTATTGTAATACAGGGTGACAGTGACCGACAGACTTGGCTGCAACACTTGCCCCGTTTTCTGCCTCATGAAACTTATCACCCGTTCTCAGTTCTCTACCTTTCTGTAGCCCCATGTAACAGATTACATATCTGGGATCCTGATCTGGTATCACATACCCAGGACGTAAAGAATACTGAGAAACAGTTCTGTATAATGAACACACCCGAAGATGATGCATCAGCATGCACTCTCTTCGTTTGGGCGGCACGGGAAATCTGGTATTCCCCAATTTCTTGCTCTGTCTTATAACAATTATAAGTTGGAGCGGGACCAACGTTCCCCAGCTCAGTATAACAAGCGGGTTCGGTCAATAATCCGTATTATTATCTTGATTAAGGCGTGATATGGTCGCTACCTGGAGAGAGAGAGAAGAAAACACTCAGCGTGCGCTCTGTCAAGAATAGATTGGTTATTATTTTATCTAATCAGGATGGCTCCCACTGCTTTTATCAAATCTTCCTTCAAACCCTAAAAGGAAAGACTAGCCGGGATTAATTACACACTACAAGTTCGCCAATCTTTCAGCCAGGCCAGTGTCGGTACTTTGAGGAAGGTCCCCCGTGCTTTCGCACGAACCTAATTAATGTAAACCTCGTTTTCCCAGAGGCGTAACCTCGTTGACACCTTTCTAGACACCTACTTGATCGGCTAGTTGTAATGTATAAAACTCTCCCAGGAGTAACACTTACTCGCAGCGGGTATCGGGATCCAACTATCTCATAGAAGGTATGCAATCTCATTGCAAATTTCAACACTTGAAATTCCCGATAATATTTTGCCCCTAACGTGCTATGACCTTGACGAAAGCCAACAAACCATAGCCCGCTAGTCAAGTTCAACCCGTCATTTCTTGATCGAATCAAACCCACCCGCACGACCCTTGACGGAGGCCAACAAGGTCGCACGACTACCCTAACTCAATCTGCATCATATGCATAAGCAGATAAATACTGGTTAGCTACCGCACACTGCGCCTTGACGGAGGCCAACAAACGCAGCACGAATACTAAACAGCACTTATCTGAAATGACGGAGGGCTACGACAGGTTTTTCTGAAAACCTATTGCGTAATGAACTTGATATCGTTGTAGGATCGAATGAATTTTGAAATGGAGTGTTTTTGAGGCTTTTCTAGTTTTGCTAAAGGAGTCACTCCCGGTGAAGGGATCGTCGGTCCTTTCCTCGTCGAATGAGGTGCGGGATATATCACATATATCACTGTGCAAAGCAAAAACACTTAAAAGCAATCAAAAGACAAACCGAGTGTGTAGCATCTACCAGTTATTGCTAAAGGAGTCACTCCCGGTGAAGGGATCTCGGTCCTTTCCTCATCGAATAAGGTGTAGGATATATCACATATACCGCTGTGCAAAGCAAGAACTGTAGCTACCTGTTTTATTTTGAAATTCGATTCTACAACATCTTAGGTTTCTTTTATTTCATTAATCACATTAATGAAGTCCCATCATTTAAGTACCTAAACATCACAGATAAATACGACGTACACTTATGCCATCCGCATTCGCCTCGATGTCCCCTCGTGCACCGTTAGGTTAGGTAACTAACGGCAGAGCGGGGCAGGGCTAGCGCGAGTGTAAAACATAAGTAACGTCTATATAATATATCATATATACTATATACTGTATCTATCATAGAACATCACATGATCACATCACAGATATTGCAGCAGAAGAAACATATGAAATATTGGATATACTAGGACGTCCGTGTTTTCAATACGAGCCAGTATAAAACACGGATTCCACGGTCGTGATGAATAGCCAAACCCACACCCCTAGACCCCTACGAGAGCGGCAAGCAACCCTACCAATTCTAGAGTTAGGAGACCCGGACTCGACTCCTCGAGTTGGTCTCCCACTGGACTCCAGAACCCGGTTACTTGTGCCCTCCTCCTTGGGTCTATCCTAGTGCGGAAAAGTAAATAATATACAATAGGTGACAACTCCCGCAACCTGGAAGCGCCCCAATAAAAAAATATTACATACAAGTTTTTATATGAATGAAAATGAAAAACACTCATCTCACATAAAAACCCCCGGCTATTCAAACACGACGATCCAATATAACATATCCAGCAACACATAACATCACATGTCATCAACGTAAGTAAATATGTCCATCCCAATTGTCGTTGACATATAGCAACGAAACCGGCGATATCACATATTACACTTACGGTCACAGAAAAGAAAGTGTAAAACTATAACAGTTGGAATCCGCAATCACCTCAGACATCGCATGCCTGACCAAATGAATTACTTAGACATCGCATGCCTAATAATTATAAACCCCGCATTTTAGTCTCAAAATCGAAAACTCTTTTCAATACCAAGTCGGGCAATTCAACAAGATTCCCGACACCCTGATCGAATGCTCGTCGCAAACTTCAGTAGACGGCCACACCCCTAATACCGTCGACGAAGTGCACCAAGGCGGAACACCGCCACCGCGAGCACCCGAACGGATGCTTTCGGCGACGGGGTTCTCCTACAGTCACTTGGTCGGGGCTATGGAGTGAGGCTGTCTATTAAGTTTACCCGGCGAGTATCCGCGTACGCTACGTGATTGCGACGGACTTTTGATCACATCAGAATTCCGTGGCAACCGATCAAGTGAGACTAAACTGCTATGTTTATAACATTCATTTAGTTATCTCATAACTATTTGTGAATTCCAATTATTGTATCCCATTCCAGATAAATAGAAAATATTAAACTTTCCGATCGAACATTCTAACACCCAAGTTTTCCCGATACTGATCAACACATGAAATAAGTCCAACAACATTCAGTTCGTACCTCAGTACGAACGGTCCAGCCGTAGAAGGGTCAAGCCAACGCCTCATATGTGGCACGCCGTACTGCCCCAAACCCGAAGGTTCAAAGGGCAGTTCAAGACGGTCACATAATCGAGTTAAGGTTTGTTGTCTTCTAGAGGGACCATCGCGTTACTTGCACTACTTAGAACGTCGTTAAACTTCGGAAAAATCCAACACTTGGAAATTTCCCGACAGGGGAAAAATTGGGTATTTATATACGGTCGAACTTTTTAACATATTCTAAGATTTATCCGGAAAGCCACACAGACAAAATTTGATACTCCGATCGAAACACCGAATCCCCAAAACAACTGCAGAAAAATTCAACTCTTGAAAATATATTAAAAATACCCAGGAATACCAGCACTGTTAAATAGGAGTTACTGTGCAATCAATACCTCACAACACGACAAACTGGCCGCGTTTCCGCCGCACGAGCCATGCTCGTGCCGCGGAAGCGCGGCGCTTTAATTGAATTAGGGCATACGACTTCACAGTTGTAAGTGCACGGCGGCGCCCCGGCCGTCAATCCGACGCCGGAATGCGGAAGCGGTGAATAACTAAAATTTTGCGGACTTTGCAAACCGGCACCACCGCGCACTAAACTCCGGATCGAACCATTAACTAGTCTAAGCTATCTACAAGAAAGGGAATAGAGATATACCGACGATCCAAGTCCTCCGGTCTTCTCGTCATGGTCCCGATCTCCTGCGGAAAAGTCCCGTCTCCTCCTCGTCGCCGGAAGTGCACCACATCGCCTTCTTCGTTTACGGGCTCCCACCTCAATGCCGAGGCAACTCGGGCACGAAGCCGGCTACTCGACGTGCCCAAGGTCCGTTGTAGAATATGTAGTAGAAGAAGTCTCATTTTGGGGTTTATGGAGATGCCATTGTGGTGGAGGAAAAGAGAGCTTGGAGAAAGGTGGGGAAAATGTAGCATACCAAAATGAGAGTAACATTTTCCACACTCAAAATGAAAATCAATCCCCTTCCTCTTTGAATGGCCGGCCACACATTTCTCTTTTTTTTTTATTGGAGAGAGAGAGTGAACAAGGTCAAGGGGGAGTGGTTGAACCATCATACAAGGGAGTGTGAAGTTATGATGTGAAGGAATGATAGCTAGGTAAGTCCAACACTCAAAACAACCATCAACAAAACCAAAGTCAATCCATCATGAGAAGGAGAAGTCAATGATGGTGCTCATCATGAAAACCATCATGATGCAACAAGATGCAAAGAACCCCCTCCACAAATGCCTATTTGCAACAATGCAAATAAACCCTCCTCCACCAATCTTCGGCCAATGAACGGAACAATGGAAATTGGCCGAAACGAAAAGCAAACTGGCAACTCCAGAAAACTGGTCCCGTAATAAATTACAGGAAAACCCCGATACTGTGCATACACACCCGCATCTGTATTTCGACCGAAATACAAATGCAATGAGACAAAGTCTACACTGTACTATACTAGGATCCGGCTTATACCAAAGCCGGCTAGTAATATCTGTTCGATCCTGATCCGTGCAATACCGCACGTATCTGATCGAACCCTGCCATATAACCATACGGCCTATAGTACAGACTGTCCGATCCTGATCCGTGCAATACCGCACGTATCTGATCGGACCTTGCCATATCTCCATACGGCCTCTACAACCTTTCGCCCGAAAGCTGAGTAACTGAATGTGGGGGACTCTAAAGACTCGTCAACACCTTGGTTGTGGATTTAACCACTAGCACGTCAGAGGTATAAGCCAATACGTAACGGGCTACCAGGTACTGACTAAAAGGGACGTCTGTGAGCGAACTCAGCCTGACACCCTACTGAGCCTGTCAGTGACAATATCCGTGCAGTCCGGTCCGTTCGTCTATGAGTATCGCATGGCGGGCCTAGGGGGTTGGTAAAAGTCAGACCCCCAAAAGCGGTACAAGTCGTGTCGGAGTGTAGCCCAGAACACCCTGAGATACTACTGGAATACCTACCAGTAAATCTCCTTGCCTTGGCCAAGGACTTTGTGTAATGGCTCTCCTAGACACAGCACGACCTCACCCCCAATACCGGGAGAGACGAACCCCTGAAGATACGCTCACTGCCTCCATGTGGCTCGGGACTGTACCCAACTAAAACCTGTTTGCATGACTCCTTTGAGCCGTGGTAGGGTAGTAATCAAAGTACAGTGGGAACTCACACGAGACAAATGACGATCCCCAGGTCGATGAACTAACCTGCACACATGTCACCAGGGAACTGCCATCTGACGTCTGGTATATGACCAACTAGCATGTTCCCGGCGAGTCCTGTCCGGTGTACTCATAACCCAATGAGCACCTGTATACATCTTAGGTGATCCAACTGACACCAGTGGCTTGTGAGACCGGCCACCGCCCCTCGTCGGGGTCTCGACTGTATACACTAGTCTACTAATGGAGTATCGATGCCCAGTCTCGAAACTCCCACGACTAGGGACCTTTTAAGGATATGCTTATAGACCCCCAGCTCCCACTTATATGATCGCCCTCATACTGCTGGTGGTCAAGCAAGAATCCTAGGGGCTCTATCAACGTGTAATAGCGACGTGTCAGGTCACTTAAAACAGTACACGATGATAAAGGTAAACCAGATAGCATACTATCATCTCGAGTAAGACTGTCCTACCGGGATAGGTCCTCCCTCAATCATTACAATCACGTACCTGTGACCTAATAATTGACTCTGAGGGCACTATCTCCAACAATCTCCCACTTGCACTCAAGGCTAATTATTGCGATGTCGCATACTCACAGCCCGTGTGATACCGAACATCCAACTCCTCTACTAGTCAGTCTCACAAAGCTCGTTTGCGGAACTATTGCGTTCGAGGAATAGCCTCAGTGAGTGGATCCGCTTAGTTGTTTCTTTCTATGTCTCTCTATATCTCAAGTTCGCGGAGAAAGCCATCTCCCGAAAAGAGCAATACCTGTCTCAGAATATGTCTGGATGTCTGATGGGACCTAGCTCATAAATGAACTCCAAATCCAAACTTCTTAGACTGTATCGTCAACTGAACTTAATCAGTATCCTGCGCGCCATGCCTCCCTCAGTATTGCCTTGGACCACCTGTCCAAAATACTGCCCCTCATCAGAAGGAAAACTATAACTCTGACAACCTCCTTGTCGCCCATGTCACCTTGGAAGCCTGGAATGATAACTGTCTCCTGAATGAGGCTGTCGTTATCATCTCCCTAGAACATCCACTTATGTTCTAAAACTGCTTCCGACTGTTTCTCCAGGATTGGATTAATGTCAACTTATTGCATCCAGTGCAAGAACAACATCTGGTGTGGTACTTGACATCTCACGATTGACTCAATTGCCTGAGCAAATGATCTGCCAATCATGCCCGTCCCTCTCCCCTTTAGTCTGTAAGACACCTTTGGAGAGGGTGACTCCATTACCTGCAGGTACACTACCGTGCCAGGAGTCGTCCATCCTAAATACTCTTAGAATGCTGTCAAGTACCCTGATTGGGAAACCACCCAAATCTAGATCTAAGACCATAGATCTAGTAACCAGTATGTCTGATATAAAATCCATTTCCATTGTGGAGAAACAACTATGTGACGACCAAAGTATAACCGATCGTAGTGTAGGAGTTTCTTTTCCTACTCTGTGTATATCATCCAAATACCAGGATATCACACCCTACTACCTTCTCAACAGATCCATCCCCTATTCTGATGAAGTCAAACCCATGACTGTCACGTCAGAAATAGATGATCTATCTCCGCTACATCTGCTCTAGTCTATAAATAGACATAAGCAACCTGTCCACCAATGCTTCCGCTGCTCCCACTGACTACGACAACCCTCTGGCAGAGTCATATAGACGTACACTTCTAAAACTGGTTTAGAACGACGCTATACTCATCCTCCCGCCGGGTCTCGTAACCTGGAACAACAGCAATGGCAATTGTGGGTAAACAAGAACTTCCCTGTCACCGTCCTTGAGGCTACCGTAGTGCCTCTCGGGTGCCTGAAGTTACCCACCTTATCTGCGGAGTGGCCAATGGAATGTCAATCCTTATTGAATCTTTAGGTTCCTTATCAAATCTTCAGTAATCGTTTGTGGTTCTGGAATCACTTCCAGTTCTACCATACTCCCACTACTGTTTTCTGAAAAAATCCATTTTTAATAAAACTGTGGCGAGTCTAGAACAATATCGCTATTGTTCATCCAGATGGTAGAAAGTCAACCCTTGTCATAGCCTGGGTCAACCCACAAACAGCCATTACAGAAACGTGCCTTGAGTTGTCCAGTGTCTGGTTTTAATCATAAACCGGACAACTCCCCGTACCTTAACATCGTTAAGATATGAACTGTTCTATATCCCATATAGGACCAGAGGCACTGATTTAATTGAACCAGATCCAAATCATGCAACTGTCTCCAGTGCATGTCAACTAAATGGAAGGAGGCCGATCAGCGTTACTCAACTTAGGAATACTTCCAATTATGAGTAACCTGAAAGAGAAGCAATTTCTCTTAATCACTACTATCAACTGAATACCATACACAAGTATCTACATCTTCGATCACTTTGAAGAATCCCGATACCTGCTACACCTGGTTCTCTACTCTATTCAAATACCTATAACTTCTCCAAATTCGGACCCTGTGTTTCCACGAAACACTTGTCTAAAAACTAGAGAAGTCATAAGTAAACCGAATATAGTACGAGGACCAACCCCTCTGTCCTAATGGACACTGGACAACATACAATACTCTGTATAAGTCCCTTGAGTCTGATAACTCATTCACTGTGTGTCGTAGGTTGAAAACTGTACTTATGGTTAAGAAGAATTACACCGCTGTTTAATGCTCCTTACCTAACCATCCACTGATATAGGTAAATGTCGTAGACATAATTTCAGAAAGGTATATCTCACTCTATGAAAATAGACGTACAGATATATCAATTTGAAATTGGTGCATAACAGCGGATATTCAAAACCAAATATTTGCCGACCGGCAAACAGCCCAGGTGATTTCCTCAAATATCACTGATTACAACGAATCCCGATATAATGAGGATAATCACCCAATTCCCAATAACTTACTCCCACTCATCATCTGTAAGACCATACAGATGTGAGAATCGTACCTGGTAAATACATACCCTGGAGTAAGGACTAATTGGGAAATCAGTTTTCCTTTAACAGTACACAGTGAAACTGAAACATCGAAATGTTTCGATGGGGTATTCTGGTATTCCTAGTAATGCCTCTTCCAGATTCACGACTGTAACCGTATAGTTCTTTGCCACCTCTCCAAATCCCTTCATATGTCTTTAGTCTTTACCTTCTGCACACCCCTTTAGGCCAAATGGTTTTCTTCTTTCCCTACCGTTCGGCACCAGCCTATGGTTTGGAAGAAGACTATCCAATAAGCATAATGGGTGTACTGTCCCAATCCCAGGAACACTCGCAATGAGAGAGGGTGAAGATAAAAGACAACCGAATAAACCTTATTCCTATTTCTCCTGAACCAGAATCCATCCCCGAACTGGAACCAGTTCCATTCGAGTTCGTATATAACCATACGATGGAGTATCCAAATAAACTGTGGATCTTCGTAGTGATACGGAGTGTCCTGGAGAAATACAAAGGTGATGTGGGAGTGGTAACGAAATATTTGGTTTGGTCGTGAATATCTGTTGCAATTTACTTTGCCCTCCTACTAATCCCTTGCTTTGTCTGAACTTAATACCTTCTGCACACCATCATTATGCTAATTGGTTTTCTTCATTCCCTACCGGTCGGCACCAGCCTAAGGTTTGGAAGAAGACAATCCAATTTGCGTAATAGGTGTACTACCCCTAAACCAAGGAGTACTCGTAACCTGAGAGAGGGTAAAAGGAAAAGACAACTGAATAATCCTATCCGTTTTCTCCAGAACCGGAAACCATCCTCGAATAATTCTTTCGAGTTCATATCTAACCATACGATGGTTTTGTCCAATGGAAGTGGACGTTCGTAGTAAAACGGGGTGTCCTGAAGAAAAGGGTAAAAGTAGGAGTGGCAATGAGGTTTGCAACTCTGACAATCCAAAAGCCGGTGTTAAGAAGGTTCGGTCAACTTGGTCACTGAGTCAAAGTCTTAGGGTCGGGTCAATGGTCGCTGCCAGAGAGAGAGAGAAAAGAAACACTCAGCGTGCACTCTAACCTAGATCAGAATGGTTACCAATTTATCTAATCTGGAAACCTCCCACTGTACCTCAAATTCTCCTCCAAACCTGAAAGAAGAATTAGTCGGGGTCACCCGAGGAGTAAACTAACTCATCAGTGGGAATCGGGATCCAACTCTCATCGCATGACAACGTGACGGGATCCGCTCACGGTATCACACTCCAGAAGGTATGCGCATATCTGGCAAGTTTCAGTTCTTTTGAAACTCCCGACGTGATTTCTGCCCCATGCTCTTATGACCTTGGCGTGAGGTCAAAATATCATAAGTCACATGTCAAGTTCTACCCGTCATTATCCAGGTTAATTTGAATCCACCCGTACATACCCTTGACGTAGGCCAAAATAGTAGTACGACTGTCCCAAACCAACGCATCTATCTATGCAACAGATAAATACCCGGCAGCTACCAATCACTATGCCTTGGCGTGAGGTCAAAATACATAGCTTGAATACTACCGAATATTTAACTGAAATGACGGAGGGCTACGAATGGTTTCTGGCGAAAACCTTTAACGTAATGAACTTGATATCGTCGAAGGAACAGATAGCTTTTTGAAAATATAGTGACGAAAACCGTTGCTAAAGAGGTCACTCCCGGTGAAGGGATCTCGGCTCTTTCCCCGTAGAATGGGGTGCAGGATATTCCAACTGAATACCACGATGCAAAGCAAAAGTAATCGGTTATAGTGAAGTTAATGCCCTGACGCAAACTTATTGTCCAAGGGGTCACTCCCGGTGAAGGGATCTCGGCCCTTGCCTCGTCGACTGAGGTGCTGGATATTCATAACCGAATATCACTATGCAAAACAAAAGTAAACGTCCTTGCAATAACAGCTTTTTGAAAAGTGTTCCAACAACATCAGATTAGGTTTGTTTTTAACTTGCATTGATCCGAATCAACGCAGTCCCATCAATTGATCACACCAAAAAGAACGAAAATATACTGATGTACGTATATGCCATCCGCATTCGCCACTGGGTCCCGTCATTACCCGTTAGGTTAGCTAACTAACGACAGAGCGGGGACTGGACTAGCGCGGATGTAAAACATATACAACATCTACTAATATATATACCAATATATTATATTTCGCTCAAGGCGTGAATAAAATGCAACATCACAGAAATGTACAGCATCACAGAAACAATACAGATATCTGGGATCCCCGGGTTTCACAGAGCCGCTGAAACCCGACGTTCCCCTGGTCGTGTGGATAGCCTGTGCAATGAAATCCTAGACCCCTACGGGCGCGGCAAGTCACCCGCCAAAACCTGAAGCGAGGCAGCCCCCTTCAGCGCCGTGAATGGACCACCCAGCACTTCACGGAATCCGGTAACTTGGGCACCCCTCCTGGGTCAAACCTATACCCCCTACGAGTGCGGCGAATAGCCCGCCAATCCCAGAGTGAAGCCCCCTCCGTCTCAATGCCATGAGATGCGGGCTTGTTGCCCTCTAGAACCCGGCTATCCGTGCACCCCTCCGCGGGGCAATCCTAGTACAGAAAGTAAAATATACATACAACGGGTACATCGACCGCAACCAGGTCGTGCCCCAAAATAATAATACAATCAGGCAGTGACGGCAGTCCACATGTCGGACGCTCGCCCCGCAATATCAAATGTACATAATACAACAAAACTGTACTAGCATTGCATCCAGGCTATCCCCCACGACCGATCCGCAACATCACAGCAAATACATAGAACATCAACGTGAAAGTCACGTTCGCAAATCCGTCTAACCGGGCTATAGCAGTTAGACCGGATTTACCGATCGAGTGACATTCACGGTCGCAGATATAATGTAAATACTGTGAAAAATGTGTTTAAAAAATTTCCGATTGATCAAACAATTAACAAGTGGGCCCCAAAGAAAACTGTAGCACTCACAGAAACAATTGGCCCAACTTTAATATTCCAAAGCCCATATTTTAAGCCCAGAAGGCCTCTGTAAAAAAATGGTGAAGTGATGTGAATAGTGCGCGGCGGAAGGGCCGCACAAAGGTGGTTTTCGCGGCGGTTCCGCGCTCCAACTGTGGAGTTACTTCGTCAAATTTTTACAGAACTCTTAGATTTTCCAGTACATCAATATTTTATAACCTGAAAAATTTTTCGAGACCAAAAATTTTCAACAGAAACTGATGCGAACTAAAATGCAGTTTTGGAACTTTTTGATCGATCGGAAATGCAAACACATTACACAAAGTTAGACTAAGTTAATGGCGAGGCTCTGATACCACTGTAAGTGCACGGCGGCGCCCCGGCCGTCAATCCGACGCCGGAATGCGGAAGCGGTGAATAACTAAAATTTTGCGGACTTTGCAAACCGGCACCACCGCGCACTAAACTCCGGATCGAACCATTAACTAGTCTAAGCTATCTACAAGAAAGGGAATAGAGATATACCGACGATCCAAGTCCTCCGGTCTTCTCGTCATGGTCCCGATCTCCTGCGGAAAAGTCCCGTCTCCTCCTCGTCGCCGGAAGTGCACCACATCGCCTTCTTCGTTTACGGGCTCCCACCTCAATGCCGAGGCAACTCGGGCACGAAGCCGGCTACTCGACGTGCCCAAGGTCCGTTGTAGAATATGTAGTAGAAGAAGTCTCATTTTGGGGTTTATGGAGATGCCATTGTGGTGGAGGAAAAGAGAGCTTGGAGAGAGGTGGGGAAAATGTAGCATACCAAAATGAGAGTAACATTTTCCACACTCAAAATGAAAATCAATCCCCTTCCTCTTTGAATGGCCGGCCACACATTTCTCTTTTTTTTTTATTGGAGAGAGAGAGTGAACAAGGTCAAGGGGGAGTGGTTGAACCATCATACAAGGGAGTGTGAAGTTATGATGTGAAGGAATGATAGCTAGGTAAGTCCAACACTCAAAACAACCATCAACAAAACCAAAGTCAATCCATCATGAGAAGGAGAAGTCAATGATGGTGCTCATCATGAAAACCATCATGATGCAACAAGATGCAAAGAACCCCCTCCACAAATGCCTATTTGCAACAATGCAAATAAACCCTCCTCCACCAATCTTCGGCCAATGAACGGAACAATGGAAATTGGCCGAAACGAAAAGCAAACTGGCAACTCCAGAAAACTGGTCCCGTAATAAATTACAGGAAAACCCCGATACTGTGCATACACACCCGCATCTGTATTTCGACCGAAATACAAATGCAATGAGACAAAGTCTACACTGTACTATACTAGGATCCGGCTTATACCAAAGCCGGCTAGTAATATCTGTTCGATCCTGATCCGTGCAATACCGCACGTATCTGATCGAACCCTGCCATATAACCATACGGCCTATAGTACAGACTGTCCGATCCTGATCCGTGCAATACCGCACGTATCTGATCGGACCTTGCCATATCTCCATACGGCCTCTACAACCTTTCGCCCGAAAGCTGAGTAACTGAATGTGGGGGACTCTAAAGACTCGTCAACACCTTGGTTGTGGATTTAACCACTAGCACGTCAGAGGTATAAGCCAATACGTAACGGGCTACCAGGTACTGACTAAAAGGGACGTCTGTGAGCGAACTCAGCCTGACACCCTACTGAGCCTGTCAGTGACAATATCCGTGCAGTCCGGTCCGTTCGTCTATGAGTATCGCATGGCGGGCCTAGGGGGTTGGTAAAAGTCAGACCCCCAAAAGCGGTACAAGTCGTGTCGGAGTGTAGCCCAGAACACCCTGAGATACTACTGGAATACCTACCAGTAAATCTCCTTGCCTTGGCCAAGGACTTTGTGTAATGGCTCTCCTAGACACAGCACGACCTCACCCCCAATACCGGGAGAGACGAACCCCTGAAGATACGCTCACTGCCTCCATGTGGCTCGGGACTGTACCCAACTAAAACCTGTTTGCACGACTCCTTTGAGCCGTGGTAGGGTAGTAATCAAAGTACAGTGGGAACTCACACGAGACAAATGACGATCCCCAGGTCGATGAACTAACCTGCACACATGTCACCAGGGAACTGCCATCTGACGTCTGGTATATGACCAACTAGCATGTTCCCGGCGAGTCCTGTCCGGTGTACTCATAACCCAATGAGCACCTGTATACATCTTAGGTGATCCAACTGACACCAGTGGCTTGTGAGACCGGCCACCGCCCCTCGTCGGGGTCTCGACTGTATACACTAGTCTACTAATGGAGTATCGATGCCCAGTCTCGAAACTCCCACGACTAGGGACCTTTTAAGGATATGCTTATAGACCCCCAGCTCCCACTTATATGATCGCCCTCATACTGCTGGTGGTCAAGCAAGAATCCTAGGGGCTCTATCAACGTGTAATAGCGACGTGTCAGGTCACTTAAAACAGTACACGATGATAAAGGTAAACCAGATAGCATACTATCATCTCGAGTAAGACTGTCCTACCGGGATAGGTCCTCCCTCAATCATTACAATCACGTACCTGTGACCTAATAATTGACTCTGAGGGCACTATCTCCAACAACAGTAACTCTTAGATATTCCTGCTGATATTTCTACATATTTTTAATACTGAAAAATCCATGTTTTTAGAAAAAGTACAGAGAGCTATTTTGGTACGGGGTTTCGGGTTCGTTCGGACTTCAATTTCCGTCTGGACTTCGCCTAAGGCTCTAGCTAGGCTCTGATACCACTGTAGGGTTCCTAGGCACGCTAGTGAGGTCTCCCAAGCCATCAACCATGGCAATTTCAAAAATTATGGTGCCGAGAAACCCTAAACTACGGATCGATAACTAGATGTCTAGACGAAAAAGAACTAGTTAACACTTAACTAATGAGAAAACGGAAATACAACCTTTGTAGATCCGGTGCTCCACCTCCACGGCTCCGCAACGAGGTCGTCTCCGCTGTCCAAAACAAATCCGGGCTCTAGAGTCGGCTTCGTCGGAGAAAAAGTGAGCTAGGTCGTCGATGTCCATGCCGAAGATGATCTACATCGAGGCATCGCTAAATCAAGCTCCACCTTCATCAAGCCCTAAAACTTGTGAAGGAAACACACTCTACTACTTGGCAAGAGGTAGAGGATGAAGAAATAGGAAGTGGGTTAACTTTAGAATTGGATTTCTCACTCAAAAACATCAATCACCATTGATGAGGTAAGCTTTTCTTCACTTGAAGCAAGGAAGAAGAAGAAGAAATGTTATGATAAGTTCCAAATAAAAAGAATAATTAAATCATTCTTATCATAACATAACCATGGTTATGTGTAGAGAGCAAACCCTAGTTAGGTGAATGGTTAGGTTAGGCATGAAACAAAAATGGTTGACTTTTCAATCCTTCATGAAACTTCAAGATAGAAACAAAATAAAGCAACCATTTTTCCTTTTGCCAAAATGCAATAAATAAATTAATAAATGATTAAAATAATTAAAGATAACCATAACCATTCACTTAACTAAGGTTTAGACTAAACCTACACACAAACATGCATGTATCAACAAACATGATACAATCATATGCACGAAACTATATCGAATATACAATGTGCACACCCGAGCGAGAAAATCCATTTAAAGTGAACCGATACTAGTTAATGCAAAGTAATATATCAAATATATAATTATACATTAAATCATTAAATCAACACTTGATTCAATGATCCGGTCATGTCGCACACAACCGACTAGTATACAATGTATCGGCTTATCAAATCAACCTTTTGATTCGATAACTAGGGTATATCGCATATAACCTAATCAATACATTCATCGCGAGAATGGAATACGGTATCACATACACGCATTATTCTCGGTCCCGCACATATCTCATATGCGCTCCTATTTTGTTTCGCTTGAGCCAGGAAACCTCTGTGTAGGACTCTAAAGACTCGTCAATACGCCGGCAGCGGATGATGATCATATCAAACATCCACAAGCCGCAAGCGGTCTGCTAAACGTAACGGCCATCCGGGTATTGAGCGATCTGAAGATCGACGAGCAAGCCCGCTCACACTCCAGTGAATCCGACCAGTAACACCACCGTACAGTCCGGTCTGATCGTCTGATATGTCGCATATCTCGCCTAGGGGTGGTAGACGTCAGACCCCAATAGCTCAATAAGTCGTGTCGATATGAGGTCTATAACTGTTCGAGAAACTACTGGTAACACTTACCAGTAAATCTCAGCAACCCTGGCCAAGGATTTCCTGTTATAGCCAATTGAACACAGCGCAACATCAACTCCCTATACCGGGAGAGACGAATCCCCTCCTATCGCTCATTGCCTCCATGTGACTCGGGACTGTACCCAAAAACCACCGTTTTGCACGCCCTCTTGGACGTGGTAAGATGGAAATCAAAGCACAGTGGGAACCACACAAGACTCTATGACGATCTCGAGTCAACAGACTACTCTGTACCAGTGTCACCAGAGAACTGCCATCTGACGTGAGGTATAATACCATCTGGAAGTTCTCGGCGAGTCCGTCCAGTGTACCCAGTCTCTACTGAGCACCCGTATATCATCCCTGATGTCAAACACCAATGGATATGGGATCATCCATCGCCCATCTGTATGGGTCGAGAAGGTATACGCTAGTCTACTTTGGCATATCGATGCCCCGTCTCGATACACCCACGACTAGGGATTTTGAAGGATGTACTTATGGACTACCATGTCCCTACTAGTATGATCCGCATCATAGTCCAGGTAGTCAAGCACACATCCTAAGGGCTTTACCAACATGTAACAGAGAGACAAACAGTATACACGTTAAGGTAAAGTTCAACCAGATAGCATACTATCATGTCGAGCAAGAAAGTCCTCCCTATATATGTCTCAGCATCCACTACAATATACATCCTATGTACAGTAATGGCCTCTAGGGCATACATATAACTAACAATTTGATACTAGTCGGTTATGTGCGACATGACCGGATCATTGAATCAAGTGTTGATTTAATGATTTAATGTATAATTATATATTTGATATATTACTTTGCATTAACTAGTATTGGTTCATTTTAAATGGATTTTCTCACTTGATGTGCAAGTTGTATATGTGATATACTTTTGTGCACATGTCTGTATCATGTTTGATGATACTTGCTCATTTGGTTAAGTGTAAAGAATTAAACCTTGGTTAAGTAAATGGTTAGGGTTTTTATTTATTCATTCATTTATCTTTTTAATTTGGATTAAAAAGAAATTGCAAAAGAAAACAAAATGGTTGCTATCATTCTTGAAGCTTGTTGAAGTTTCATGAAGCTTTGACCAAAGTGACCATTTTGTCTTCATGTTTAACCCTAACCATTCATCTAACCTTAGTCAATTCTCTACACCTAACCATGGTTTATATTATGATAAGTATTCATTTCTTTTGCATTTTTAAATGAGTGACTTATCATATTCTACCTTCTTCTTCATCTTCTTCTTCAAGAAAAAGCTTGCCTTCATCAATGGCAACTTGAGCAAAAGTGTGAGAAATCCAATTCTAAAGTGAACCCACCTCCTATTTCTTCACCCTCTACCTCTTGCTAAGTAGTATAGGGTGTTTTCTTCATAAGTTTCACAACTTGGTGAAGTTGGAGCTTGATCTTATGTAACCTCGACGTAGATCATCTTCGGCATCGTAGCCGACGACTGTTCCGCTCATTTCTCCGATGAAGCCGATGCGAGAGTCCGGGATTCGAGATGGACAGCGAGAGGACAACTACGTGGAGCTAAGGAAGTGGATAACCGGATCTACAAAGGTTGTAGTTTCCTACTTTTAGTTAAGTTGTTAACTAGTTTCCTTTTTCGCCTAAATTTCTAGTTAACGATCCGTATTAGAGTTTCTCGGCACTTGTAAAATTTGAAATTGGCATGGTTGATGCCTTGTGAAACACCATTAGAGTGCCTAAGAACCCTACACCGAGGAACAAAAGGTGTTTGTTTCTCGACATGCCACTTTCTTAAAAAAAGGTTTTCTTATGAAACAGATTAGTGGCATTGAGGTAGAACTGGAAGAGGTTCTAGCAACACAAACCACAACAGAAGACTTGGTAGAACCAGAGGATTCGGTAGTTCCCAACGAACCTCAGCCTCTCCGCCGATCTAGTAGGGTTCCTCACCCACCTGAGAGATATTACGGTTTTCTCATGGATGGTGGGAGAGAGGATTGCATCATGGTTGTGTAGGGTTCCTAGGCACCCTAATGAGGTCTCACAAGGCATCAACCATGCCAATTTCAAAAATTACGGGTGCCGAGAAACCCTAATACGGATCGTTAACTAGAAATTTAGGCGAAAAAACAACTAGTTAACAACTTAACTAAAAGAACGGAAATACAACCTTTGTAGATCCGGTGCTCCACCTCCATAGCTCCGTGATGATGTCTCCTCGCTGTCCAAAATGGATCTTGGGCTCTAGCATCGGCTTCATCGGAGAAAAAGCGGGCTAGGTCATCGACCACGATGCCGAAGATGATCTACGTCGAGGCATCACAAGATCAAGCTCCACCTTCACCAAGCCATGAAAACTTGTGAAGGAAACAACCTATACTACTTGGCAAGAGGTAGAGGATGAAGAAATAGGAGGTGGGTTCACTTTAGATTTGGATTTCTCACTCTTTTCATCAAGGTGCCATTGATGGAGGCAAGCTTCTACTTGAAGAAGAAGAAGAAGAAGATGAAGATAATGATATGATAAGTTATATTCAAATAGAAAATAAAAACAATACTTATCATATGGCAACCATGGTCAAGTGTAGAGAATAAACTAAGGTTAGTTAAAGGGTTAGGGTTAAGCATGAAGACAAAATGGTTACTTAGTCAAAGATGCTTTGAAGCTTCAAGAAGCTTCAAGCAAAGAACAAAGAAAGCCACCATTTTCTCTTTATCATTTCCAAAATAAAATAAATAAAATAAATGAAAAAGAAAATGAAAACCCTAACCATTACACAACCATGGTTTAATCTTTAAACTAACCCTAGTGAGCATGTATCATCAAACATGATACAAACTTGTGTACAAAAGTATATCACATATACAATGTGCACAAACAAGTGAGAAAAACCATTTAAAGTGAACCAATACTAGTTAATGCAAAGTAATATATCAAATATATAATTATACATTAAATCATTAAATCAACACTTGATTTAACGATCCGGTCATATCACATATAACCGACTAGTATCCTATGTATCGTCTTATCGAATCAATCCTTGATTCGATAACTAGGTTATATCGCATATAACCATTCGATACATTCATCGCGAGAATGGAATACGGTATCACATACACGCATTATTCTCGTTCCCGCGCATATCTCATATGCGCTCCTATTTCGTTTCGCTTGAGCCAGGAAACCTCTGTGTAGGACTCTAAAGACTCGTCAATACGCCGGCAGCAGATGATGATCATATCAAACACCCACAAGCCGCAAGCGGTCTGCTAAACGTAATGGCCACCCGGGTATTGAGCGATCAGAAGATCGACGAGCAAGCCCGCTCACACTCCTGTGAATCCAACCAGTAACACTTACCGTACAGTCCGGTCTGATCGTCTGATATGTCGCATATCTCGCCTAGGGGTGGTAAACGTCAGACCCCAATAGCTCGATAAGTCGTGTCGATATGAGGTCTATAACAGTTCAAGAAACTACTGGTAACACTTACCAGAAAATCTCAGTAACCCTGGCCAGGGATTTCCGGTTATAGCCAATCGAACACAGCGCAACATCAACTCCCTATACCGGGAGAGACGAATCCCCTCCTATCGCTCATTGCCTCCATGTGATTTGGGACTGTACCCAAAAACCACCGTTTTGCATGCCCTCTTGGACGTGGTAAGATGGAAATCAAAGAACAGTGGGAACCACACAAGACTCTATGACGATCTCGGGTCAACAGACTACTCTGTACCAGTGTCACCAGAGAACTGCCATCTGACGTAAGGTATAATACCATCTGAGAGTTCTCGGCGAGTCCGTCCAGTGTACCCAGTCTCTACTGAGCACCCGTATATCATCTCTGATGTCAAACACCAATGGATATGGGATCTTCCATCGCCCATCTGTATGGATCGAGAAGGTATACGCTAGTCTACTCTGGTATATCGATGCCCCGTCTCGATACACCCACGACTAGGGACCTTGAAGGATGTACTTATGGACTACCATGTCCCCACTAGTATGATCCGCATCATAGTCCAGGTAATCAAGTACACATCCTCAGGGCTTTACCAACATGTAACAGAGAGACAATCAGTGTACACGTTAAGGTAAAGAGCAACCAGATAGCATACTATCATATCGAGCAAGAAAGTCCTCCCTATATATGTCCCAGCATCCACTACAATATACATCCTATGTACAGTGATGGCCTTTAGGGCATACATATAACTAACAATCTCCCACTTGCACTAGGGCCATCTGATAGCAGTGGTTGCAGTATCTCATACACAACCATCCCATAAAAGTCTCTCTCTGGGAAAAGGCCTTTCGTGAGTGGATCCGCCGTGTTGTCCTCTGAGTCTGCTCTCCTAACCTCGATCCCCTGGAGATCAACCATCTCCACGATCAGGTGACACTGCCTTAGAATATGTCTGGATCACTGATGGGACGGACGTTCCTTGGCATAAGCCACAACTCCATTGTCACACAATGGAAGGAACTAAGTTCATCTGATGAACTAATATACACCCAGACAACCTCATTGGTAGCATCTTAAGTAGCGATGTATTCAGCCTTAATCGTCTAGTATGCCACGGTATCTAGCTTGGAACTCTTCCAACACACCGTCCCTTTACCAAGGGTAAAGACAATGCCTGTGACTGACTTTCAGTCGTCCTTATCATCCTGGAACCCTTCCAGTGATTCTACCCAGGATCGGTTGATACCATCTCACTACAACTAGTGAGAATCCTAACATCCAATTAGATCTATCTCATAGATCCAAAACCCAGGATTTAGGAGGTATCATTTTGATCCTATATGGAGAATCATTATGATAAGCGGAGATTGATCGAGCGTAGCATAGGAAACTCCTTCCCTATCAAGAGTATGTCATCCACATACTCTACGAGGATCATCACCATACTCCCTACTACCTTTTTGTTTATACAAGCTTCATCTACCATTTTGATGATGTCAAACTATTTGACTAACTCATCAAAACAGATGTTCCAACTCCGCGATGCCTGCTTTATCACATAAAACATCTTGCACACGTTTCCGCTGCTCCCACTGTCTACGAAGCCCTCTGGCTGTGTACTTATAGACACTCTCTTCCAATACATCATTTAGAAAAGTAGTCATGACACCCCACCACCAGATATCGTAGTCATGGTATGTAGCCGTGGTAAGTAGGATCTGGATGGACTTAAGCATAGATCCTTAGAAAAGGTTTCATCATGATCCATATCTGGTCAATGATGCAAACCTTTAACAAGTCTAGCTTTGAAAGTCTCAACTTTTCGATGTACACCAAGTAATCTTCTCAAGATATACTTGCTCCTGATGGGGATTTAACCCTTCAGATATAGCAACCAAAGTCCATACTTTGTTGGTGTATAAAGGATTCCATCTCAGATCGCTAAGCATCCAGCCATTCTTACAGAGTCCCACTCCTGATGGCCAGCTCGAAACTAGTTGGGTCATCATCTCATGATGCAATCCTCGCTCCCACTGTCATAGAGAAATAGAAGTATCTTTCAGGTGTGTGAGAAAACCCTACTAGATCGGCGGAGAGGCTGAGGTTCGTTGGTAACTATTGAATCCTTTGGTTTTATCAAATCATCTGCTGTAGTTTGCATAGCTGGAACCTTTCCAGTTCTACATAACTGACCTTGCCTCGAGCTTGTCCGGATTTTGCCTTTAGACATAGGCCGGACAACCCCAAATCTTAACTAACTTAAGATATGGGCTCTTCCCTTTCCATATCACATATGAAGCGGTAGGCAACTGATTTGATTGGAAGCCTATTCAATAGGTATGCAACTTGATAAGTGCATAACTCCCAAAAGGAAAAAAGGTAACTCAGCAGTACTCATCATAGAGCACACCATATCAAATAGGGTGCTATTGCTCCGCCCCGATATGCCATCGTGCTATGGTGTATTCGGAGGAATAATGCTGAGAGAGAATCTCATTCTCCTTTAGAATAATCCAGGATTTCCGTGCTCAAGTATTCTCCTCCTTGATCACATCAAAGGACATAATACTTATACCCGTATTGGTTCTCTACTTCTAGCTTATATTCTGTGAATATCTCAAAAGGTTCGGACTAATGTTTCAACAGGAACATAGGTCGGAATCTTGAAAGATCATCAGAGAATGTAATGAAGTATAAAGAACCGGTCTTGGCAAGTGTAGACAGGGGATCTACATACATCAACATGTATCATCCCAAGAGTTTACTAACTCTTTCTCTGTTTCCAGTAAACGGAGCTGTGGTCATCTTATCTTTGTGACATGACTGGCAAGTTTCACAAGATGTAAATTCAATCTAATTTAAATATGAATCTATATGTAACTTTAGCTAGTCGGGTCGCATTGATATGACCTAGTCTACAATACCTCAAGAAGGATTCGTTCATTTCTGAACTCTTCCTCTTGTGTGTGTTCAGTATACTAAAGAACTGTAGTTTGATTTAGAACATCAACGCTTTTAGATAACGTGCCTGATCCGATCAACTTTTGATATAGGAAATGTTCAAAACATTATCCATCAATACAAAATTTTATCATTTCTTTACTGATAAAGAGACTGATATGATTTTGTATATCAGGTTCGGTATCTAATAACATTCGTTCAGAATCAATGTATTGGTAATACAGGGTGACAGTGACCAACAGACTTGGCTGCAACACTTGCCCCGTTTTCTGCCTCATGAAACTTATCACCCGTTCTCAGTCCTCTACCTTTCTATAGCCCTATGTAACATATTACATATGCGTGATCCTGATCTGGTATCACACACCCAGGACGTAAAGAATACTGAGAAACAGTTCTGTATAATGAACACACCCGAAGATGATGCATCAGTATGCACTGTCTTCGTTTGGGTGGCACGGGAATTCTGGTAATCCCCTATTTCCTGCTCTGTCTTATAACAATTATAAGTTGGAGCGGGACTAACGTTCCCCAGCTCAGTATAACAAGCGGGTTCGGTCAATAATCCGTATTATTATCTTGATTAAGGCGTGATATGGTCGCTACCTAGAGAGAGAGAGAAGAAAACACTCAGCGTGCGCTCTTGCAAGAATAGATTGGTTATTATTTTATCTAATCAGGATGGCTCCCACTGCTTTTTATCAAATCTTCCTTCAAACCCTATAAGGAAAGACTGGCCGGGATTAATTACACACTACAAGTTCGCCAATCTTTCAGCCAGGCCAGTGTCGGTACTTTGAGGGAGGTCCCCCGTGCTTTCGCACGAACCTAATTAATGTAAACCTCGTTTTCCCAGAGGCGTAACCTCGTTGACACCTTTCTAGACACCTACTTGATCGGCTAATTGTAATATGTAAAACTCTCCCAGGAGTAACTCTTACTCGTAGCGGGTATCGGGATCCAACTATCTCATAGAAGGTATGCAATCTCATTGCAAATTTCAACACTTGAAATTCCCGATAATATTTTGCCCCTAGCAGCTATATGACCTTAACATAGTCAACAAATCATAAGTTCTAGTCAAGTTCAACCCGTTATTTCCCGATTGAATTAAACCCACCCGCACGACCCTTAACATAGTCAACAAAGTCGCACGACTACCCTAATCCAATCGCATCATATGCTTATGCAGATAAGCACTAATTAGCTACCGCACACTACGCCTTAACATAGTCAACAAACGTAGCACGAATACTAACTAGTACTTATCCGAAATGACGGAGGGCTACGACAGGTTTTTCTGAAAACCTATTGCGTAATGAACTTGATATCGTTGTACAATCAAATGATTTTAAAATGGAGTGTTTTTGAGGCTTTTCTAGTTTTGCTGAAGGAGTCACTCCCGATGAAGGGATCGTCGGTCCTTTCCTCTTCGAATGAGGTGCGGGATATATCATATATAACACTGTGCAAAGCAAAAACACTTAAAAGCAATCAAAAGACAAACCGAGTGTGTAGCATCTGCCAGTTATTGCTAAAGGAGTCACTCCCGGTGAAGGGATCTCAGTCCTTTCCTCATCGAATAAGGTGCATGATATATCGTATATACCGCTGTGCAAAGCAAGAACTGTAGCTACCTTTTTGTTTAAAATTTGATTCTACAACATCATTTAGGCTTCTTTTCTTTCATTAATCACATTAATGAAGTCCCATCATTTAAATACCTAAACATCACAGATAAATACGACGTACACTTATGCCATCCGCATTCGCCTCGATGTCCCCTCGTGCACCGTTAGGTTAGGTAACTAACGACAGAGCAGGGCAGGGCTAGCGCGGGTGTAAAACATAAGTAACGTCTATATAATATATCATATATACTATATACTGTATCTATCACAGAACATCACATGATCACATCACAGATATCGCAACAGAAGAAACATATGAAACATTGGACATACTAGGACGTCCGTGTTTTCAATACGAGCCAGTATAAAACACGGATTCCATAGTCGTGATGAATAGCCAATCCCACACCCCTAGACCCCTACGAGAGCGGCAAGCAACCCTACCAATTCTGGAGTTAGGAGACCCGGACTCGACTCCTCGAGTTGGTCTCCCACTGGACCCCAGAACCCGGTTACTTGTGCTCCCCTCCTTGGGTCTATCCTAGCGCGGAAAAGTAAATAATATACAAAGGGTGACATCTTCCGCAACCTGGAAGTGCCCCAATAAAAGAATATTACATACAAGTTTTTACATGAATGAAAATGAAAAACATTCATCTCATATAAAAAACCCCCCGGCTATTCAAACACGACGATCCAATATAACATATCCAGCAACACATAACATCACATGTCATCAACGTAAGTAAATATGCGCATCCCAATTGTCGTTGACATATAGCAACGAAACCGGCGATATCACATATTACACTTACGGTCACAGAAAAGAAAGTGTAAAACTACAACAGTTGGAATCCGCAACAACCTCAGACATCACATGCCTGACCAAATGAATTCCTTAGACATCGCATGCCTAACAATTATAAACCCCGCATTTTAGTCTCATTATCGAAAACACTTTTCAATATAAAGTCGGGAAATTCAACAAGATTCCCGACATTCTGATCGAATGCTCGTCGCAAACTTTAGTAGGCGGCCGCACCCCCGATACCGTCGACGAAGTGCACTAAGGCGGAACACCGCTGCCGCGAGCACCCGAACGGATGCTTTCGGCGACGGGGTTCTCCTACAGTCACTTGGTCGGGGCTATGGAGTGAGGCTGTCTGTTAAGTTTATCGGCGAGTATCCGCGTACGCTACGTGATTGCGACGGACTTTTGATCACATCAAAATTCCGTGGCAACCGATCAAGTGAGACTAAACTGCTATGTTTATAACATTCATTCAGTTATCTCATAACTTATTGTGAATTCCAATTATTGTATCACATTCCAGATAATTAGAAAATGTTAAACTTTCCGATTGAACATTCGAACACCCAAGTTTTCCCGATACAGATCAACACATGAAACAAGTCTAAAAACATTCAGTTCGTGCCTCAGTACCAACGGTCCAGCCGTAGAAGGGTCAAGCTAACGCCTCACATGTGGCACGCCGTACTGTCCCAAACCCGAAGGTTCAAAGGGCAGTTCAAGACGGTCACATAATCGAGTTAAGGTTTGTTGTCTTCTAGAGGGACCGTCGCGTTACTTGCACTACTTAGAACGTCGTTAAACTACGGAAAAATCCAACACTTAGAAATTTCCCGACAGGGGAAAAATTGGGTATTTATATCCGGTCGAACTTTTTAATATATTCAAAAATTATCCGGAAAGCCACATAGACAAAATCTGATACTCCGATCGAAACACCGAAACCCCAAAACCACCCCAGAAAATTCAACTCTTGAAACAGTATTAAAAATGCCCAGAAAATATAAACAACAGATATATGAATTACTATGCAAAGAACCGTAGCTAATGCCATAAATGTGCCGCGGAACCGCCGCTAAAGGGGGGTCAACGCCGCGGTTCCGCGGTCAAGTAGAGGAATTAGAGGCTCGTTTTTTATGGTAATTCATATAATACCCTGATGAATTTTTTAAGCATTTTTAATATCGAAAAACTCCAGATTTTAGAAAAAGTCCAGAGAGCATGGAAATTTTGCGGTTTCGGTTCGTTCGGACTTCAAACTCCGTCTAAACTTCGCCTAAGGCTCTAGCTAGGCTCTGATACCACTGTAGGGTTCCTAGGCACCCTAATGAGGTCTCACAAGGCATCAACCATGCCAATTTCAAAAATTACGGGTGCCGAGAAACCCTAATACGGATCGTTAACTAGAAATTTAGGCGAAAAAAGCAACTAGTTAACAACTTAACTAAAAGAACGGAAATACAACCTTTGTAGATCCGGTGCTCCACCTCCATTGCTCCGTGATGATGTCTCCTCGCTGTCCAAAATGGATCTTGGGCTCTAGCGTCAGCTTCATCGGAGAAAAAGCGGGCTAGGTCATCGACCACGATGCCGAAGATGATCTACGTCGAGGCATCACAAGATCAAGCTCCACCTTCACCAAGCCATGAAAACTTGTGAAGGAAACAACCTATACTACTTGTCAAGAGGTAGAGGATGAAGAAATAGGAGGTGGGTTCACTTTAGATTTGGATTTCTCACTCTTTTCATCAAGTTGCCATTGATGGAGGCAAGCTTCTACTTGAAGAAGAAGAAGAAGAAGAAGATGAAGATAATGATATGATAAGTTATATTCAAATAGAAAATAAAAACAATACTTATCATATGGCAACCATGGTCAAGTGTAGAGAATAAACTAAGGTTAGTTAAAGGGTTAGGGTTAAGCATGAAGACAAAATGGTTACTTAGTCAAAGATGCTTTGAAGCTTCAAGAAGCTTCAAGCAAAGAACAAAGAAAGCCACCATTTTCTCTTTATCATTTCCAAAATAAAATAAATGAAAAAGAAAATGAAAACCCTAACCATTACACAACCATGGTTTAATGTTTACACTAACCCTAGTGAGCATGTATCATCAAACATGATACAAACTTGTGTACAAAAGTATATCACATATACAATGTGCACAAACAAGTGAGAAAAACCGTTTAAAGTGAACCAATACTAGTTAATGCAAAGTAATATATCAAATATATAATTATACATTAAATCATTAAATCAACACTTGATTTAACGATCCGGTCATATCGCATATAACCGACTAGTATCCTATGTATCGTCTTATCGAATCAATCCTTGATTCGATAACTAGGTTATATCGCATATAACCATTCAATACATTCATCGCGAGAATGGAATACGGTATCACATACACGCATTATTCTCGGTCCCGTGCATATCTCATATGCGCTCCTATTTCGTTTCGCTTGAGCCAGGAAACCTCTGTGTAGGACTCTAAAGACTCGCCAATACGCCGGCAGCAGATGATGATCATATCAAACACCCACAAGCCGCAAGCGGTCTGCTAAACGTAATGGCCACCCGGGTATTGAGCGATCAGAAGATCGACGAGCAAGCCCGCTCACACTCCTGTGAATCCAACCAGTAACACTTACCGTACAGTCCGTTCTGATCGTCTGATATGTCGCATAGCTCGCCTAGGGGTGGTAAACGTCAGACCCCAATAGCTCGATAAGTCGTGTCGATATGAGGTCTATAACAGTTCGAGAAACTACTGGTAACACTTACCAGTAAATTTCAGCAACCCTGGCCAGGGATTTCCGGTTATAGCCAATCGAACACAGCGCAACATCAACTCCCTATACCGGGAGAGACGAATCCCCTCCTATCGCTCATTGCCTCCATGTGATTCGGGACTGTACCCAAAAACCACCGTTTTGCACGCCCTCTTGGACGTGGTAAGATGGAAATCAAAGCACAGTGGGAACCACACAAGACTCTATGACGATCTCGGGTCAACAGACTACTCTGTACCAGTGTCACCAGAGAACTGCCATCTGACGTAAGGTATAATACCATCTGGGAGTTCTCGGCGAGTCCGTCCAGTGTACCCAGTCTCTACTGAGCACCCGTATATCATCTCTGATGTCAAACATGAATGGATATGGGATCTTCCATCGCCCATCAGTATGGGTCGAGAAGGTATACGCTAATCTACTCTGGTATATCGATGCCCCGTCTCGATACACCCACGACTAGGGACCTTGAAGGATGTACTTATGGACTACCATGTCCCCACTAGTATGATCCGCATCATAGTCCAGGTAATCAAGTACACATCCTCAGGGCTTTACCAACATGTAACAGAGAGACAATCAGTGTACACGTTAAGGTAAAGAGCAACCAGATAGCATACTATCATGTCGAGCAAGAAAGTCCTCCCTATATATATCCCAGCATCCACTACAATATACATCCTATGTACAGTAATGGCCTCTAGGGCATACATATAACTAACAGGTTGATGATTACCCAACTAGCTTCGAGCAGGCCATCACGAGTGGGGACTCAGTGAAATGGCTGGATGCAATGCGGTCCGAGATGGAATCCATGTACACCAACAAAGTGTGGACTTTGGAAGTTGCTCCTGAAGGGGTAAAACCCATTGGGAGCAAGTGGATCTTCAAGAAAAAACTTGGTGTAGATGGAAAAGTGGAGACTTTCAAAGCTAGACTTGTTGCAAAGGGTTTTCGTCAAAGACCAGGTGTGGACTATGAAGAAACCTTTTCTCCAGTGGCTATGCTTAAATCCATCCGGATCATGCTTGCCATCGCTGCATATCATGACTACGAAATCTGGCAAATGGATGTTAAGACCGCCTTTCTAAACGGTGATTTAGAAGAGTGCGTGTACATGACTCAGCCAGAGGGTTTCGTAGATAGTGAGAGCAGCGGGAAGGTATGCAAGCTGCTTAAATCCATTTATGGATTAAAGCAAGCATCGCGGAGTTGGAACATCTGCTTTGACGTCGTTATTAAAGAGTTTGATTTCGTCAAAAACGTAGATGAACCTTGTATCTACAAGAAGGTCGCAGAGAGTAAGGTTGTCTTTCTCGTATTGTACGTGGATGACATACTCTTGATAGGAAATGACATTCCTATGCTGCAATCGGTAAAGCTCTTCTTATCATAAAGATTCTCAATGAAAGATCTTGGTGATGCCTCCTGCATATTGGGAATTATCATCTATAGAGATAGATCTAAAAGGATATTAGGATTGTCCCAATCCAGGTACATTGACACTATACTAAAGAGGTTTAGTATGGAAGAGTCCAAACATGGGTTTTTACCCACGATCTCAGGGCTCACTCTCTCCAAAGAGATGTCTCCCAAGACTGATTTGGAGAGAGCTCGCATGCAAGGGATACCCTATGCTTCGGCAGTAGGCTCTATCATGTACGCGATACTATGTACCAGACCCGATGTAGCATACTCACTAAGTGTAGTGAGTAGGTATCAAGCTGATCCTGGAGAGAGTCACTGGACAGCTGTGAAGAGCATTCTCAAGTACTTACGAAGGACTAAAGAGATGTTCTTGGTGTATGGTAACGGAGAACTCCAAGTGGAGTCCTTTACCGATTCGAGCTTCCAGAGTGATAAGGACGACTCTAAGTCACAGTCGGGATTTGTCTTTACCCTTTACGGAGGGGCGGTTAGCTGGAAGAGTTCCAAGCAGGAAACCGTGGCAGACTCGACGATGGAGGCAGAATACATCGCTGCCAACGATGCTGCCAAAGAGGCTGTCTAGATCAAGAAGTTCATTACTTAACTTGGAGTGGTTCCATCTATTGACCATCCAATACCTTTGTATTGCGATAACAATGGAGCGGTGGCTTTAGCCAAGGAACCCAGGTCCCATCAGCGATCCAGGCATATTCTAAGGCGGTATCACCTGATCCGGGAGATAGTTGATCGCCGGGAGATCGAGGCCAGGAGGGTTGACACGAAGAACAACACTGCGGATCCACTCACGAAGGCCATTTCCCAGATACAGTTTGAGAGACTCTTCGGGATGCTCGGTATGCGATATTATAGCACCTGGCCCTAGTGCAAGTGGGAGATTGTTAGTTGTTTGTATGCCCTAGAGGCCAGTATTGTACAGATGATGTATATTATATTGGATGCTTGGACATATATAGAGAGGACTTTCTTGCTCGATATGATAGTATGCTATCTGGTTGCTCTTTACTTTAACATGTATACATGTCTCTTTATACTGTCTTATAGTTACATGTTGGTAAAGCCCTTAGGATGTGTACTTGACTATCTGGACTATGATGCGGATCATACTAGTGGGGACATGGTAGTCCATAAGTATATCCTTCAAGGTCCATAGTCGTGGGTGTATCGAGACGGGGCATCGATATACCAGAGTAGACTAGCGTATACTCTTCTCGACCCGTGAGATAGGCGATGGATGATCCCATATCCATTGGTGTTTGACATCAGAGATGGTATACGGGTGCTCAGTGGAGACTGGGTACATTGGACGGACTCGCCGAGAACTCCCAAATGGTATTATACCTCACGTCAGATGGCAGTTCTCTAGTGACACTTGTGCAGGTTAGTCTGTAGACCCGAGATCGTCATAGAGTCTCGTGTGATTCCCACTGTGCTTTGATTTCCACCTTACAACGTCCATGAGGGCGTGCAAAACGGTGGTTTTTGGGTACAGTCCCGAGTCACATGGAGGCAATGAGCGATAGGAGGGGTTTCGTCTCTCCCAGTATTGAGGGTTGATGTTGCGCTGTGCTCGATTGGCCGTAACAGGGAAGTCCCTGGCCAGGGCTGATTCAGAGATTTACTGGTAAGTGTTACCAGTAGTTTCTCGACCCGTTATGAGCCTCACATCGACACGACTTATCATTTATTGGGGTATGACGTTAACCACCCCTAGACTTGATATGCGACATATCAGACGAGGAGACCGGACTGAACGGGAAGTGTTGCCGGCAGGCTTTCACAGGAGTTGGAGCGAGCTTGCTTGCTGATCTTCTGATCGCTCAATACCCGGGTAGCCGTTACGTCCAGCTAGTACCGGTGAGGGCTTGTGGGTGCGTGATGTGATCATCACCTGCTGCCGGCGTATTGACGAGTCTTTAGAGTCCTACACAAAGGTTTTACTGGCTCAGGAAAAACGAAATAGGAGCAGGTATGTGATATGTGCGAGACCGAGAATAATGCGTGTATGTGATACCGTATTATATTCTCGCGACTTTTTGTATCGGTCGGTTATATATGATATGACCGGGTTATCGAATCAAGTGTTGATTCGATAAGTCGATACGATGGATGTTAGCCGGTTATATGAGATATGACCGGATTATTAAGTCAAGTGTTGATTTAATAATTAAGTGTATAATTGTATATTAGATATACTAATTTACATTTACTAACACTTGTTCACTTTAGGGTTTTTCTCACATGTACACTACTTTAACATGTATATGATATATGTTAAAATGTGTCATCTTTTTGTATCATGGTTGATGATACACATGGCTTTTGTGTATGAGACATACACCATCCTAATTGTTATGATTGGGTTTAATGTTTAAAAGTAAATACAAAATTAGTAGGAAATTGGAAAATGCATGAAGCTTGTGGAAGCTTGTGGATGCATTGACTAAAGTCCACTAGATTTGTTTTTACTTTGGACTTTAACCTAACCATCACACAATTAGCTATGGTTATGGCTCTACAAGAGTTAGTATATGATACTCACTCAACATGGTTAGCCTTCTCACTTGATCATTATCCTCTTCGCTTTCTTTTGTTCATCATCTTTTTCATTGAACAAAAAGAAAAATCAAGCTAGGGTTTGATCCAAAGTGAGAATCCTTGTGAGAAACAAAATTCTAAAGAGAACCCACTTCCTATTTCTCCATCCTCTACTAGACTAGCCCTTTAGTATAGGGTGTTTGCTTCACTAATTCTCAAGTTAGTGAAGTAGGAGCTTGAGTCAGAATTCTTTCAACGTAGATCATCTTCGGCCTCGGAGACTTCAAGCAAGGTCGCATCCTTCGCGTCGTGAAGCCATGCAAGAGCCCGGGAGAACCTTGATTGCTGCGAAGGGACTTCAACAAGGAGCAAATGAAGTGGAGGACCGATCTACAAAGGTTGTATATCGCGTTCCCTTTAGTGTAAAGTTGTTTACTTGCCATTAGTTTCGCCTAAACTCTAGTTAACGATCTTGCTTAGGGTTGTGCGGCACATAAAATTTTAATTTTGGCATGGTCGATGCCTTGTAGAGCCTTGTTACTGTGCCTAGTAACCCTACATTGCCCACCCCGATGCTTGCGGGGAGGTGGAAACGTTATGAAAAATCGGATTTTTACAACACTAGGCAACATGGACTATGTTAAAGGAGGGATCTTTGCTAAACAAAACTAACTAACAAGCTAAAAGAATTGCTACTCGGAAAGGGGGTTGTACCTAGGTCTTCAAGTCCTTCTCTTCTTGCTTCTTGGAGTGAAAGAATGGGTTCTTCTTGTCGCCTTCTCTTGCCGAAGAAAGATCCACCCGAGGGCCTCTACCTTTGGCTCCAACCTCAAACTAGAAGTAACTAAGGTGCTTGGTGTGCTAGACCTGGGACCTTAGAAAGAGTAGAGAGTATTTTTGGAGGGATTATCTCAAGCTCAAATGGTTCTCAACTCATGAGAGGGGAGAGCTAGAGAGAGAGGAAGAGGAGGAGAGAGAATGAGAATGATAGAATAAGAAGAATAATGCAACCTTCTCACATATATGTGAATTATGAAAAATAGATAATTAGCTAAAGATAATTGTGATGGTTAATCAAGAAATGACCATTATCATTTCATATTAAATGCTTTTGCAAGGATCAAAGAGCATCTTTCATATGGAATAATGATGGTCAACTTGTCAACCTAGGTCAACAAGTCAAGCAAAGTCAAATGCTCAACAACCATAACCATAACACAATTATAATTAACTAATATTAATAAATCATATTTCACACATAAACATTAGGGTTAAGAAAATCACAACGGTCAGTAACCCTAATGAAAATCCTCTGCCTCTGTCTCAGTCAACTGTGCATACACACCCGTATCCGTGTTCCGAGGAACACGAATACAATGCGATAAATCCAATCCCAAATCATATACTAGGATCTAGTTTAAACCAAAGCCCGCTAGTATAAGCTTTCCGGACACCAAACATGCACAAGTGCGCGGATGTGAACGAACCCCGTCGCAAAACCATGCGACCTCTACTCATTTTGCCTAAAGTCGAATAACCCTCTGTGTGGGACTCTAAACACTCGACGCTACGCTGGCAGTGGGTTTAACCACAGACCGCAAGCTGCACAAGCTGTACGTAACGGTCTCCAGGTAGATGCCGATAAGAAGACTGACGAGGTAAACCCATCTGAACTCCTACTGAGCCTGAATGTGACAATCTCCGTACAGTCCGGTCTGTTCGTCTAAGAACATCGCATGGCGGGCCTAGGAGGCGGTAAACGTCAGTCCCCTACTAGCGGTACAAGTCGTGTCAGAGTGTAACCCAGAACACCTGAGATAACACTGGAAACCAACCAGTCTATCTCGCTTGCCCTGGCCAGGGACTTTGTGTAATTGTTAGTTATATGTATGCCCTAGAGGCCATTACTGTACATGGGATGTATATTGTAGTGGATGCTGGGACATATATAGGTATGACTTTCTTGCTCGACATGATAGTACGCTATCTGGTTGCTCTTTATCTTAACATGTATACTTGCAGTCTCTCTATTACATGTTGATAAAGCCCTTAGGATGTGTGGTCGACTTCCAGGACTATGATGTAGATCATACTAGTAGGGCCTGGGTAGTCCATGAGTACATCCTTCAATGTTCCTAGTCGTGGGAATATCGAGACGGAGAATCGATAATCCAGAGTAGACTAGCGTATATCTTCTCGACCCATGTGATGGGCGATGGATGATCCCATATCCATTGGTGTTTGACATCAGAGATGGTATGCGGGTGCTCAGTGGTGACTGGGTACACTGAATGGACTCGCCGAGAACTCCCGATGGTATTATACCTCACGTCAGATGGCAGTTCTCTGGTGACACTGGTACAGCTTAGTCTGTTGACCCGAGATCGTCATAGAGTCTTGTGTGTCTCCCACTGTGCTTGATTTCCACCCAACCACGGCTTTACTAAGTCATGCAAACAGGTGGTTTTTGGGTACAGTCCCGATTCACATGGAGGCAATGAGCGATAGGAGGGGATTCGTCTCTCCCGGTATTGGGGGTTGATGTTGCACTATGCTCGACTGGCCATAACTGGAAATCCCTGGCCAGGGTTGCACTGATTTACTGGTAAGTGTTATCAGTAGTTTCATGCTTGTTATGGACCTTAGATCGGCATGAATTATCAAGCAGCTGGGGTCTGACGTTTACCACCCTTAGGTGAGATATGCGACATATCAGACGAACAGACCAGACTGTGCGGTAAGTGTTACTGGTTGGATTCACAGGAGTGTGAGCAGGCTTGCTCGTTGATCTTCTGATCGCTCAATACCCGGGTGGCCGTTACGTTTATCAGACTGCTTGCGGCTTGTGGGTGATTGATATGATCACCACCTACTGCCGGCGTATTGAAGAGTCTTTAGAGTCCTACACAGGGGTTTCCTGGCTCAAGCGAAACGAAATAGGAGCGCATATGAGATATATGCGGGACCGAGAATAATACCAGTATGTGATACTGTGTTCTATTCTCGCGATTTGAATCATCGGTCGGTTATATGTGATATAGCTGGGTTATCGAATCAAGTGTTGATTCGTACACTTGATATTAGTCGGTTATATGCGATATGACCGGATCTTTAAATCAAGTATTGATTTAATGATTTAATGTATAATTATATATTTGATATATTACTTTACATTAACTAGTATTTGTTCACTTAAGATTGATTTTCTCACTTGATGTGCACAAGTTGTATATATATGATATATGTTTGTGCACTAGTTTGTATCATGCTTGATGATACATGCAAACTTGGGTGTGTGTATGACTTACACCATGTTTAGGTTAATGGTTGGGTTTTATTTTCTTTTATTTATTTTTAGCAAAAATAAAATGGTGGCTTTCTTTGTTTTATGCTTGAAGCTTCATGATGCTTTTTAGCATCTTTGAAAAAGTCTAACCATTTTGTTTTGTTTTTTGACCTAACCATCAACCTAAACTCTAGTTTACTCTCTACAAAAGTTAACTCACCCATGGTTGCAAGATGATAGACTTCACTTGATTTATTCATTTTCCATTTTCATTATTCATTCTTTTTCTTTCTTCTTTTTCTTCTTCAAGAAGAAGAAAGCTTGCTTGAAATTTCTAAGTGAAGATCAAGAGTGAGAAATCAAAATCTAAAGTGAACCCACTTCCTATTTCTTCATCCTCTACCACTTTCCATGTTGTATAGGGTGTTCTCTTCACAAAGTTCTTGACCAAGTGAAGGAATAGCTTGAGTTTGAGTCTCCCCGACGTAGATCATTTTCGGCCTCGAAGTCAACGACCTAGCCCGCTCTTTTCTCCGATGAAACCAACGCTAGGGTTCGGGATCCCGATGATCGCAGCGAAGGGACGTCAACACGGAGCTTTAGAAGTGAAGGACCGGATCTACAAAGGTTGTATTCCCATTCACTTAGTAGCAAAGTAGTTTGCTTGCTTGTAGTTTCGCCTAATCTCTAGTTAACGATCTTGCATAGGGTTGTTCGGCACATAAAATTTTTGATTTTGGCATGGTTGATGCCTTGTGGAACCTCTTGAGTGTGCCTAGGAATCCTACACTGGTATCAGAGCCTAGCTAGAGCTTTAGGCGAAGTGTAGACGAAGTTAGAAACCCGATCGAATCCCGAAACCCAAATCAAAACCCTTCTCTGTACATTTTCTGAAACTGTGGATTTTTGTGAAGTAAAAATACTCAGAAAAACAAGCAGGAAAATCTAAGAATTACTGTGAAGTACGGCCCTCTAATTCGCTCATATGACCGCAGAACCGCGGCCAAACCAAGGGTTTGGCGGCGGTTCCGCGGCCAAAATTGTGACTTAGTCCCTGGAATTTCCCGTAATTATTCTTAGGTCCTTTATTGTTATTTTTTTCTGGGAATTTTTTAATTCCACTCAAGTGTTGAGTTTCCTAGGGTTGTATTGGGGACTCGTTGATTCGATCGGATAATTTAACTTTGTTTAGTTTTGTCCGGATAAATTTTAGAACGTGTTAAAATGTTCGACCGGATATCAATATCTTACCTTTTCCCCTGCCGGAAAATTTCCAAGTGTTGGATTTTTCCGTAGTTTAAGAACGTTCTAAGTAGTGCAAGTAACACGATGGACCCTCGAGAAGACAACAAACCTTAACTCGATTATGTGACCGTCTTAAACTGCCTTTTGAACCTTAGGGTTTGGGGCAGTACGGCGTGCCACATGTGAGGCGTTGGCTTGACCCTTCCACGGCTGGACCGTTGGTACTGTGGCATGAAGTGAATGTTTTTAAACTTATTTGAAGTGTTGAGCTTTTCGGGAAAAATTGGGTGTTTGATTATTCGATCGGAAACTTTAACATTGTCTATTTATCTGGAATGTGATGCAATATTTAGAATCCACAAGTAGTTATGAGATAACTAATTTGAATATTATAAACATAGCGGTTTAGTCTCATTTGATCGGTTGCCACGGGATTTTGATGTGATCAAAAGTCCGTCGCAATCACGTAGCGTACGTGGATACTCGCCGGTAAACTTAATAGACAGCCACGCCCCATAGCCCCGACCAAGTGACTGTAAGAGAACCCCGTCGCCAAAAGCATCCGTTCGGATGCTCGCGGCAGCGGTGTTCCGCCTTAGTGCACTTCGTCGACGGCATCCGGGGGTGCGGCCGTTTACTAAAGTTTGCGAAGAGCATTCGTTCAGGATGTCGGGAATCTTGTTGAATTGCCCGACTAGATATTGAAAAGTGTTTTCGATAATGAGACTAAAATGCGGGGTTTGTAATTGTTAGGCATGCGATGTCTAAAGAGGTTGCGGATTCCAACTGTTGTAGTTTTACACTTTCTTTTCAGTGACCGTAAGTGCAATATATGATGTTGCCGGTTTCGTTGCTATACGCCAATGACAATTGGGATAGGCATATTTACTTACGTTGATGACATGTGATGTTATGTGTTGCTGGATATGTTATATTGGATCGTCGTGTTTGAATGGCCGGGTTTTTTTTATGTGAGATGAGTGTTTTTCATTTTCATTCATGTAAAAAACTTGTATGTAATATACTTTTATTGGGGCACTTCCAGGTTGCGGAAGATGTCACCATTGATGTATATTATTTACTTTTCCGCATTAAGATAGACCCAAGGAGGGGAGCACAAGTAACCGGGTTCTAGGGTCCAGTGGGAGACCAACTCGAGGAGTCGAGTCCGGGTCTCCTAACTCTAGAATTGGTAGGGCTGCTTGCCGCTCTCGTAGGGGTCTAGGGGTGTGGGATTGGCTATTCATCACGACCGTGGAATCCGTGTTTTATACAGGCTCAAAATAAAACACGGACGTCCTAGTATATCCAATATTTCATATGATATTTTCTGCTGTGTTATCTGTGATGTGATCATGTGATTTGTTCAGATGGATACTGTATATACTATATATGATATATTATATAGACGTTGCTTATGTTTTACACCCGCGCTAGCCCTGCCACACTCTGCCGTTAGTTACCTAACCTAACGATGCAGACGAGACATCGAGGCGAATGCGGATGGCATAAGCGTACGTTATATTTATCTGTGATGTTTAGGTGGACTTAAATGATGGGACATTCATTAATGAGATTAATAAAAGAAAATAAACCTAAAAGATGTTGTGGAATCGAATTTCAAAAATAAAATCAGGTAGCTACAGTTCTTGTTTTGCATTGCGGTGTTCCTTGTAGAACATCCTGCACCTTATTCGATAAGGAAAGGGCCGAGATCCCTTCACCGGGAGTGACCCCTTTAGCAATAACTGGCAGATGCTACAACTCTCGGTTTGTCTTTTGATTGCTTCTATAGTTTTTGCTTTGCACAGCGGTATATATGATATATCCTGCACCTTATTCGATGAGGAAAGGGCCGACGATCCCATCACCGGGAGTGACCCCTTTAGCAAAACTAGAAAAGCCTCAAAAACACTCCATTTAAAAACCATTTGATTCCGCAACGAGATCAAGTTCAAAGCGTTAAAGGTTTTCTTAAAAACCATCCACAGCCCTCCGTCATTTTAGGAAGTAGAGTACTTAGTATTCGTGCTGTGTTTGTTGACCATAGTAAAGGCACAGTGTACGATGGCTAAGTGATGTCTTCCTACACCGCATATGATGCGATTAGTTAGGACAGTCGCGTGACTTTGTTGGCCTTAGTTAAGGGTCATGTGGGTGGGTCTAATTAATCACGAAATGACGGGTAGAACTTGACTAGTACTTATGATTTGTTGACCATAGTTAAGGTCATAGGTGCTAGGGGTAAAAACCACTATCGGGAGTTTCAAGTGTTGAAATTTGCAATGAGATTGCATACCTTCTATATGATAGTTGGATCCCGATACCCACTGCGAGTAATTGTTACTCCTGGGAGAGTTTTGCACTTTACAATTAGCCGATCAAGTAGGTGTCTAGAAAGGTGTCAACGGGGTTACGCCCCTGGGAAAACGAGGTTTACTTTAATTAGGTCCGTGCGAAAGCACGGGGAACCTCCCTCAAAGTACCGACACTGGCCTGGCTGAAAGATTGGCGAACTTGTAGAGTGTCATTAATCCCGGCTAGTCTTTCCTTTTAGGGTTTGGAGGAAGATTTGATGAAAACAGTGGGAGCCATCCTGATTAGATAAAATATATAACCAATCTAATCTTGCAAGAGCGCACGCAGAGTGTTTTCTTCTCTCTCTATCCAGGTAGCGACCATATCACGCCTTAAATCAAGATAATAATATGGATGTATTGACCGAACCCGCTTGTTATACTGAGCTGGGGAACGTTGGTCCCGCTCCAACTTATAATTGTTATAAGATCGAGCAGAAAATAGGGGAATGCCAGGATTCCCATGCCGCCCAAACGAAGAAAGTGCATGAGATGCATCTTCTTCGGGTGTGTTCGTTACACAGAACTGTTTCTCAGTATCCTCTGCGTCCTGGGTATCTGATACCGGATCAGGATCCCAGATATGTAATCTGTTACATAGGGCTACAGAAAGGCAGAGAACTGAGAACGGGTGATAAGTTTCATGAGACAGAAAACGGTGCAAGTGTTGCAGCCAAGTCTGTTGGTCACTGTCACCCTGTATTACCAATACATTGATTCTGAACAAATGCTATTAGATACCGAACCTGATATACAAAATCATATCAATCTCTTTATTTATTAAAGAAGGATATAATTTTGTATTGTTGAATATTGTTTTGAACATTTCAAAAGTTGATCGGTTCAGGCACGTTATCTAAAAGCATTGACATTCTAAATCAAACTACAGTTCCTAGTATACAGAACACACACAAGAGGAAGAGTTCAGAAATGAATGAAACCTTCTTGAGGCATTATAGACTAGGTCATATCAATGCGACCCGACTGGCTGAAGTTACATTTAGATGCATATTTAAATCAGTTTGAATTTACATCTTATGAAACTTGCCAGTCATGTCACAAAGATTAGATGACCATATCTCTGTTTATTGGAAACAGAGAAAGAGTTAGTAAACTCTTGGGATTGATACATAGTGATGTATGTAAGGTCCCCTGTCTACACATGCCAGGACCGGTTCTTTGTACTTCATTACATTCTCTGATAATCTCTCAAGATTCAGACATATGCTCCTATTGAATCACACGTCCGAAATTTTTGAGATATTCACGGAATATAAGTTAGAAGTAGAGAACCAAATTACGGGTATAAGTATTATGTCCTATGATGATATCAGGGAGGAGAATACTTGTGCATAGAATTCCTGGACTATTCTAAAGGAGAATGGGATTCTCTCTCAGTGTTACTCCTCTGAATACACTACAGCACAACGGTGTATCGGGGTGGAGCAATCGCACCATATTAGATATGGTGCGCTCTATGATGAGTACTACTGAGTTGCCTATTTTCTTTTTGGGGGTAATGCACTTGAGAAGCTGCATACCTATTGAATTGGGTTCGAATCAAATCAGTGCCTACCATTCCATATAAGATATGGTATGGGAAGAGCCTATCTCTTAAATAAGTTAAGATTTGGGATTGTTCGGCCTTTGTCAAAAGCAAAATCCGGACAAAATCGAGGCAAGGTCAGTTCTGTAGAACTGGAAGGAGTTCCATCTATACAAACTACAGCTGATGATTTGATAGAACCAAAGGTTCAATAGTCTCCGACGAACCTCAGCCTCTCCGCCGATCTAGCAGGGTTCCTCATCCGCCTGAGAGATACTTCGGTTTCTCGATGACAGTGGGAGCGAGGATTGCATCATTAGATGATGACCCAACTAGTTTCGAGCAGGCCATCGAGAGTAGGGACTCTGTAAGAATGGCTGGATGCTTAGCGATCTGAGATGGAATCCATGTACACCAACGAAGTATGGACTTTGGTTGCAATATCTAAAGGGTTAAATTCCCATCAGGAGCAAGTATATCTTGAGAAGATTACTTGGTGTAGATGGAAAAGTTGAGACTTTCAAAGCTAGACTTGTTAGTGGTTTTCGTCATCGACCAGGCGTGGAAAATGATGAAACCTTTTCCAGTGGCTATGCTTAAGTCCATCCGGATCCTACTTAACATTGCTACATACCATGACTATGATATCTGGTGGTTGGGTGTCATGACTGCTTTTCTAAATACTGATTTAGAAGAGAACGTCTATAAGAACACAGCCAGAGGGCTTCGTAAACAGTGGGAGCAGCGGAAACATGTGCAAGTTGCTTTACAAGATAAAGCAGGCATCGCGGAGTTGGAACGTCTGTTTTGATGTGGTATTCAAAGTGTTTGACTTCATCAAAATGGTAGATGAACCTTATATATACAAAACGGTAGTAGAGAGTAAGGTGATTATCCTCGTATTGCACGTGCACAACATACTCTTGATAGGAAAAGAGTTTCCTATACTACGAACGGTCAATCTCCTCTTATCACAAGGATTCTCCAAATAGGATAAAGGTGATACCTCCTAAATCCTGGGATTTGGATCTATGAGATAGATCTAAATGGATATTAGGGTCTCACTAGGTTTATTGAGATGGTATCAATCGATCCTGGGGAGAATCACTGGAAAGGTTCCAGGGTGATAAAGACGACTGAATGTCAGTCGCAGGCAATGTCTTTACCCTCAGTGGAGGGACGGTATGTTGGAAGAGTTCCAAGCTATATACCGTGGCAGACTAGACGATAAAGGCTGGTGACATTGGTATCAAAGATACTACCAAAGAGGCAGTTTGGGCGTATATTGGTTCATAAGATGAACTAGGTTCCTACCATTGTATGACAATGGAAGTGTGGCTTTAGCCCAGGAACCCTGGTCCCATCAGTGACCCAGACATATTCTGAGGCAGCATCACCTGATCATGGAGATAGTTGTTCTCCAGGGTGATCGAGATTAGGAGAGTAGACTCAGAGGACAACACGGCGGATCCACTCACAAAGGCCTTTTCCCAAAGAGAGACTTTTATGGGATGGTTGAGTATTAGATACTACAACCACTGCTACAGATGGCCCTAGTGCAAGTGGGAGATTGTTAGATATATGTATGCCCTAGAGGCCATTACTGTACATGGGATGTATATTGTAGTGGATGCTGGGACATATATAGGTATGACTTTCTTGCTCGACATGATAGTACGCTATCTGGTTGCTCTTTATCTTAACATGTATACTTGCAGTCTCTCTATTACATGTTGATAAAGCCCTCAGGATGTGTGCTCGACTTCCAGGACTATGATGTAGATCATACTAGTGGGGCCTGGGTAGTCCGTGAGTACATCCTTCAATGTTCCTAGTCGTGGGAATATCGAGATGGGGCATCGATATTCCAGAGTAGACTAGCGTATATCTTCTCGACCCATGTGATGGGCGATGGATGATCCCATATCCATTTGTGTTTGACATCAGAGATAGTATGCGGGTGCTCAGTGGTAACTGGGTACACTGAACGGACTCGCCGAGAACTCCCAGATGGTATTATACCTCACGTCAGATGGCAGTTCTCTGGTGACACTGGTACAGCTTAGTCTGTTGACCCGAGATCGTCATAGAGTCTTGTATGTCTCCCACTGTGCTTTGATTTCCATCCTACCACGGCTCTACTGAGTCATGCAAACAGGTGGTTTTTGGGTACAGTCCCGATTCACATTGAGGCAATGAGCGATAGGAGGGGATTCGTCTCTCCCGGTATTGGGGTTGATGTCGCGCTATGCTCGACTAGCCATAACTGGAAATCCCTGTCCAGGGTTCCACTGATTTACTGGTAAGTGTTATCAGTAGTTTCATGCTTGTTATGGACCTTACATCAGCATGACTTATCAAGCTACTGGGGTCTGACGTTTACCACCCCTAGGCGAGATATGCGACATATCAGACGAACAGACCGGACTGTGCAGTAAGTGTTACTGGTTGGATTCATAGGAGTGTGAGCAGGCTTGCTCGTTGATCTTCTGATCGCTCAATACCCGGGCGGCCGTTACGTTTAGCAGACCGCTTGCGGCTTGTGGGTGATTGATATGATCACCACCTACTGCCGGCGTATTGACGAGTCTTTAGAGTCCTACACAGGGGTTTCCTGGCTCAAGCGAAACGAAATAGGAGCGCATATGAGATATGTGCGGGACCGAGAATAATACCAGTATGTGATACTGTGTTCTATTCTCGCAATTTGTATCATCGGTCGGTTATATGTGATATAGCCGGGTTACCGAATCAAGTGTTGATTCGATACATTGATACACTTGATATTAGTCGGTTATATGCGATATGACCGGATCATTAAATCAAATATTGATTTAATGATTTAATGTATAATTATATATTTGATATATTACTTTACATTAACTAGTATTTGTTCACTTAAGATTTATTTTCTCACTTGATGTGCACAAGTTGTATATATATGATATATGTTTGTGCACTAGTTTGTATCATGATTGATGAAACATGCAAACTTGGGTGTGTGTATGACTTACACCATGTTTAGGTTAATGGTTGGGTTTTATTTTCTTTTATTTATTTTTAGCAAAAATAAAATGGTAGATTTCTTTGTTTTATGCTTGAAGCTTCATGAAGCTTTTTGGCATCTTTGAAAAAGTCTAACCATTTTGTTTTGTTCTTAGACCTAACCATCAACCTAAACTCTAGTTTACTCTCTACAAAAGTTAACTCACCCATGGTTGCAAGATGATAGACTTCACTTGATTTATTCATTTTCCATTTTCATTATTCATTCTTTTTCTTTCTTCTTCTTCTTCTTCAAGAAGAAGAAAGCTTGCTTGAAATTTCTAAGTGAAGATCAAGAGTGAGAAATCAAAATCTAAAGTGAACCCGCTTCCTATTTCTTCATCCTCTACCACTTGCCATGTTGTATAGGGTGTTCTCTTCACAAAGTTCTTGACCAAGTGAAGGAATAGCTTGAGTTTGAGTCTCCTCGATGTAGATCATCTTCGGCCTCGAAGTCAACGACCTAGCCCGCTCTTTTCTCTGATGAAACCAACGCTAGGGTCCGGGATCCCGATGATCGCAGCGAAGGGACGTCAACACGGAGCTTTAGAAGTGAAGGACCGGATCTACAAAGGTTGTATTCCCATTCACTTAGTAGCAAAGTAGTTTTCTTGCTTGTAGTTTCGCCTAATCTCTAGTTAACGATCTTGCATAGGGTTGTTCGGCACATAAAATTTTTGATTTTGGCATGGTTGATGCCTTGTGGAACCTCTTGAGTGTGCCTAGGAACCCTACAGTAATGGCTCTCCAAGACACAGCGCGATATCAACCCCCAATACCGGGAGAGACGAATCCTGTCTAACCGCCACTGCCTCCAAGTCCTTCGGGACTGCACCCAAAAACTACCTATTTGCACGACTAGTTTGAGCCGTGGTAGGGTAGTAATCAAAGTACAGTAGGAACACACTCGAGGCGAAGTGACAGTGTCAAGTCAACGGACTAAGCTGTACTCATGTCACCTGGGAACTGATAACTGACAATAGGTATAATACCAACCAACAGTTCCCGACGAGTCCTGTCCAGTATACTCGTAACCTAACGAGCACCCGCATAGTATCTCAAGTACGACGTACTGACGGCTGTGGGACAGACCGTCTCCCAAGCTGGGATAAGAAGCGCATACGCTAGTCTACTCCGGAGTATCGATGCCCTGTCTCGATAGTCCTGCGACTAGGGACCTGCATAAGGATGTGCTTATGGATTACCTAGCCCTCACGAGTGTGACTGCCATCACAACGCTGGTAATCAAGCAAAGATCCTAAGGGCTCCACTAATGTGTAAAGGCGATATGCCAAAAGAAACACATGCACACATTAAAGCAGAAACAAACCAAGTAGCATACTACTATTTTGAGCAAGATTGTCAATACAAGGTGAATATCCCAAGCTTCCATCAAGTAATATACAATCTAATATGATACAGTAATGGCCTCTAGGGCATATACACTAACAATCTCCCACTTGCACTCAGGCCACGTACTGGCGTATCGAAGACCTATCATCTCGATCAGCCGCTCGAACTGAGTCTGGGGTAAGGCCTTCGTGAATGGATCAGCAGTGTTATCTTCCATAGCAACTCTCCGAACCTCGATCTCCTAGCGACTCACGATCTCCCTGATCAGGTGATACCGCCTCAAGATGTGTCTGGACTTCTGATGGGACCTGGGTTCCTTCGCTAAAGCTATAGCTCCGTTGTTGTCGCAATACAGAGGTACTGGATCAACAATGGATGGAACCACCTGAAGTTCTGTTAGGAACTTCCTTATCCAGACGGCTTCTTTTGCGGCATCTGCAGCAGCGATATATTCCGCTTCCATCGTTGAGTCAGCAACGGTTTCCTGTTTGGAACTCTTCCAACACACCGCCCCTCCATAGAGGGTAAAGACATAACCTGACATGGACTTGAAATCATCCTTGTCATTCTGGAAGCTGGAGTCAGCAAAGGCCTCGATCTGGAGGTCTTTTCCGCCATACACCAAGAACATCTCCTTAGTCCTTCTCAGGTACTTGAGAATGTTCTTTACTGCTATCCAGTGTTTCTCCCCAGGGTTTGACTGATACCGGCTTACCACACTCAGTGCATAAGCTACATCTGGTCTGGTGCACAACATCGCATACATTATAGAGCCTACCGCAGAAGCGTAGGGTATAATAGACATGCGATCCCTTTCCAAATCAGTCTTGGGAGACATTTCTTTGGAGAGGGTGATCCCGTGACAAGCCGGTAGACTACCGCGCTTGGAATCTTCCATACTGAATCTTTTCAGTATGGTTTCGATGTACCTGGACTGTGAAAGTCCTAATATCCTCTTGGATCTGTCACGATAGATCCGGATCCCCAGAATGTATGAGGCATCACCCAGGTCTTTCATGGAGAACCTGTGTGACAAGAACCCTTTGACAGATTGTGGCATAGGAATGTCATTTGCTATCAAGAGAATGTCATCCACGTATAAAACGAGGAATACAACAGTTCTTGCTACAAATCTACTATAGATGCATGGTTCATCTGAATTTTTGATAAAACCAAATTCTTTGACTGTCTCATCAAAACAGATGCTCCAACTCCGCGATGCCTGCTTTAGTCCATAGATGGACTTAAGCAACTTGCACACCTTTCCGCTGCTCCCACTCTGAATGAAACCCTCCGGCTGGTCCATATAGACACACTCTACTAAATTTCCATTTAGAAAAGCAGTCTTTACGTCCATTTGCCAAATCTCATAATCGTTGTGTTAGTTATATGTATGCCCTAGAGGCCATTACTGTACATTGGATGTATATTGTAGTGGATGCTGGGACATAAATAGGTAGGACTTTCTTGCTCGACATGATAGTACGCTATCTGGTTGCTCTTTATCTTAACATGTATACTTTCTGTCTCTCTGATTACATGTTGATAAAGCCCTTAGGATGTGTACTTGACTTCCAGGACTATGATGCAGATCATACTAGTGGGGTCTGGGTAGTCAATGAGTACATCCTTCAATGTTCCTAGTTGTGGGAATATCGAGACGGGGCATCGATATTCCAAAGTAGACTTGCGTATATCTTCTCGACCCATGTGATGGGCGATGGATGATCCCATATCCATTGGTGTTTGACATCGGAGATGGTATGCGGGTGCTCAGTGGAGACTGGGTACACTGAACGGACTCGCCGAGAACTCCCAGATGGTATTATACCTCATGTCAGATAGCAGTTCTCTGGTGACACTGGTGCAGCTTAGTCTGTTGACCCGAGATCGTCATAGAGACTTGTGTGTCTCCCACTGTGCTTTGATTTCCACCCTACCACGGCTCTACTGAGTCGTGCAAACAGGTGGTTTTTGGGTACAGTCCCGATTCACATGGAGGCAATGAGCGATAGGAGGGGATTCGTCTCTCCCGGTATTGGGGGTTGATTTTGCGCTATGCCTTACTGGCCATAACAGGAAATCCCTGGCCAGGGTTGCAGTGATATACTGGTAAGAGTTATTAGTAGTTTCACGAATGTTATGGACCTCACGTCGGCATGACTTATCGAGCTATTGGGGTCTGACGTTTACCACCCCTAGGCGAGACATGCGACATATCAGACGAACAAACCGGACTGTACGGTAAGTGTTACTGGTTGGATTCACAGAAGTGTGAGCGGGCTTGCTCGTCGATCTTCTGATCACTCTATACCCGGGTGGCCGTTACGTTTAGCAGACCGCTTGCGGCTTGTGGGTGTTTGATATGATCATCACCTGCTGCCGGCGTATTGACGAGTCTTTAGAGTCCTACACAGAGGTTTCCTGGCTCAAGCGAAACGAAATAGGAGCGCATATGAGATATGTGCGGGACCGAGAATAATGCGTGTATGTGATACTGTATTCTATTCTCGCGATGAGTGTATCGATTGGTTGTATGCGATATAACCTAGTTATCGAATCAAAGATTGATTCGATAAGCCGATACATTGGATACTAGTCGGTTATATGCGATATGACCGGATCGTTAAATCAAGTATTGATTTAATGATTTAATGCATAATTATATATTTGATATATTACTTTGCATTAACTAGTGTTTGTTCACTTTAAAAAGGATTTTCTCACTTGATGTGCACATTGTATATGTGATATATTTGTGTGCACTTGATTGTATCATGTTTGATGATACATGAATGTTTGTGTGTATGATTAAACCATGGTTATGTAATGGTTAGGGTTTTCATTTTCTTAAATATTTCTTTTATTTATTTATTCATCTTTGAAAGATAAATAGAATGGTGGCTTATTTTGTTTCTTTCATGAAGCTTCATGAAGTGTTGAAAGCTTGACCATTTTGTTTGTTTACTTAACCCTAACCATTCAACCTAACTATAGTTTATTCTCTACACCTAACTATGGTTGCCATATGATAAGTATTCATTTTATTTTCTATTTTAAATATACTTATCATATTCTTTCATCTTCTTCTTCTTCAACAAAGGGAAGAAAGCTTGCCTCCATCAATGGCAACTTGAGAAAAAGAGTGAGAAATCCAATTCTAAAGTGAACCCACCTCCTATTTCTTCATCCTCTACCTCTTGCCAAGTAGTATAGGGTGTTTTCTTCACAAGTTTCATGACTTGGTGAAGTTGGAGCTTGATCTTGAGTTGCCTCGACGTAGATCATCTTCGGCATCGAAGTAGACGACCTAGCCCGATCAATTCTTCGATGAAACCACCGCGAGAGTCCGAGATCCGATGGGTATAGCGGAGGGACTTCATCACGGAGCTATGGAGGTGGAGGATCGGATCTACAAAGGTTGTAGCCCCTTCCCTTTTAGTTAAAGTTGTTTACTTGCATCGCATCGCCTATACATCTAGTTAACGATCCGTATTTGAGTTTGTAGGCACATGAAATTTTTTGAATTGGCCATGTTTGATCACTTGTAGAATCTCATGGGTGTGCCTATGAACCCTACACGTGGAAGGCAGCAATGGCAAGAAGGATCCAAATGGATTTCAGCATAGCCACTGGAGAAAAGGTTTCGTCATAGTCCAAGCCAGGTCTTTGACGGAAACCCTTTGCAACTAGTCTAGCTTTATAGGTCTCAACCTGTCCATCTACACCAATCTTCCTTTTGAAGATCCACTTGAATCCTACGGGTTTTACCCCATCTGGAGCAATGTCCAACGTCCATACTTTGTTGGTGTACATGGACTACATTTCGGTCCGCATTGCATCCAGCCATTTTACCGAGTCAACGCTCTGAATGGCCTGCTGGAAGCTAGTCGGCTCGTCACTATCAATGATGCAATCCTCTCTATCCCCGTCTATGAGAAAACCGTAGTATCTCTTGGACGGATGAGACTGCCTACTACTTCTGCGGAGCGGCGTAGGAATGTCCTGATCTTTCGAACCCTCTGGTTCTACTAAGCTTTCAGTAATAGCTCGTGGTTCTGGAATTTCTTCTAGTTCTACTGCGCTCCCACTTATCTGATTTTCAAAAAACTCAGTTTCCAAGAAGTGGGCATGACGAGAAACAAAAACCTTTTGTTCCTCTTCGTAATAGAAGAAATATCCCTTGGAGTTCTTTGGATATCCCACAAACTTGCACTGTACTGAGCGTGCCTCGAGCTTGTCCGCATGCTGCTTTTTGACAAAAGCTGGACATCCCCATGTCTTAATGTGATTAAGATAGGGTCTCTTCCCACACCACATCTGATATGGTGTAGTAGGCACAGTCTTAGTTGGAACTCGGTTCAAAAGGTATGCAGCTGATTCTAGTGCATATCGCTAGAATGATCACGGTAACTCAGCGTTACTCATCATGGACCGTACCATATCCAATAGGGTTCGGTTCCGTCTCTCCGATACACCGTTATGTTGCGGAGTGTATGGAGGAGTAAGCTGAGAGAGAATTCCATTCTCTTTTAAGTAATCCAGGAACTCGGCACTCAAGTATACACTACCTCGATCAGATCTCAGTGTCTTGATACTTTTGCCTGTTTGTTTTTCTACTTCAATCTTATATTCCTGGAACTTTCCAAAGGCTTCGGATTTATGTTTCATTAAGAAGACATAACCGTACCTTGAAAAGTCATCCGTAAAAGTAATGAAGTAAGATAACCACTTCGTGCATGCGTAGACATTGGACAGCACACGTCGCTGTGTACGAGTCCCAAGAGCTCGCTCGCTCTTACTCCATGTCTAGTGAACGGAGTCTTTGTCATCTTTCCTTTGAGACAGGATTGACAAGTTGCATATGATTGATATTCGAACGGATCTAAATATCCTTCTGTATGTAACTTCGTCAACCTTCTCTCATTAATGTGACCCAGTCTACAATGCCATAAGAAAGTCTGATTTGTTTCCGGAGACTTTCTTTTGTGTGTATTCTGGACATTGAAAATCTGTGGTTGGTTTAAAACGTATATACCATTGCTTAATGTACCTGACAAAATCAGAACTTGATTAAGGTGAATGTTTACAACATTACTTACAAACGCAAATTCATAACTTTCTTTAGAAATCAAAGATACAGAAATGATATTACAAGTTGCATTGGGTACAAAAAAGCAATTACGTAAAACCAAAACATGTCCATCTGACATTCCCAGGTGATAGTCCCCCACGGCCTCAGCATCCATGCTAGCTCCGTTTGCAACTTTAAGGGTCATGTCACCTGCCTTCAAAAACCTACGCTTTATCAACGCCTGCAAAGAATTACAGATATGAGATCCTGATCCGGTATCCAATACCCAGGACATAGTGTTTATTGATAGACAGTTTTCAATAACATACACACCTGAAGCTGAAGCCGCAACTTGCTTCAGATTCTGTGTTCTGGCCTTCCAAGCCCTGCAATCTCTCTTCCAGTGTCCATTCTTATGACAGTAAAAGCACTCTTCCTTATCCACAAGCTTCCCCGCTACCTTTGTTGCTTTTGCCTTTCCCTTCGTATCCACTTTACTAACACCGCCCCTTGGTTTGGCGGGGGTTTTCTTCTTCTTCCCCTTGGCTTTCGCCCTTGACCTAGAAGAGGAAGATCCTCCTACAAACAAAGTGGATGTTTCCCTACCTTTCTGTAGGGAGCCCTCTGCACTCCTCAGCATGTTGAGGAGTTCTGAAAGTTCAACTTCCTTTTCCTGCAAGTTGAAGTTCAGGATGAACTGGGCATAAGTGGAAGGAAGGGACTCAAGAATTAAGTCCGTATAGAGCTCATTCTCCAACGTGGTCCCAAGGTCCGTGAGCTCCTCTATGTAGCCAATCATCTTAAGCACGTGTTCCGCTACCGATGATCCGACGGCCAATCTCACCGAAAACAACTTCTTCGACACTTCGTATCTGGCGATACGGGATCGCTCTCCATACAGTTCTTTTGTATGGAGAAATATGGATTCGAGGTTCATATTCTCGTGCCTCCTCTGATGTTCGTTGTCCATAGAGGCAAGCACAAGGCACTTGGCCTTCGCGCAGTCGATTTCTCAGGTCTTACGGATTTCCCTATCCGCAATGCTGGTTTTGGGACCTAGGACAGGGGGAGCTTTGGTGGTAAGAAGATACCCCAACTTGTCATAAGTGATTGCCATTTTGACATTCCTGAGCCAATCTTTGTAGTTTGGCCCTGTCAGTATATTTTTATCTAGAAGTAACATAAGTCCAGTCATGATAATTGGTCGCTGCAATTAGGAGAGAGAGAAGAAACACTTTAGCATGATGCTCTTTCAAGTTTAGAGTGGTTTTTAATTTGTCTAAACAGGATGGCTCCCACTGTCTCTCGAATCCCTCCTCAAACCATAAAGGAAGAACTAGTCGGGATCAATCTCACCGTACAATACTTGCTTAACCGTTCAGCCAGGCCAGTGTCGGTACATCGAGGTAGGATTTCCAACGCTTTCGCGAAGTTCCTTAATTAAGTAACCTCTTTTCCCTATGGGTGTAGCCCCGCTAACACCTTTCTAGACACCTACTTAGTTTATAGCATTGATCGTCAAGTGAGAAAGTTCCAGAGGAGTAGCATATACTCACAGTAGGATCGGGATCCAAATATCATCGCGTGACAAAACTGAAGGAATCCTACCAGAATCATCACACTCCAAATGGTATGCAGCGCTAGCAAGTTTCAGTTCTTTTAAAACTCCCGATGTGGATTTTTGCCCCATGCTCTTATGACCTTGACTTTGGCCAACAAATCATAAATCACATGTCAAGTTCTACCCTTCATTCTCAAGGTTAATTTGAGCCCACCCGCACATACCCTTGACTTTGGCCAACAAGGTAGAACGACTGCCCTAAACTAACACATCTATCTATGCTGCACATGAATACCCAATAGCTACCAATCACTATGCCTTGACTTTGGCCAACAAACATAGCTTGAATACTTATTGACCATTCATGTGAAACGACGGAGGGCTACGAATGGTTTGAGCGAAACCGTGAACGTAGTGAACTTGATATAATCGATGGAACGAGATAGCTTTCAAAAGGAGTGGCTCAAGCTTCGCATTTAAAATTTTGGTTTTGAAAAGAACCGAGTGGTTTTGAAAGTGTTCCAACGACTTTTACTTAGTTTATTTTTTCTTGCATTAATTCCAATGCATCCCATCATTTAATCCTACCATTGCAGAAAACAACGAAAATATGACGTACGCTTATGCCATCCGCATTCGCCACGGGGTCCCGTCATCACCCATTAGGTTACTTAACTAACGACAGAGCAGGGGCTGGACTAGCGCAGATGCAAAACATAAGCAACGCCTAAATAGATATCATATAGATATATATAAACATTCGTCACATGCAATAATAGCCATTCCAGATCACAGATGAATACATTGGATATACTAGGAATCCACAATTCGTACGAGCCTGTAACGAAGAATGGATTACACGGTCGCGATGAATAGCCAAACCCCACCCTAGACCCCTACGGGTGCGGCAAACTACCCGCCAAGTATCCGAAGTGAAGCAACCTCCCTCAACAACATGAGTAGGCCACTCGGCACTTCGAGGTATCCGGTAGTTTGTGCACCCCACCTTGGGTCTATCCTAGGAGCAAAAACAGTAAAAGGAAATTATACAATGACGGCTACAACCCCGACCCGGTTGTGCGTCCATACAAATAATATTACATCAATTTACATATTACAAGAATTGAAAGAATGAGAAAACTATCATCTCACAACCTCCGGCTATTCATCCGCGACAATCCAACGAATTCATATACACAAACCATCAACATTACAAATCACAGATATGTATAACCCCCACTAATCGACGTATAACGATTAGCGGACGTTCAATACATATATCACATCACAGATATAACCCATTAGCCAAAGTGTAAAGAAATTCGATCAAAATACGGATTTGTGACCACCCCAAAAACCAACTTGTTCTCTGGAAAAACTGGGCAGAAACAAACTATATTAAAAATCCCAAAACCTGCAACTAAGTACACTGCACCAAACTCGGGCCACGGCCGATTCAACTCGGCCGCGGATCCGCGGCAAGAAGTATGTTCTTGCCGCGGAACCGCGGCGCTTTGACCGGTTCAGTGGATCGTTTTTGGTGGGTGTCTTCAGAAAACCCTGAGCCGATTTTTCATGTATGATTTATTATTTTTAAAGCAGAAATAAAAATCGGCAGAAACTATGGTTTTTGAAAACGTGTTTTGCGATTTTTTCCGATCGAAGTTCTAAATACTTTGTTAACTAGTTAGTTTGTGTTTAGCTAGGCTCTGATACCACTGTAAGTCCACGTTGCCCACCTCGGTGCTTGCGGGGAGGCGGAAACGTTATGAAAAATCGGATTTTTACAACACTAGGCAACATGGACTATGCTAAAGGAGGGATCTTTGCTAAACAAAACTAACTAACAAGCTAAAAGAATTAGCTACTTGGAAAGGGGGTTATACCTAGGTCTTCAAGTCCTTCTCTTCTTTCTCCGTGGAGTGAAAGAATGGGTTCTTCTTGTCGCCTTCTCTTGCCGAAGAAATATCCACCCGAGGGCCTCTACCTTTGGCTCCAAGCTCAAACTAGAAGTAACTAAGGTGCTTGGTGTGCTAGACCTAGGACCTTAGAAAGAGTAGAGACTATTTTTGGAGGGATTATCTCAAGCTCAAATGGTTCTCAACTCATGAGAGGGGAGAGCTAGAGAGAGAGGAAGAAGAGGAGAGAGAATGAGAATGATAGAATGAGAAGAATAATGCAACCTTCTCACATATATGTGAATTATGAAAAATAGATAATTAGCTAAAGATAATTGTGATGGTTAATCAAGAAATGACCATTATCATTTCACATTAAATGCTTTTGCAAGGATCAAAGAGTATCTTTCATATGGAATGATGATGGTCAACTTGTTAACCTAGGTCAACAAGCCAAGCAAAGTCAAATGGTCAATAACCATAACCATAACACAATTATAATTAACTAATATTAATAAATCATATTTCACACATAAACATTAGGGTTAAGAAAATGACAACGGTCATTAACCCTAATGAAAATCCTCTGCCTCTATCTCAGTCAACTGTGCATACACACACGTATCCGTGTTCCGAAGAACACGAATACAGTGAGATAAAACCAATCCCAAATCTTATACTAAGATCTGGCTTAAACCAAAGCCCGTTAGTATAAGCTGTCCGGACACCAAACGTGCACAAGTGCGCGGATGTGAACGAACCCCGTCGCAAAACCATGCGACCTCTACTCATTTTGCCTAAAGGCGAATAACCCTCTGTGTGGGACTCTAAAGACTCGACACTACGCTGGCAGTGCGTTTAACCACAGACCGCAAGCGGCACTAGCTGTACGTAACGGTCCCCAGGTAGATGCCGATAAGAAGACTGACGAGGTAAACCCATCTGAACTCCTACTGAGCCTGAATGTGACAGTCTCCGTACAGTCCGGTCTGTTCATCTAAGAACATCGCATGGCGGGCCTAGGATGGCGGTAAACGGCAGTCCCCTACTAGCGGTACAAGTCGTGTCAGAGTGTAGCCCAGAACACCTGAGATAACACTGGAAATCTACCAGTCTATCTCGCTTTCCCTGGCCAGGGACTTTGTGTAATGGCTCTCCTAGACACAGCGCGATATCAACCCCCAATACCGGGAGAGACGTATCCTGTCTAACCGTCACTGCCTCCAAGTGCTTCGAGACTGCACCCAAAAACTACCTGTTTGCATGACTCCTCTGAGCCGTGGTAGGGTAGTAATCAAAGTACAGTGGGAACACACTCGAGGCGAAGTGACAGTGTCAAGTCAACGGACTAAGCTGTACTCATGTCACCTAGGAACTGATAACTGACGATAGGTATAATACCAACCAACAGTTCCCGACGAGTCCTGTCCAGTGTACTCGTAACCTAACGAGCACCCACATACTATCTCAAGTACGACGTACTGACGGCTGTGGGACAGACCGTCTCCCAAGCTGGGATAAGAAGCGCATACGCTAGTCTACTCCGGAGTATCGATGCCCTGTCTCGATAGTCCTGCGACTAAGGACCTGCATAATGATGTGCTTATGGATTACCCAGCCCCCATGAATGTGACTGCCATCACAACGCTGGTAATCAAGCAAAGATCCTAAGGGCTCCACTAATGTGTAAAGGCGATATGCTAAAAGAAACACATGCACACATTAAAGCAGAAACAAACCAAGTAGCATACTACTATTTTGAGCAAGATTGTCAATACAAGGTGAATATCCTAAGCTTCCATCAAGTAATATACAATCTAGTATGATACAGTAATGGCCTCTAGGGCATATACACTAACACCGACGTACCCGCCTGCGAACCTGGAATTTACACAAGGAATTCGTATATGAGCAAAATGTCTCGCAAAACGCAATATCGAAACCAACGAGAAACTCGCGTCGCGAACTAAACGCGCTTGTGTGCGATACGCTGGAACGTGTGAATTCGCGTCTAAAACTATCCCGACACGTCGCGATACGCAGAAACCCCAAACCCACACACGTATCGCACATGTCGCGAAGGTTAAAAGTATACGAAATAGGGTAATTGGCTCCAGATTTTTCTACAGGTAAAAGTTTACAAAATTGCATATACCCTAAGTCTTCAAATAGTAGCAGACACCTACACCACAAACCCCAGCACCCAGATCCCCCATCTGGCCGCAAATTGCGGCCAGAATGAATATTACGACGGCCCGACTAGGGAGTTGGGCTCCCGTGCTTCGTGTGTGTTCTCTATACCTAGTGTACGTGCTCCAGTAAATACAATTTTATTCTGAAGCCAACGAGGTACAAGCAGATTACACAAAACCAAAAACCTAGTTAAAAAGTCATTTTAACACTAAATCGATACATTAAGGTATTTCTGTGAAACCTGAAGCGAACACTTGGTTAAAACCACACTAGCAACTCATAACTAAGCTAAACAAGCCATAAAAATGTTAACTTAACATAAACATCACTAATTTCCCTTCAATATCACAAAAATGCACAAAAACACGATTTTTAGCTAACCAAACTATAAGTTATGATCTAAGGTTTTAAGGGTGAGTTTGATACCTTCCAAAGACCTTAGAAAAACCCAAAGTTCTAGTTCTTGCCCTCAAGACCACTGACTTGCTATTAAACTCCCCAAATAGCCATCAAACCAAGGTTTTGAGTGAAGAAATATGATATTTTGTATAGGGTTTGTATAGGAATCAAAAGAGAAGCAAGAGGAGAAGAAAAAGATGATGATGTTGCTGTTGTTGCTGCTTCCTTCTGCTGGAGCAGAAAATGAGAGGGAGAGAGAGAATGAGTGAGGAAAAGAAAGTCAAAAGTCAAGCCAAATTTCACTTAATCCAACCCATACCTCCTATTTCCTAATTTAAACTTTAAAATGAGGGTTTGACTTGGTAAATGGATTTATGTGGGAATATGAACCATGCACAAAAGAAAATAACATGGTTACACTAACAAATGTTACAAAAATGATAAGTGTGCAAGTTGTACACTAAACCTTGCTTAAGAAAATAATTAAGGAAAATTCTAATTAAGGTGAACACAAGTTAAATTATTATTAATAAACCCTAAATATATATATAAACACCTCTCATCACAATTAGAACTAGTTAAAAGAAGAAAAAGAAAAAAAAAGATTTACGAGTTTTTATGAAAAACACGCATCTTACCAACTAACGCGAAATTAACCTAAACGAATTTCAAAGCGTTACAGTCAAGGTCATAGGACGCTAAGGGTAAAAACATTATAGGGAATTTCAAGAGCTGAAATTTGCAATGAGATTGCATAACTTCTATGAGATATATGGATCCTGATACCCATTGCGAGTAAGAGTTACGCCTGGGAGAATCTTACACAGGACAATTAGCCGATCAAGTAGGTGTCTAGAAAGGTGTTAACGGGGTTATGCCTATGGGAAAAAGAGGTTTATTTTAATTAGGTCCATGCGAAAGCACGGGGAACCTCCCTCAAAGTACCAACACTGATCTAGCTGAAAGATTGACAAAATTATAGAGTGTAATTAATCCCGGCTAATCTTACCTTTTAGGGTTTGAAGGAAGATTTGATAAAAACAGTGGGAGACATCCTGATTAGATAACATAATAACCAATCTAATCTTGCAAGAGCATACGCTAAAGTGTTTTTCTTCTCTCTCTCTCTCCAGGTAGCGACCATGTCAGGCCTTAATCAAGATAATAATATTGATGTATTGACTGAACCCACTTATTATACTGAGCAGGGGAACGTTGGTCTCGTTCTTTCTTATAAGTGTTATAAGACTGAGCAAGAAATAGAAATATATCTGGATTCTCAAGCCGCCCAAACGAAGAACAAGCATGCTGATGCATCTTCTTCGGGTGTGTTAGTTATCGAGAACTGTTTCTCGGTTCACTCTACGTCCTGGGTATTAGATACCGGATCGGGATCCCACATATGTAATTTGTTACGTAGGCTACGTAAAGGTAGAGAACTGGGAATGAGTGATCATTCCGTAAGAGTAGGGAATGGTGCAGATACTGCAGCCAAGGCTGTTGGCGAATATCACCTTGTATTACCAAATGGTAATACATTGATTCTGAACGAATGCTATTATATACCGAATATAATATGCAACATTATATCAGTTTCTTTATTGAGTAAAGAAGGATATAATTTTGTAGTACAGGATAATGTTATGAACATCTTCCTAAATCAAAAGTTGATTGGATCAGGCTCGTTACATAATGGCATATACGTTCTCAATCAAACTACAGTCCTTAATATATAAAACACACACAAGAGAAAGAGTTCAGAAATGAACGAATCCTTCTTATGGCATTGTAGACTAGGTCATATCAATGCGACACGGCTAGCTATGTTACATAAGGATGGATATTTGAATCCTTTCGAATTTTCATCTTATGATACTTGCCAGCCATGTCTCAAAAGCAAGATGACCAAAACTCCGTTCAGTGGACACGGAGAAAGAGTTACAGAACTCTTAGGGCTGATACATAGTGATGTATGTGGTCCAATGTCTACACATGCCAGGAACGGTTCTTCCTACTTCATTACATTCACTGACGATCTCTCAAGATACGGACATGTGTTCCTGATGAAACACAAGTCTGAAGCTTTTGAGAAATTCAGGGAATATAAGCATGAAGTAGAGAACCAAACGGGTAAAAATATTAAGATCCTTCGATCTGATCGAGAAGGAAAATACTTAAGCAATGAGTTCCTGGACTATCTAAAAGAGAATGGGATTCTCTCTCAGCTTACTCCTCCTTATACACCACAGCACAATGGTGTATCGGAGCGGAGGAATCGTGCCCTATTAGATATGGTGCGCTATATGATGAGCACTGCTGAGTTGCCTATTTCCTTTTGGGGACATGCACTGAAGAAAGCTGCATACCTATTAAATAGAGTTCCAACCAAATAAGTGCCTACCACTCCATATGAGATATGGAACGGGAAAAGACCATGTCTTAATTTTATTCGGATATGGGGTTGTCCGGCCTATGTAAAAACACAAAATCCGGACAAGCTCGAGACAAGGTCTGTCCTGTGCAAATTTATTGGATATCCTAAACATTCGCGAGGGTATATCTTCTACCACTCCGAGGAACAAAAGGTGTTTGTTTCTCGACATGCCACCTTTTTAGAAAAGGGATTTCTTATGAAAGAAATTAGTGGCAATGAGGTAGAACTGGAAGAAGTTCCAGCAAAACAAACTACGACAGATGATTTGGTGGAACCAAAGGATTTAGTAGTTCCCGACGAACCCCGGCTTCTCCGCCGATCTAGTAGGGTTTCTCATCCACCTGAGAGATACTGCAGTTTTCTCATTGATGGTGGGAGCGAGGATTGCATCATAGAAGATGATGACCTGACTAGCTTCGAGCAGGCCATCACGAGTAGGGACTCTGTGAAGTGGCTGGATGCAATGCGATCTGAGATGGAATCCATGTACACCAACAAAGTGTGGACTTTGGAAATTGCTCCTGAAAGGGTAAAACCCATTGGGAGCAAGTGGATCTTTAAGAAAAAACTTGGTGTAGATGGAAAAGTTGAGACTTTCAAAGCTAGATTTGTTGCAAAGGGTTTTCGTCAACGACCAGGTGTGGATTATGACGAAACCTTTTCTCCAGTGGCTATGCTTAAGTCCATCCGGATCTTACTTGCCATTGCTGCATACCATGACTACGAAATTTGGCAGATGGATGTTAAGACCGCCGTTCTAAATGGTGATTTAGAAGAGTGCGTGTACATGACTCAGCCATAGGGCTTCATAGACAGTGGGAGCAGCGGAAAGGTATGCAAGCTGCTTAAATCCATCTATGGGTTAAAGCAAGCATCGCGGAGTTGGAACATCTGCTTTGATGATGTAATCAAAGAGTTTGATTTCATCAAAAACGTAGATGAACCTTGTATCTATAAGAAGGTTGCATAGAGTAAGATTGTCTTCCTCGTATTGTACGTGGATGACATACTCTTGATAGGAAATGATGTTCCTATGCTGCACTCGGTCAAGCTCTTCTTATCACAAAGATTCTCAATGAAAGATCTAGGTGATGCCTTCTGCATTTTGGGAATTATGATCTATAGAGATAGATCTAAATGGATACTGGGATTGTCCCAATACAGGTACATTGACACCATACTAAAGAGGTTTAGTATGGAAGAATCCAAGCGTGGGAACCAACCCACAATCTCCGGACTCACTCTCTCCAAAGAGATGTCTCCCAAGACTGATTTGGAGAGAGCTCGCATGCAAGGGATACCTTATGCTTTGGCAGTAGGCTCTATCATGTACACGATGCTATGTACCAGACCCAATGTAGCATACTCACTAAGTGTAGTGAGTAGGTATCAAGCAGATCCTGGAGAGAGTCACTGGATAGCTGTGAAGAACATTCTCAAGTACTTGAGAAGAACTAAGGAGATATTCTTGGTGTATGTTAACGGAGAACTCCAGGTGGAGTCCTTTACCGATTCGAGCTTCCAGAGTGATAAGGACGACTCTAAGTCGCACTCGGGATTTGCCTTTACCCTCAATGGAGGGGCGGTGTGTTGGAAGAGTTCCAAACAGGAAACCGTTGCAGACTCGAAGATGGAGGCTGAATACATCGCTGCCAACGATGCTGCCAAAGAGGCTGTCTGGATGAAGAAGTTCATCACTGAACTTGGAGTGGTTCCGTCCATTGAGCATCCAATACCTTTGTATTGTGATAACAATGGAGATGTGGCTTTGGCCAAGGGACCCAGGTCCCATCAGAAGTCCAGACATATTCTGAGGCGGTATCACCTGATCCGGGAGATAGTTGATCGCCGGGAGATCGAGGTCAGGAGAGTTGATACGAAGGACAATACTGCGAATCCACTCACGAAGGCCATTCCACAGACACAGTTTGAAAGACTCTTCGGGATGTTGGGTATGAGATACTACAACAGCTGGCCTTAGTGCAAGTGGGAGATTGTTAGTTATATATATGCCCTAGAGGCCATTGTTGTACATATGATGTATATTATAGTGGATGCTTGGATATATATAGAGAGGACTTTCTTGCTCGACATGATAGTATGCTATTTGGTTTCACTTTGTCTTAACATGTTGACTTGTATTAGTTTACTGTCTTGCTCTCACATGTTGAAAATGCCCTTAGGATATGTACTCGATTACTGGGACTATGATGAGATCATACTAGTGGGGCCAGGGTAGTCAACAAGTACATCCTATAACAGTTCCTAGTCGAGAGTGTATCGAGACAGGGCATCGATACACCAGAGTAGACTAGCGTATACGCATCTTGACCCATATGATAGGCGATGGATGATCCCATATACATCGGTGTTTTGACATCAAAGATGGTGTATGGGTGCTCAGTGGAGACTGGGTACACTGAACGGACTCGCCGAGAACTCACAGATGGTATTATACCTCACGTCAGATGGCAGTTCTCCGGTGACACTGGTATAGGTTAGTCTGTTGACCCGAGATCGTCATAGAGTCTTGTGTGATTCCCACTGTGCTTTGATTTCCACCTTACCATGTCCAAGAGGGCGTGCAAAATGGTGGCTTGTGGGTGCAGTCCCGAATCACATGGAGGCAATGATCGATATGAGGGGATTCGTCTCTCCCGGTATAGGGAGTTGATGTTGTGCTGTATTCGATTGGCTATAACTGGAAGTCCCTGGCCAGGGCTGATATGGAGATTTACTGGTAAGAGAGATCAGTAGTTTCTAGACCTGTTATGAGCCTTACATCGACACGACTTATCGGTTACTGGGGTCTGACGTTTTACCACCCCTAGACTAGATATGCGACATATCAGACGAAGAGACCGGACTGTATGGTAATGTTACTGATTGGATTCACAGGAGAATGTACAGGCTTGCTTGTTGATCTTCTGATCGCTCAATACCTGGGTAGCTGTTATGTTTAGCTGACTGCTTGCAGCTTGTGGGTGTTTGATATGATCATCACCTACTGCCGGCGTATTGACCATTCTTTAGAGTCCTACACAGAGGTTTCCTGACTCGGGCAAAACGGAGTAGGAGCACATATGTGATATGTGTGGGACCGAGAATAATACGATATGAGATACCGTATTCTATTCTCATGATATGAGATATCGGCCGGGTATATATGATATAGCCGGGTCATCGGATCAAGTGTTGATTCGATGAATTGGTACATGTTATATTAGTCGGTTATATGTATTATAGCCGGATTATCGAATCAAGTATTGATTCGATAATTTAATGTATAATTATATATGTGATATATTACATTACGTTAACTAATATAAGCTCGCTTTATTGATTCATTTTCTCACCGGATAATACATTGATGTATAAGCGATATATATTAATTGTATTATTTTCTTTTGTTACATTAAATATTATATATGTGATATATAATATTGTAACAAGTTAGGGTTACAAGTGCAACATGATTTGTTGAGTTTAAACCTAGTAAGGGTTTGGATTAGGGTTAGCTTTCGGGTTAGCTTTTTCATGAGCTTTCATGAAGCTTCATGAAGCTTTGACTTTATCTTTTCTCTTTAGATTTTTGTGGAGTCATTGTTAACCCAACCCAAACCCTTAATCTATGGTTTATTCTCTACAAAGGTTAAGCCCTTCATACTTAACCTAAACTTGCAATTGTAACCACAATGATAATTCATTATTCATCACATATACTTTTCTTCTTCTTCTTCCTTCTTGAAAATCTTTCTAGCTTTTGGATTAGTGATGAATAAGTGTGAGAAATTGAAACAAAAGAGAGCTAAATTCCTACTTCATCATGCTCATCTATTCTAGCCACTTAGATTAGGGTGTTCACTTCTCTAATACTTGATTAGAGAAGTGAGAGCTTGAGTTAAAGATTCTTCAAGGTAGATCATCTTCGAAAAAGAAGATTTCAAGCAAGCATGAATCATTCGGCTTGTGGAGCCTCTCTAGAGTTCGGAAGTTCATGGATCGCGGCGAAGGGACTACTACTCGGAGCTTATGAAGCGAAGGAATGGACTACAAAACTCTCTCTTAGATGTAAAGTTGTTTACATGCTATGTTTACCCTAATTATCTAGCAAAGATCCTTGCTTTAGGTTGTTCGGCACTTGAAAAATTTAATTTTGGTATGGTTGATGCCTTGTAGAACCTTGTGATAGTGCCTAGTAAGCCTACACCTCATATGATAGAAACATATCAACATCTGGATGTCCAGCATCGACACCCGAAATCAGAAATCCCTAGTGTCCATTATCGACATGCAAATCCTCAAATCTCTCGTGTCCTTCACCGACATGCAAATGCAGATATCGTTGACACCATCTCAAAAGATGATCGCCACCCGATATCCCTGACCCCGGTCAGTATCCCCAGGATATCTGCCGTGACCAAATCTAGCCACGGTCAGTATCCCCTGGATATCTGCCGTGCTCAATCTATCTCCGGTATCGAGTGTCCTCGCTAGGCTCCCCGCCTCCAATGTGGCTATCCTACCCCTCGGTCTCGACCGGGTCCACCATGTATCCAACTGTATATCCCTCCCCCCACTCAGTCTGGATATCGTAGTAATCCGTAACCGTATAGCCCCCTCCCCCCACTTGGTTCGGAGTAAAATAAAACATAAAAACGAATCATGGTGGACATCAACTCATCATATCCAAAGATATCAAGTAAAGAATAAGAATAATCTCATAGATCCTCATGATGATATATTATATATACACATATATAACAGCGTCCCATATCACTGATATATATCATCGAAAGTAAAATATCATGAAAACTCATAAGAATCGAATACGAATACTCATAGTACTGGCATTCGCAATACCCAACAGGTAATACAAGTAAAGTACGTAAATAAATCATACATGCAACAAACGTAACAGTTTTACTGTGTAATGGCAATACTAATGATGTGTAGTGTAGCATACGCATTTGTGCTCGTGCAGCATGGCAATCATTAGTATGTGTGCAAGTGTTCTATAAGTGTATAAAGCATACTCATATCGACATCTACATACGCATTACGTAGTATAGCGGTCCTACAGTGACATGGCAGTACCAATGAGGTGTAGTGTAACATATGTGTATGTGCTTGTGCAACATAATACTCATTGGTAGTTGTACAGTGTTCTATTATTGTGTTTGTATAACGGAAACGTATCATCGATAAATGTATCGCAAACATGTAATGTAAATCTAAGCGTAAACATTAAATGTAACTATTTGCTATGAGCTATACTATTATCTTTGAAAATGGAACAGAACGTTGGTTTTGAAATAAGGAAGCCGCCTTAGGTTAAAAATAGATATTCGTTTTGGAAATTAGCACTGCATCCTTGTCATTTATCGTTTAAAAGGGAAACAAATCGTTAGTTTTAAAAGAGTATAGCCCACTCAAGTATTACGTTTTTAAAACGAAATAAAATATGACTCCACGAGTCTAAAGGAAACTTGGCCGTATTCGGGACGTTAATTCATCATCACAAGTACAGTATGATTCCTCGTACAATATTCACATTATCACAATATCCATATCGTACGGATCTATAATCACGTACGTATGTCACCAAAACTATGTATGAAACTATATGCATATGAAGGACATACTAGATGCGAAACTATATCAATAACATTAACAACTAACTAGATAGTATAACTATCCTAGTTAAATGGTTGCGGGGGTGCTATACACCATCCACCCGACTTCCCCCGTAGATGTAAATCTACTCAACAACTTGTCGAGCTCGTTAAATCCACAATTGCAATGTCCGTCAACTCTGTCTCGGAACCTTCATGATCATACCTATAATCGTAATTAAATCACATCGATGTAAATATCATATCAAAAACCAAAGCAACGAGCTAAGAACCCATAGGTTAGAACCTACAGCTCACTTACCCCAAAAACGACGAAATATCCCTGTTGTTAATGTACGAACGTCAACAATCCATTTATGGCACAAAAATACGAAAACCGGAATCGAAATATCGGAAACTTTAACAAAACCCTTACTAGAATACTCCCAGATTTCTCTGTATGAATACTGGGAAAAATCAACCAATACAGTAGATCATAATGTAGGGTTACCTAGCGCGGCAGCAAGGTTTCGGGAGGCATCGTCAATGCCGTTTTCAAATTTTTGTCGTTCTAAAGAACCCTAACCCTAGAATCTTAACTAGAGATTTAAACAAAACATCTTGCAAATAACTTTGCAACTAAGTGAATGAGGAAGACAACCTTTATAGACCGGTCCTTCACTTCAAATGCTCCGTGTAGAAGTCCCTTCGCTGCGAGTAAGAATCTCCCGAACTCTTAAGAGGCTCCACAAGGTGAAAGATGCAAACTTGCTCGAAGTCTTCAAGGCCGAAGATGATCTACGTTGAGGAGACTAAAGCTCATGCTATCTCTTCACTAATGGTGAAATTAGTGAAGCAAACACCCTAAACTAAATGGCTAATAGTAGAGGATGATGAAGTAGGAAGTAGGCTCTCTTTAGATTTCCTTTTCTCACAATATTTTCTCACCTTGAGAAAAGCTAGTGAGCTTTCTCATGAGGAAGAAGAAGCTCAAGTCAAGAATGAGAGAATAAACTCATGAGGTGAGAATAGCAACCTTGGGTGAGTTAGTGTCATACACTAACTCATGTAGAGAGTTAACCATGGCTAGTTAATAATGGTTAGGTTAAATAAATATCTACAAGTAAAACAAACTTAGTGGACTTGGTCAATGGTTCCACAAGCTTCTACAAGCTTCAACCATGTGACTTAATCCCACTAATTTTGATTAACTTTAAATAAATAAAACCCTACATTATTTCAAGCATGGTGTGAATCTCATACACTCAAGAAGCATGTGGCATCAAGCATGACACAAAATAATGTACATTAATATTTATCACATATATACTATATGCACACTAGTGAGAAAAAGAAATGTTTAAGTGAGCAAATATTAGTTAATGTAAATTAATATATTACATATATAATTATACATTAAATTATCAAATCAACACTTGATTTAATAATCAAGCAATATCATATACAACCGACTAATATCAAATGTAACAATCTATCGAATCAACACTTGATCCGATAACCCGGTTATATCTCATATAACCGGCCGATATCACATATCGCGAGAATAGAAGGTGGTATCACATACGAACATTAATCTCGGCCCCGCACATATCACATATGTGCTCCTAATTCCTTTCGCATGAACCAGGAAACCTCTGTGTAGGACTCTAAAGACTCGTCAATATGCCGGCAGTAGGTAATGATCATATCAAACACCCACAAGTCGTAAGCGGACTGCTAAACGTAATGGCCACCCGGGTATTGAGCGATCAGAAGATCAACAAGCAAGCCTGCTCGTACTCCTGCGAATCTAATCAGTAACGCTACCGTACAGTTCGGTCTCTTCGTCTGATATGTCGCATATCACAGCCTGGGAGTGGTATAACGTCAGACCCCAATAGCCCGATAAGTCATGCCGATGCAAGGTCCATAACGGTTCGAGAAACTACTGATAACACTTACCAGTAAATCTCAGCAACCATGGCCAGGGATTTCCTGTTATGGCCAATCGAGCATAGCGCAACATCAACTCCCAATACCGGGAGAGACGAATCCCCTTCTATCGCTCATTGCCTCCATGTGACTCGGGACTGTAACCAAAAACCACCTTTTTGCACGATCAATTGACCGTGGTATAGTGGAAATCAAAGCACAGTGGGAATCACACAAGACTCTATGACAATCTTGGGTCGACAGACTAACTTGTACCAGTGTCACCAGAGAACTGCTATCTGACGATAGGTATAATACCATCTAGGAGTTCTCGGCGAGTCCATTCAGTGTTCCCAGTCTCCACTAAGCACCCGTATACCTTCTCTGATGTCAAACACCAATGGATGTGGGATCATCCATCGCCCATCATATGGGTCAAGAAGCGCATACGCTAGTCTACTCTGGAGTATCAATGCCCTGTCTCAATACTCCCACGACTAGGAACAATTATAGGGTGTACTTTTGGACTACGCTTGGCCCCACTAGTATGATCTCCATCATAGTCCTGGTAGTCAAGTACACATCCTAAGGGCTTTATCAACATGTGAGAGCAAGACAGCATCACTTATACAAGTCAACATGTTGAGACAAAGTGCAACCAGATAGCATACTTGTTGGAGATAGTGCCCTCAGAGTCAATTATTAGGTCACAGGTACGTGATTGTAATGATTGAGAGAGGACCTATCCCGGTAGGACAGTCTTACTCGAGATGATAGTATGCTATCTGGTTTACCTTTATCATCGTGTACTGCTTTAGGTGACCTGACACGTCGCTATTACACGTTGATAGAGCCCCTAGGATTCTTGCTTGACCACCAGCAGTATGAGGGCGATCATATAAGTGGGAGCTGGGGGTCTATAAGCATATCCTTAAAAGGTCCCTAGTCGTGAGAGTTTCGAGACAGGGCATCGATTCTCCATAGTAGACTAGTGTATACAGTCGAGACCCCGACGAGGGGCGGTGGCCGGTCTCACAAGCCACTGGTGTCAGTTGGATCACCTAAGATGTATACAGGTGCTCATTGGGTTATGAGTACACCGAACAGGACTCGCCGGGAACATGCTAGTTGGTCATATACCAGACGTCAGATGGCAGATCCCTGGTGACATGTGTGCAGGTTAGTTCATCGACCTGGGGATCGTCATTTGTCTCGTGTGAGTTCCCACTGTACTTTGATTACTACCCTACCACGGCTCAAAGGAGTCGTGCAAACAGGTTTTAGTTGGGTACAGTCCCGAGCCACATGGAGGCAGTGAGCGTATCTTCAGGGGTTCGTCTCTCCCGGTATTGGGGGTGAGGTCGTGCTGTGTCTAGGAGAACCATTACACAAAGTCCTTGGCCAAGGCAAGGAGATTTATTGGTAGGTATTCCAGTAGTATCTCAGGGTGTTCTGGGCTACACTCCGACACGACTTGTACCGCTTTTGGGGGTCTGACTTTTACCAACCCCCTAGGCCCGCCATGCGATACTCATAGACGAACGGACCGGACTGCACGGATATTGTCACTGACAGGCTCAGTAGGGTTGTCAGGCTGAGTTCACTCACAGACGTCCCTTTTAGTCAATACTTGGTAGCCCGTTACGTATTGGCTTATACCTCTGACGTGCTAGTGGTTAAATCCACAACCAAGGTGTTGATGAGTCTTTAGAGTCCCCCACATTCAGTTACTCAGCTTTCGGGCGAAAGGTTGTAGAGGCCGTATGGAGATATGGCAAGGTCCGATCAGATACGTGCGGTATTGCACGGATCAGGATCGGACAGTTTGTACTATAGGCCGTATGGTTATATGGCAGGGTTCGATCAGATACGTGCGGTATTGCACGGATCAGGATCGAACAGATGTTACTAGCCGGCTTTGGTTTAAGCCGGATCCTAGTATAGTACAGTGTAGATTTTGTCTCATTGCATTTGTATTTCGGTCGAAATACAAATGCGGGTGTGTATGCACAGTATCGGGGTTTTTCCTGTAATTTATTATAGGACCAGTTTTCTGGAGTTGCCAGTTTGCTTTCCGTTTCGGCCGATTTCCATTGTTCCGTTCATTGGCCGAAGATTGGTGGAGGAGGGTTTATTTGCATTGTTGCAAATAGGCAATTGTGGAGGGGGTCTTTGCATTTTATCATGTCATGATTATAGCACCATCCTTTGACTTGATTTCTTCATGATGGCATGACTTTTTGAGTCATCATGGTTCATGATGGTTGGACTTTGTGAGGTGATGATGGTGGTGTTGAGTGTTGAGTTTATCTTGTGATTATTCCATATGATAACCATTCCTCTCTCTCTCTCTTGTATGATTCATATGGTCACCTCCCCCCTTGACTTTTCCCTCTCTCCTTTTCCTACATGGGCCGGCCACTTTAGGGTGGTGGGAGATTGATTCTTTTGGTGTGGCATTTTTGGTTCATATTGTGCTAAGAAAAGAGCTCTCTAGTTGATCTCGAAAATCTTTTCTTTCCTCCACCAAAAATGGCACCTCCACTACCCCAAAATTGAGACACAAGTTCTACTACATATTCTACAGCGAATCTTGGGCACGTCGAGTAGCCGGCTTCGTGCCCGAGTTGCCTCGTCATTGAGGTGGGAGCCCGTATAAGAAGTAGGCGATGTGGTGCACTTCCGGCGACGAGAAGGAGACGGGACATTCCGCAGGAGATCGGGACCATGACGAGAAGACCGGAGGACTTGGATCGTCGGTATATCTCTATTCCCTTTCTTGTAGATAGCTTAGACTAGTTAATGGTTCGATCCCGGGTAGTAGTGCGCGGCGGTTTGCCAGTTTAAGAAAATTTAAAGTTTATCACCGCTTCCGCATTTGGCCGTCGGATTGACGGCCGGGGCGCCGCCGTGCACTTACAGTGGTATCAGAGCCTCCCCATTAACTTAGTCTAGCTTTGTGTAATGTGTTTTTCAGTTCCGATCGATCGAAATGTCCAAAAACCCGTATTTGCTCACGACAGTTTTCTGTTGAAATTTTTTGGTCCCCAAAAATTTTTCAGGTTGTATAAAAGTACTGTACAGAGAGACCTAAGACTACTGTAGAAATACGACGCACTAATCTTTCAAATAGAGCGCGGAACCGCGGCCAATCCCTGCTTGTGGCCGCGGTTCCGCCGCTGAGTAAAGGAATCAGGGTGTTGGATTTCTACAGTGGGCTTCTGGGGATAAATTTGGGTTTCTGGAATATTAAAATTGGGCCCATATTTTCTGTAACTGCTACAGTATTGTTTTGGGGCCCACTTGTTAATATTCGATCGGTCGGATATTTTAAACACATTTTTCACAGTATTTACATTATATCTGCGACCGTGAATGTCACTTGATCGGTAAATCCGGTCTAACTGCTATAGCCCGGTTAGACGGATTTATGAACGTGACTTTCACGTTGATGTTCTGTTTTTGTTGTGATGTTGCGGATTGGTCGTGCGGGATAGCCTGGATGCAATGCTAGTATAGTTGTGGTTGTATTATGTACATTTGATATTGCGGGGCGAGCGTCCGACATGTGGACTGCCGTCACTGCCTGTTTGTATTATTATTTTGGGGCACGACCTGGTTGCGGTCGATGTACCCGTTGTATGTATATTTTACTTTCTGTACTAGGATTACCCCGCGGAGGAGTGCACGGATAGCCGGGTTCTGGAGGGCAACAAGCCCGCATCTCATGGCATTGAGACGGAGGGGGCTTCACTCTAGAATTGGCGGGCTGTTCGCCGCACTCGTAGGGGGTACAGGTTGACCCAGGAGGGGTGCCCAAGTTACCGGATTCCGTGAAGTGCTGGGTGGTCCATTCACGGCGCTGAAGGGGGCTGCCTCGCTTCAGGTTTTGGCGGGTAACTTGCCGCGCCCGTAGGGGTCTAGGATTTCATTGCACAGGCTATCCACATGACCAGGGGAACGTCGGGTTTCAGTAGTGGCTCTGTGAAACCCGGGGATCCCAGATATCTGTATTGTTTCTGTGATGCTGTTCATTCTCTGTGATGTTGCATTTCTTTCACGCCTTGAGCGAAATATAATATATTGGTATATATATTAGTAAATGTTGTATATGTTTTGCATCCGCGCTAGTCCAGTCCCCGCTCTGTCGTTAGTTAGCTAACCTAACGGGTAATGACGGGACCCAGTGGCGAATGCGGATGGCATATACGTACATCAGTATATTTTCGTTCTTTTTGGTGTGATCAATTGATGGGACTGCATTGATTCGGATCAATGCAAGTTAAAACAAACCTAATCTGATGTTGTTGGAACACTTTTCAAAAAGCTGTTATTGCAAGGACGTTTACTTTTGTTTTGCATCGTGGTATTCATTGGAATATCCTGCTCCTCAGTCGACGAGGCAAGGGCCGAGATCCCTTCACCGGGAGTGACCCCTTGGACAGAAGTTTGCATCAGGGCATTAACTTCACTATAGCCGATTACTTTTGCTTTGCATCGCGGTATTCATTTGGAATATCCTGCACCCCATTCTACGGGGAAAGAGCCGAGATCCCTTCACAGGGAGTGACCTCTTTAGCAACGGTTTTCGTCACTATATTTTTAAAAGCTATCCGTTCCTTCGACGATATCAAGTTCATTACGTTAAAGGTTTTCGCCAGAAACCATTCGTAGCCCTCCGTCATTTCAGTTAAATATTCGGTAGTATTCAAGCTATGTATTTTGACCTCACGCCAAGGCATAGTGTTTGGTAGCTGCCGGTTATTTATCTGTTGCATAGATAGATGCGTTGGTTTGGGACAGTCGTACTACTATTTTGGCCTACGTCAAGGGTATGTACGGGTGGGTTCAAATTAACCTGGATAATGAAGGGCAGAACTTGACATGTGACTTATGATATTTTGACCTCACGCCAAGGTCATAAGAGCATGGGGCAGAAATCACATCGGGAGTTTCAAAAGAACTGAAACTTGCCAGATATGCGCATACCTTCTGGAGTGTGATACCGTGAGCGGATTCCGTCACGTTATCATGCGATGATAGTTGGATCCCGATTCCCACTGATGAGTTAGTTTACTCCTCGGGTGACCCCGACTAATTCTTCTTTCAGGTTTGGAGGAGAATTTGAGGTACAGTGGGAGGATTCCAGATTAGATAAATTGGTAACCATTCTGATCTAGGTTAGAGTGCACGCTGAGTGTTTCTTTTCTCTCTCTCTCTGGCAGCGACCATTTGACCCGACCCTAAGACTATGACTCAGTGACCAAGTTGACCGAACCTTCTTAAACACTGGCTTTTGGATTGTCAGAGTTGCAAACCTCATTGCCACTCCTACTTTTACCCTTTTCTCCAGGACACCCCGTTTTACTACGAACGTCCACTTCCATTGGACAAAACCATCGTATGGTTAGATACGAACTCGAAAGAATTTATTCGAGGATGGTTTCCGGTTCTGGAGAAAACGGATAGGATTATTCAGTTGTCTTTTCCTTTTACCCTCTCTCAGGTTACGAGTACTCCTTGGTTTAGGGGTAGTACACCTATTACGCAAATTGGATTGTCTTCTTCCAAACCTTAGGCTGGTGCCGACCGGTGGGGAATGAAGAAAACCAATTAGCATAACGATGGTATGCAGAAGGTATTAAGTTAAGACAAAGCAAGGGATTAGTAAGAGGGCAAAGTAAATTGCAACAGATATTCACGACCAAACCAGGTATTTCGTTACCACTCCCACATCACCTTTGTATTTCTCCAGGACACTCCGTATCACTACGAAGATCCACAGTTTATTTGGATACTCCATCGTATGGTTATATACGAACTCGAAAGGAACTTGTTCCAGTTCGGGGATGGATTCTGGTTCAGGAGAAATAGGAATAAGATTTATTCGGTTGTCTTTTATCTTCACCCTCTCTCATTGCGAGTGTTCCTAGAATTGGGACAGTACACCCATTATGCTTATTGGATAGTCTTCTTCCAAACCATAGGCTGGTGCCGAACGGTAGGGAAGGAAGAAAACCATTTGGCCTAAAGGGGTGTGCAGAAGGTAAAGACTAAAGACATATGAAGGGATTTGGAGAAGTGGCAAAGAACTATACGGTTACAGTCGTGAATCTGGAAGAGGCATTACTAGGAATACCAGGATACCCCATCGAAACATTTCGATGTTTCAGTCTCACTGTGTACTGTTAAAGGAAAACTGATTTCCCGATTAGACACTTGCTCCAGGGTATGTATTTACCAGTTATGATTCTCTCATCTGTATGTTTTTACAGATGATGAGTGGGAGTAGGTTATTGGGAATTGGGTGATCATCCTCATTATATCGGGATTCGTTGTAATCGGTGATATTTGAGGAAATCACCTGGGGTGTTTGCCGGTTGGCAAATATTTGGTTTTGAATATCCGCAGTTATGCACCAATTTCAAATTGATATATCTGTACGTCTATTTTCATAGAGTGAGATGTACCTTTTTGAAATTATGTCTATGACATTTACCTATATCAGTAGATGGTTAGGTAAGGAGCATTGAACAGCGGTGTAATTCTTCTTAACCATAAGTACAGTTTTCAACCTACGACACACAGTGAATGAGTTATCAGACTCAAGGGACTTATACAGAGTATTGTATGTTGTCCAGGGTCCATCAGGACAGAGGGGTTGGTCCTCGTACTATATTCGGTTTACTTATGACTTCTCTAGTTTTTAGACAGGTGTTTCGTGGAAACACAGGGTCCGAATTTGGAGAAGTTATAGGTATTTGAATAGAGTAGAGAACCAGGTATAGCAAGTATCGGGATTCTTCAAAAAGATCAAAGATGTAGATACTTGTCAATGATATTCAGTTGCTAGTAATGACTAAGAGAACTTGCTTCTCTTTCAGGTTACTCATAATTGGAAGCATTCCTAAGTTGAGTAACGCTGATCGGCCTCCTTCCATTTAGTAGACATGCGCTGGGGACAGCTGCATGATTTGAATCTGGTTCAATTAAATCAGTGCCTCTGTTTCTATATTGGATATAGAACAGTTCATATCTTAACGATGTTAAGGTACGGGGAGTTGTCCGGTTTATGATTAAAACCAGACACTGGACAACTCAAGGCACGTTTCTGTAATGGCTGTTTGTGGGTTGACCCAGGCTATGACGAGGGTTAACTTTCTACCATCTGGATGGACAATAGCAATATCGTTCTAGACTCGCCACAGTTTTAATAAAAATGGATTTTTTCAGAAAACAGTAGTGGGAGTATGGTAGAACTGGAAGTGATTCCAGAACCACAAACGATTACTGAAGATTTGACAGGAACCTAAAGATTCAATCTGGATTGACATTCCATTGGCCACTCCGCAGATAAGGTGGGTAACTTCAGGCACCCGAGAGGTACTACGGTAGCCTCAAGGACGGTGACAGGGAAGTTCTTGTTTACCCACAATTACCATTGCTGTTGTTCCAAGGTGCGAGACCCGGCGGGAGGATGAGTATAGTGTCGTTCTAAACTAGTTTTAGAAGTGTACGTGTATATGACTCTGCCAGAGGGTTGTCGTAGTCAGTGGGAGCAGCGGAAGCATTGGTGGACAGGTAGCTTATGTCTATTTATAGACTAAAGCAGATGTAGCGGAGATAGATCATCTATTTCTGACATGACAGTCATAGGTTTGACTTCATCAGAATAGGGGATGGATCTGTTGAGAAGGTAGTAGGGTATGATGTCATGGTGTTTGGATGACATACACAGAGTAGGAAAGGAAACTCCTATACTACAACCGGTTATACTTTGGTCGTCACACAGTGGTTTCTCCACACAGGACTTGGACATTATATCAGACATACTGGTTACTGGATCTATGGTATTAGATCTAGATTTGGGTGGTTTCCCAATCAGGATACTTGACAGCATTCTAAGAGTATTTAGGATGGACGACTCCTGGCACGGTAGTGTACCTACAGGTGATGGAGTCACCCTCTCTGAAGCTGTCTTACAGACTAAAGGGGAGAAGGATGTGCATGATTGGCAGATCACTTGCTCAGGCAATTGAGTCAATCATGAGATGTCAAGTACCACACCAGATGTTGTTCTTGCACTAGATGCAATAAGTTGACATTAATCCAATCCTGGAGAAACCGTAGGAAGCAGTTTTAGAACATAAATGGATGTTCTAGGGATATGATAACGACAGCCTTATTCGGGAGACAGTTATCATTCCAGGCTTCCAAGGTGACATGGAGGACAAGGAGGTTGTCAGAGTTATAGTTTTTCCTTCTGATGAGGGGCAGTATTTTGGACAGGTGGTCCAAGGCAATACTGAGGGTGGCATGGCGCAGGATACTGATTAAGTTCAGTTAACCATACAGTCTAAGAAGTTTGGATTTGGAGTTCATTTATGAGCTATGTCCCATCAGACATCCAGACACATTCTAAGACAGGTATTGCTCATTTCGGGAGATGGCTTTCTCCGCGAACTTGAGATATAGAGAGACATAGAAAGAAACAACAAAGCGGATCCACTCACTGAGGCTATTCCTCGAACGCAATAGTTCCGCAAACGAGCTTTGTGAGACTGACTAGTAGAGGAGTTGGATGTTCGGTATCACACGGGCTGTGAGTATGCGACATCGCAATAATTAGCCTTGAGTGCAAGTGGGAGATTGTTGGAGATAGTGCCCTCAGAATCAATTATTAGGTCACAGGTACGTGATTGTAATGATTGAGGGAGGACCTATCCCGGTAGGACAGTCTTACTCGAGATGATAGTATGCTATCTGGTTTACCTTTATCATTGTGTACTGCTTTAGGTGACCTGACACGTCGCTATTACACGTTGATAGAGCCCCTAGGATTCTTGCTTGACCACCAGCAGTATGAGGGCGATCATATAAGTGGGAGCTGGGGGTCTATAAGCATATCCTTAAAAGGTCCCTAGTCGTGAGAGTTTCGAGACAGGGCATCGATTCTCCATAGTAGACTAGTGTATACAGTCGAGACCCCGACGAGGGGCGGTGGCCGGTCTCACAAGCCACTGGTGTCAGTTGGATCACCTAAGATGTATACAGGTGCTCATTGGGTTATGAGTACACCGAACAGGACTCGCCGGGAACATGCTAATTGGTCATATACCAGACGTCAGATGGCAGTTCCCTGGTGACATGTGTGCAGGTTAGTTCATCGACCTGGGGATCGTCATTTGTCTCGTGTGAGTTCCCACTGTACTTTGATTACTACCCTACCACGGCTCAAAGGAGTCGTGCAAACAGGTTTTAGTTGGGTACAGTCCCGAGCCACATGGAGGCAGTGAGCGTATCTTCAGGGGTTCGTCTCTCCCGGTATTGGGGGTGAGGTCGTGCTGTGTCTAGGAGAGCCATTACACAAAGTCCTTGGCCAAGGCAAGGAGATTTACTGGTAGGTATTCCAGTAGTATCTCAGGGTGTTCTGGGCTACACTCCGACACGACTTGTACCGCTTTTGGGGGTCTGACTTTTACCAACCCCCTAGGCCCGCCATGCGATACTCATAGACGAACGGACCGGACTGCACGGATATTGTCACTGACAGGCTCAGTAGGGTTGTCAGGCTGAGTTCACTCACAGACGTCCCTTTTAGTCAATACTTGGTAGCCCGTTACGTATTGGCTTATACCTCTGACGTGCTAGTGGTTAAATCTACAACCAAGGTGTTGATGAGTCTTTAGAGTCCCCCACATTCAGTTACTCAGCTTTCGGGCGAAAGGTTGTAGAGGCCGTATGGAGATATGGCAAGGTCCGATCAGATACGTGCGGTATTGCACGGATCAGGATCGGACAGTTTGTACTATAGGCCGTATGGTTATATGGCAGGGTTCGATCAGATACGTGCGGTATTGCACGGATCAGGATCGAACAGATGTTACTAGCCGGCTTTGGTTTAAGCCGGATCCTAGTATAGTACAGTGTAGATTTTGTCTCATTGCATTTGTATTTCGGTCGAAATACAAATGCGGGTGTGTATGCACAGTATTGGGGTTTTTCCTGTAATTTATTACAGGACCCGTTTTCTGGAGTTGCCAGTTTGCTTTCCGTTTCGGCCGATTTCCATTGTTCCGTTCATTGGCCGAAGATTGGTGGAGGAGGGTTTATTTGCATTGTTGCAAATAGGCAATTGTGGAGGGGGTCTTTGCATTTTATCATGTCATGATTATAGCACCATCCTTTGACTTGATTTCTTCATGATGGCATGACTTTTTGAGTCATCATGGTTCATGATGGTTGGACTTTGTGAAGTGATGATGGTGGTGTTGAGTGTTGAGTTTATCTTGTGATTATTCCATATGATAACCATTCCTCTCTCTCTCTCTTGTATGATTCATATGGTCACCTCCCCCCTTGACTTTTCCCTCTTTCCTTTTCCTACATGGGCCAGCCACTTTAGGGTGGTGGGAGATTGATTCTTTTGGTGTGGCATTTTTGGTTCATATTGTGCTAAGAAAAGAGCTCTCTAGTTGATCTCCAAAATCTTTTCTTTCCTCCACCAAAAATGGCACCTCCACTACCCCAAAATTGAGACACAAGTTCTACTACATATTCTACAGCGAATCTTGGGCACGTCGAGTAGCCGGCTTCGTGCCCGAGTTGCCTCGGCATTGAGGTGGGAGCCCGTATAAGAAGTAGGCGATGTGGTGCACTTCCGGCGACGAGAAGGAGACGGGACATTCCGCAGGAGATCGGGACCATGACGAGAAGACCGGAGGACTTGGATCGTCGGTATATCTCTATTCCCTTTCTTGTAGATAGCTTAGACTAGTTAATGGTTCGATCCCGGGTAGTAGTGCGCGGCGGTTTGCCAGTTTAAGAAAATTTAAAGTTTATCACCGCTTCCGCATTTGGCCGTCGGATTGACGGCCGGGGCGCCGCCGTGCACTTACAATACTATCATGTTGAGCAAGAAAGTCCTCCCTATATATGTCCAAGCATCCGCTACTGTCATGTCCCGAAAGTACGGAATATGACCGGCACTTAAACTACGAACGTCTCGAGGCGTACGTAATCTAAGTAAACCGAAAAGCCAGAAATCCAAACCAAGAAAAGTAGTAGAGTGAAGGAAAACCAATTTAAAACAAGTAGTTTTAATCGCATAAGCCGAATTATGCGGTTTTAAAAAACATCAATATTTTCCGAAAATTTCGGCAGAGTCTCCTTTGAAAAAAAATGGCCCCCAAACGGGATACAACATGAATAGTATACGAAATCAATAAAAAGGCATCCCCAAGCGGGAGCTAGCTCTTCGTCAATCGACGGTCACAACTACACAAGCAATATAATATACAACGCCAACGGCGAGGATCAAAATCTCAAAAGGGAATTCAAAACCAAAAGAAAAAGAAACGCGCGACTCTAAGGTCGAATGAATAACATCATCGGTCTCTATATCAAAAATAAATAAATGTTTGGTTGATGGAACTTCTAGATACAACAGAATAATGATATACAAGATATATAATGGGGGGTACGATACAAGTAAACCCACCTACTAGCAAATCACCCGAAGGAAACGATGCCCGCAAGCCGTAAAGAACCTGTACGGCAAACCTGCAAGAAACTGGGGCACAACGGGGGTGAGTTGCCAACTCGTGAATAGAAAAACATCTACGGAAAGAAATCGCATAAATAACGCAACCTAGGTCAATGATCAGAATATATCCTCAAATATATGAATAGCATGCAGCCTATAACAATGGCTAGGGTAATATCTAACCCGAGTGTGATCTCATGTGCCCGTGTCAGTGCCTCAGGTAACAATATATCATATAAATGAGGTATGAATGCATGGAACAGAATGCATGTACTGACGAAAACTGATTTCATAAATCAGTGAGATTTCTGTATTTTAAAAGTGAGGTACCATAAATGAAATCAGCATAAAACAGTGCCCAGCATCGACACAAAACAAGTGTCCAAATATCTCGATATCTCTGTATCACAATCGTTGTACCTCAATATCTCAAATCACAATATCTAGGGCGCCGTCAATCCAGACCGGCCCCTACCATCCATCTCAAGACCACGACGGTATCCTCCGGATATCCGACGCGTCGGGTAATATCACCGGGCGGTAGTGCTCCCCTACCGGGCTCAACGTCAACAACACATTCCTCTTGCCCCGGGGCACCGCACCGGGCCCACCATGTACCCGAAACGGTTCCTCCACTCCTCGAATCGGGTCTCGAAATCCATCAGCAAACTCATGGTGGACGACTCATACATCATGGGAAAACCGCACTTTTTATTTTAAAAGAGAGAAAAGGTTTATTTATGTTTTTTTGCGGTTTTCCTCCAAATCCAAGAAATCTCATGAAATCCGAATCCAAGTCATCAATAGCATGTAAACAGTGAATATAGGCATGAGAATCCATGAATGCGGCACAACAGTGAATAATAACATGCATGAAGTAGTAGGCAATAACTAAAATATCTAACTAGCATATAAGGCAAGTACACTAATATCATGTCTAAACTATTAGCTAACAACCTATGTCAAATGAAATAGTATTTTCTAAGGTGTTCGTGACATGGCAATTACCGATGAAGATGTGTGTGAGCCGGCAAGTAAGTGTACGTGGTACATACGCGTCATCGGTAATGGTGCTGGTGTCCTAACAGCATGATATTAATAATGCAATAAGAAATTATAATATAAGTATGCGATGCGGAGCGAACAGTAAAAATGAGCGGGAGCTGAATACTAGACGCAACTATAACTAATCTGCACTAATCTAATATAAGTCCTACAAATTGTGTCTTTTGAAATTGGGGTTTTGAAAATAGGGGCTACGGTGTTTTTAAGAAAAGATACGTTTTTGAAATATCCGTAGAATCCCTTGACCTGTCTTTTAAAATACGCATGATTCGTAAGCTTTGAAATAGGTAAGAATCGAATCTAATCTAACAACTAAACTAAACTAAAGGGCTAAGCTAACAGGCTGGACTACAGGTAACGAAACCGCCTAACATCTGAGTCGATACATATACATACCTGTATATATATTAGTCGGTGATCCCGCCTCAATAATATCATATCCGATACCATATTTATAATCAGACATCTCAAGTCAAGAGTGCGGATCAATCATCAAGATATAGCTCGTACGTAAATCCGTCGTACGGCATCCCCAATTCTGGGTACGGGTCAATATCACATTCATCATACTATTCACCTGGTATCCTCTTTATCAAATATCATGATCGGTACTGATCTACGTCTAGTACAATACTGATATCGCCTAAGTATGCATGCACGTGTGTAAAACACTACGTCAAGGACCCGCTACAACGTCATGTCGTATCTCCAATACGAACCCTGCTATATCACCGATCTCACGGCCTCAAATCAAATCTCATCGACTCATCATAAATTCCCAAGTACTATCCGCAAATCCGTATGTGAACACACAATCCCATACCTATGTGAACACATAACTATATAGAATCCCATGAGCACAAAAGAAAGAAGAAAGTATGCACGTATGGGTGGGTGTGTGCAAGTGTGGTGCGACCGCTACTCTAGGGTTTCGCGACACTCAATCATCCAAGAACACCAAATATCCATATTTATCATTAATAACTCAAACAATATTGTCACAGCCCAAAAGAGCACGTGACTGGCCCTTGAACCATATGAAGTCTATAGGACTCCATCTGATCCAAGTAAGCCGAAAGCCCATAAATCTAAAACCATAATAAGGATAAATAAACAACAAGCAATACACTATACAACGCCGAAAGGCGAGGATCAAAATTTAAAGAAACCCAGATAAGCATGAAAACTGCAACACTACTTAAGCGCGACTCTGAGGTCGAAATAATACATCACTAGTGTCTGAGTCTGAAACAATATACAAGTCTTTGGTTGATGGAAATTCTAGATACAAACAATAATACAAGTACAATGGTGGTCCTGATGCAAAGAATCCACCTACCGAGCAAATCACCCGCAAAGGAAACAATGTGCCGAAAATGCCGCTATGGAACCTGTACGGCAAACCTGCAAGAACTGTGGCACAACGGGGGTGAGTTGCCAACTCGTGAATAGAAAATATCTACAAGCAGAAATTGGAAGCAAGACATAAACCTAAGTCATAACGATCAGATATAATATAAACCTCAAATGAATAAGCTTGAAGCATAGTAAAGTAGCAATGTAACATCTGAACATAAGTGTAGTGCCGAGTACTCGTACCAGTGCCTCACGTAACAATGTATCACAGATATGATGTATGTATGCGGTAAAATGAGAACAGGAGATATCGTGAATGGAATTATCAGGAAATCAATGTCGAGCATTGACACAAACCATATATCTCAATATCAATGAAACACATATAACATATATCCGACATGTATGCGACATTCATGAAGGTACTCTGTCAGGTACTACTACATGTGATGCAATGCATATACAATGAGTGTGGGGTAGGGAAGATATAATATACCATCGACCATAAAGGCCCCGAGCACGTAGGCTCCTCTCCAATCGAGCTCATAGGCTCCGAGCTCATAGGCTCCTCTCCAATCGAGCTCATAGGCTCCGAGCACATGGGCTCCTTTCCAATCGAGCTCATAGGCTCCTCTTCAATCGAGCTCATAGGCTCCTCTCCAAATGCATATGTAAATTTGCATAGATCATCGTGATGATATATTTAAGTATGCGTATATATATATATATATATATATATATATCAGCGTCCCATACCACTAATATATATATGCAGGAGTAAAACAATCTAGGATCATCATATGCAACCATATCACAGTGCGAAATCCATGAATTATAATACATGCAACAAGAACACTAATATAAGCATGCAACTATGTAAAAGCATGCGCACAAGGAATATGAATCATTAACATATGAGCATGCAATGCAATGTGAGCCGTAGAATAAATGGTAAATGAATAATTGTCAATATATGAGTACAATTATGGGTATGTGTCATCTAAATGAAGTGCAAGTATAACACTATATCATGCAACATGAAATAATAGTATGCACATACGAGGTCATATCCTGAAGCAATAATGCTACCGTGTAGTGACATGGCAATTATCGATGAAGAAGTATGTGAGCCGGCAAGCAAGTGTACGTGGAACATACGCATCATCGATAATGGTGCTAGTGTCATATCCACATAATAGTAATATAGCGGTTAACATATGCAAGCAATGTGAATAGCAGGAATATGCGGACATTGAATAATCGACGTAACAGTAAAGAATCTACACCCATATGTACATGTCATGCGGTTATACCATTTGAAAGAGGGTGACTCGGGTCTAGCCAAACATCCACTGTGTAGCTACAAATCTAAGTATCAAGTAAATCAGGAGGGGTAAGGACACCACCTAAGTCTGAGTCGATACAAACATATATATATACATAAAATAGTCAGTGATCCCGCCTCGATAGTATCGCTTACAGTACAGTATATCATATGACAATCCTCAAGACATGAGTGCGGATCTATCATCAACATAAAGCTCGCACGGTAAGTCGTCGTACGGCATCCCAATAGCTGGGTACAGGTCAAATCACATTATCATATCAAGTACCTGGTATTCTTATCATCATAACACATAATCCGGGATACTGAATCTAATTCTAGTATAAATCGACACCATCTATATAATTATGAATGCGGGGGTAAAACACACATCCCAAGCCCGCAAGAATCACATATCGTATTCCAAATACGAATCATATCAAATCACCGGCCTCACGGCACCAAGCCCAATATCATTGACTCATCTCCCAGGTCATCCAACATTATCATCAACGCAGTGTAATTATAGTGAATATGCAAGGGTATGCGTATGGGTGTAAACCTATTCTAGGGTTCGTGGCTATGAACTACACTAGTTTACTTCTAAGCCTAAACTCTCCATAAAACACCTAACACAATATCCATGTCACACTGTAACTATCATAAATAGAATATCAACTGCGGACTGCGGGGGTGCTATACGTCATCCCCCGACTTCCCCCTGTAGATATAATCTACTCACCTTGCGTCTTTATATGTGGATGTCGCCACGCGTTTTCTTGCCGTCCCGAAGTCTTCATGAGGTACCTACACATCAAGGTATCGCATATGCGCATTAAAACCATCTCAAAGCTAAAACGGCACATGAAATCCAAAACGATACGATAAGGGGCCTATAGGTTAGAACCTATGGCACGCCTTCAAAACCATCAATAAATCCTCTATATCGTCGTATAAACGCCAAATAGTCGAGGCTAAACACAATCCACAATTTCAGAAACAAGAATACGGAAATACGGAAACACGAAACCAAAATAGCAACTTAGGATATATGTCCCAGATTCACACTAGATAGAATCTGTCAAAACTAGAAGTACCCAGGGTTAACACTAGAGTAACTGGGGCTGTGCACAGAAAACGAGGAGAATCCTCACTGTTCTGGCCGCAAATTGCGGCCAGAAAGGGAATTTCGGCAGCCTCACTTTGGAGTGGGGAGCTAGGGTTTGGGGTGATGGTTCAATGGTGCCTGCACATGTCACAGTCCACACAATATTATTTTAGAGTGTCTCGGGTGATAGCAGATTCTAATTAACCTGCGCAGATTTCACAAATTCCCCGATATCGGTTTCTAAAATCCGTATTTCTGGTTCTAGCTTCAGGTTTTGGGTTCCAATTCATACACTAGGGGGTTGGTATAACCTTAATTGAGCTTAATTTCCCAATACAACACAAGTTTCCTCAAACCCTAACTTGATTATTCTCAAATCCATAATATCGCACTTTATCGATTCAAAACTAAACATGGGGTAAAGGAAATGCTATAACTAAGCTAATGGTTCAGAAAAATACCTCATTTGGCAACTCAAGAATTTTCTTGAGTTGCCCCTAGTGGCCAAAATCCATGCTTTCTTGGTCCGTCATGTAGGTCTTGAGCTTGTGCATCTTTTTAGTGAAATGGGGGTAGGGTTTTGAGTTGGTTTACATGGTGATTTGAGGAGTTGAAGAGGGAGGGAAGTGAGGGAAGAGCAGCAGCAGGAGAGAGGAGAAGAGGGAGGGAAATGAAGGGAAGAAAAATGGCTAAGTCCCTAGTCAATGGTGCCCATACCTCTCTTCTCACCAACCTCATTCTTTAATCTTTTATCTTTTCTTTTCCTTTTCTTTTCTCTCAAAATCCTTCTCACATAAATAGTAAACCCAAATGAGAAACCATGGCAAGAAAAATGCACAAGTGTAGAAAAAGTGATATGTGCATGTTTTGCACAAAATTGCCAAAAATCCGATTAGCGATTTTTAATCGCGATTAGCACTAATTAAGCATATAACTAGTCAATTAAACTTAGAAATGGCATAATTCTTTAATTTACCCTATTTTAGAATTTTTCCATAATTTTTCTAACATTTTTCCTATTTATTCGTATTTAATAATACCAAAATATTAAAATATTCAATAATATAATATTAAATTATAAAAATTCCCAAAATTAACATTTTATATTTTTGAGAATGTTACAATCTACCCCCCTTAAAGAAATTCGGTCCCCGAATTTAAAAAATCTAACTATCGCAGCTCCAAAAAGATAGGGATACCTCTTCCTCATCTCGCTCTCGGTCTCCCAAGTGACTTCCTCGCCGCTCTGGCCACGCCAAGTACCTTGACGGACGGTATCTCTTTCGACCTCAACTTCTTCACTTGCCGATCCAAGATCATCACCGGCTGGTCTGCGGAGCATCGAGACATGAAACACGGGATGCATATCTGGAAAACTGGGCAGAAGGGCTAAATGGTAGGCTACTGCACCAACACGCTCGAGGATCTCGAAGGGGCCCACATATCTGGGACTGAGCTTCCCCTTCTTCCCAAACCTTATCATACCTTTCATTGGGGAGACCCTCAAGAAAACATGATCACCAACAGAAAACTCGAGTCTGCGTCGTCGATGGTCTGCATAAGATCTCTGCCTACCCTGCACTGCTCTCATCCTATTACGAATCAACTGGATCTTCGCTGTCGTCTCCTCAACAATCTGTGGCCCTAAGAGACTGCTCTCACTGAGCTCTGTCCAACAAATGGGCGACCTGCATCTCCTCCCATAAAGAGCCTCAAATGGTGCCATCTGAATGGTCTCCTGGTAGCTGTTATTGTAGGAGAACTCTACTAAGGGCAAATGATGATCCCAGCTACCTCCGAAATCTAATACACAAGCTCTGAGCATGTCCTCGAGAGTCTGGATGGTCCGCTCTGACTGGCCGTCGGTCTGCGGATGAAACGCCGTGCTGAAACTCAAGCGAGTGTCCAAAGCCTCCTGAAGCTTCTGCCATAGCCTACTGGTAAACTGGGTGCCTCTGTCGGACACAATGCACGTCGGGATTCCGTGTAGTCGCACTATCTCGTCAATGTAGATCTGGGCATACTGAGTAAATCCGAAAGTCGTCATCACCGGTAGGAAGTGAGCCGCTTTCGTCAAACGATCCACGATCACCCAGATAGAGTCATACCCCCGACTAGACCTGGGTAGGCCCACCACGAAATCCATCAAAATCTGTTCCCATTTCCACTCCGGAATGGGTAACGGCTGTAGCTCTCCCGCGGGCCTCTGGTGCTCAGCCTTGACTTGCTAACAAGTCAGGCATCTCGACACAAAATCTGCGATGTCCCTCTTCATTCCGTTCCACCAATAAACATCTCTCATATCATGATACATCTTGGTGGAACCGGGACGGATGCTATATACCGATCGATGTGCCTCCTCAAGAATCTCGTGCCGCAGTCCCTCAGCATCTGGTACGCACAGTCTAGCTCCAACTCATAGTATCCCCTGATCATCGATCACGACTCGGAAAATCTGCCCTATCCCATCTGTGTCCTGATCTCTGAACAGCGGTCATCACTGTGCTGTGCCTCATGTATACGGTCAAGCAACTGTGAGCGTGCACTAACATGCGCAATTTGTCATCCGATCGGCGTAAACTTGAACTGTACCCGGCTGTCGCATAAGACCTGCCAATCCGCCGACGACTGCCTCTGCACTGCGCTTAAACAGGATAGACTACCCCCGGGCCTCCTGCTCAAAGCATTCGCCACTACATTCGCCCTGCCCAGGTGATACAAGATCGCACAATCGTAGTCCCTCACTAATTCCATCCATCGGCGCTGTCTAAGGTTCAGGTCTCGCTGCTGAAATATGTACTTTAATCTCTTGTGGTCGGTGAATATCTGGCACGACTCTCTATACAGATAATGTCGACAGATCTTGAGTGCAAAGACCACTGCAGCCATGCCGTGGAAGGGATCCCACTCAAGGTTTCTCCGATCTTGCCTATGCCGAACTGTACGAAGGCTGGCTCTCTTGCATAATCTCTTCTCACTCGACGGACATCGGTGTCCTCAGCACAATATTTTCTCGGAAATTGGTCGCATCCCAACGCCTCTGCAAGCATATCAGGTCTCCAGTCTCGACGGGAAGTAATGACAGCTCGTCAGCGTCTCGCCCGAACCTCTGGTTCCACTTGTCTCTATCGTCGTCCACTATGACGCCACGCCATGCTATCTACGCATTGCACTGTTCTCGGCCACGGTCAATCCGAAGTCTCTTGCACGGACTCGAAGTCGCGTACTCTGTAGCTTCATCATTCTATAGAAGATGTCTGGCCGAACAGGTCCTCGGGAACACGTCCCAATCATCAGAGGAATACTCAACACTCGTCCGTCCTTGATCAATTCGCAACGCATCTGGTAAGTTCCTTTATCCGAACCTGGTCAACTACCTTGTCGACGATACCAAACTCTGGCCTGCTGGGCGTGCGCAATATGACAACTCCTGGGTCTAGGTCTTCTCGTATCGTATTCCAGAAAGGTCCTGTCGAGATTTCTCTCTCAAATCTCATTCCTGCCGGATTGCCCGGAAGTCATCATCCATCGCTGAAGCAAATTCTTATTCCGGAATGGCTGCATACTTATCGCGCCTCTTTCGGGAAGATATATCCATATACAACGCCTCTGGGTGCATATCACATCTCTGATGTCAGCGGAGTGGGACGTCATCTCGTCGAAATCTCTTGCGAACTCTTTTATTCACTCCGCTTCAATGTCGACTGATTCGGACTCGTCTCATCGTGGCTGTATGGACTGCGCTCCAACGGCTATACTCGTATCTGGAGTCTCCCACGCAATGCATCCCATCACATGATATCCGAATGATGTCGAACATTCGATCGACTCGTCAGAACCTTTTAATCCCCCAAGAGATCAACATCTTGAGTACAGTTTAATAGCATCGAGTACATGCCACAGCGTCGGTGGTCCAGCCGTAGAAGGGCAAACCCAAGCCTCACTAATGGCGCCGCGGAACTTCCGCAAACCCTAAGGTTCAAAGGCTTTCACACGGTCATTAAGTCGAGTTAGGGTTTCATTCTTCTAGAGGGTCCATGGAATCACCTGCATGTCTTTCCGTATACTTTAAACTTGGAAAATGGACTTCTGACATTCGATCGTCTCTATCGACTCTCAACGAACCTGAGTGGAGTCGTCTCTAGCTGGAAACAATCTATCTGATGACCTCGCATCGGTAAACGAACGAACCAAATGTCCTGGTCATTCTTCCTCAGGTGACTAGCGACTCGCTATCATCTCTCTAAGTATAAGCTCACGCTGCAGTAGCTCCAACCATCTGGGCGGTATCTCGTCAATTGCAGCAGTAACTGGCTCATTCGCCTGTACGCCGAACAGCGCCACAATCCTCCAGGAAAGGCAACACATAGGCGGTCATCTCTGAATCGGTCTGCTCTAGGTCTGAGTAAGACTCTCCACACTGGAAATCTTCAACTCAACTGGGCCCGCTCCGGCGCAAAAAACCGGACGAATCACCTTCGCCTCTCAATTCGGGTAGTCTAGCTATCATCTGCCTCATATCTGCCTGAAAGCTCCTGCAATCTCAGCTCGTAAGCTCCGGAAGCGACATCCTATCAATCTCAGCAACAGCTGGTCCATCTGTCTGCACGGTAGGCGACATCATAATCTCTGAGGTATGCTGTGCATCAACAGTCCTCTCTCAACTGGCAGCTCTAACAATGGCCCGATCATCCGGTGCAAAACCAAGCACTCGCCTCCACTAGAGGTCACAATCATCAATACTAACTCGAGACGTTCCCATGTCACCAGAAAACACAATGGTCGGCCCTCGTACCAGACGAGCTCGCACCGACCGTAACCCTAGCAGCAGCCCAACCTGCGCTCAAACATGGCGATAGGAACCTCAATCGAGTATCGAAGAGAGCACATCAATGGTAATGAAGAGAACAACAGATCCAAAGGGAATACATGATCATAAGAAGGAACAGCATCAATAAAGGTATGATCATGAAAATAATAGAATCGGGGATCTCAAATGGATGTATAATCATGGATATGAAGAGAATCACTGATCTCAAAAATACGTACATCCTAAGGTTCCTTAAGCGGAGTGGCGTGTCGTAAGTATGCCGCGGAACATACCCACGGTACGTCACTCTACTTTAGTCACCTATTCCATCAACCAAGGGTCATCCTACGCGACGAAAGTTCGGGTCTAATACCCCCTCGACTAAGTCTAAGTTCCGTAAGGTCAAGCCTAAGTTCCGTATATATATAACGCCCTAGGCTCCACATAGTCAAACTTAGACTCGAACCAAGGTCAACCTAGCGCTCTGATACCAACTTTGTCACAGCCCAAAAGAGCACGTGACTGGCCCTTGAACCATATGAAGTCTATAGGACTCCATCTGATCCAAGTAAGCCGAAAGCCCATAAATCTAAAACCATAATAAGGATAAATAAACAACAAGCAATACACTATACAACGCCGAAAGGCGAGGATCAAAATTTAAAGAAACCCAGATAAGCATGAAAACTGCAACACTACTTAAGCGCGACTCTGAGGTCGAAATAATACATCACTAGTGTCTGAGTCTGAAACAATATACAAGTCTTTGGTTGATGGAAATTCTAGATACAAACAATAATACAAGTACAATGGTGGTCCTGATGCAAAGAATCCACCTACCGAGCAAATCACCCGCAAAGGAAACAATGTGCCGGAAAAGCCGCTATGGAACCTGTACGGCAAACCTGCAAGAACTGTGGCACAACGGGGGTGAGTTGCCAACTCGTGAATAGAAAATATCTACAAGCAGAAATTGGAAGCAAGACATAAACCTAAGTCATAACGATCAGATATAATATAAACCTCAAATGAATAAGCTTGAAGCATAGTAAAGTAGCAATGTAACATCTGAACATAAGTGTAGTGCCGAGTACTCGTACCAGTGCCTCACGTAACAATGTATCACAGATATGATGTATGTATGCGGTAAAATGAAAACAGGAGATATCGTGAATGGAATTATCAGGAAATCAATGTCGAGCATTGACACAAACCATATATCTCAATATCAATGAAACACATATAACATATATCCGACATGTATGCGACATTCATGAAGGTACTCTGTCAGGTACTACTACATGTGATGCAATGCATATACAATGAGTGTGGGGTAGGGGAGATATAATATACCATCGACCATAAAGGCCCCGAGCACGTAGGCTCCTCTCCAATCGAGCTCATAGGCTCCGAGCTCATAGGCTCCTCTCCAATCGAGCTCATAGGCTCCTCTCCAATCGAGCTCATAGGCTCCGAGCACATGGGCTCCTCTCCAATCGAACTCATAGGCTCCTCTCCAATCGAGCTCATAGGCTCCTCTCCAATCGAGCTCATAGGCTCCGAGCACATAGGCTCCTCTGCAATCGAGCTCATAGGCTCCTCTCCAATCGAGCTCATAGGCTCCTCTCCAAATGCATATGTAAATTTGCATAGATCATCGTGATGATATATTTAAGTATGCGTATATATATATATATATATATATATATATCAGCGTCCCATACCACTGATATATATATGCAGGAGTAAAACAATCTAGGATCATCATATGCAACCATATCACAGTGCGAAATCCATGAATTATAATACATGCAACAAGAACACTAATATAAGCATGCAACTATGTAAAAGCATGCGCACAAGGAATATGAATCATTAACATATGAGCATGCAATGCAATGTGAGCCGTAGAATAAATGGTAAATGAATAATTGTCAATATATGAGTACAATTATGGGTATGTGTCATCTAAATGAAGTGCAAGTATAACACTATATCATGCAACATGAAATAATAGTATGCACATACGAGGTCATATCCTGAAGCAATAATGCTACCGTGTAGTGACATGGCAATTATCGATGAAGAAGTATGTGAGCCGGCAAGCAAGTGTACGTGGAACATACGCATCATCGATAAGGGTGCTAGTGTCCTATCCACATAATAGTAATATAGCGGTTAACATATGCAAGCAATGTGAATAGCAGGAATATGCGGACATTGAATAATCGACGTAACAGTAAAGAATCTACACCCATATGTACATGTCATGCGGTTATACCATTTAAAAGAGGGTGACTCGGGTCTAGCCAAACATCCACTGTGTAGCTACAAATCTAAGTATCAAGTAAATCAGGAGGGGTAAGGACACAACCTAAGTCTGAGTCGATACAAACATATATATATACATAAAATAGTCAGTGATCCCGCCTCGATAGTATCGCTTACAGTACAGTATATCATATGACAATCCTCAAGACATGAGTGCGGATCTATCATCAACATAAAGCTCGCACGGTAAGTCGTCGTACGGCATCCCAATAGCTGGGTACAGGTCAAATCACATTATCATATCAAGTACCTGGTATTCTTATCATCATAACACATAATCCGGGATACTGAATCTAATTCTAGTATAAATCGACACCATCTATATAATTATGAATGCGGGGGTAAAACACACATCCCAAGCCCGCAAGAATCACATATCGTATTCCAAATACGAATCATATCAAATCACTGGCCTCACGGCACCAAGCCCAATATCATTGACTCATCTCCCAGGTCATCCAACATTATCATCAACGCAGTGTAATTATAGTGAATATGCAAGGGTGTGCGTGTGGGTGTAAACCTATTCTAGGGTTCGTTGCTATGAACTACACTAGTTTACTTCTAAGCCTAAACTCTCCATAAAACACCTAACACAATATCCATGTCACACTGTAACTATCATAAATAGAATATCAACTGCGGACTGCGGGGGTGCTATACGTCATCCCCCGACTTCCCCCTGTAGATATAATCTACTCACCTTGCGTCTTTATATGTGGATGTCGCCACGCGTTTTCTTGCCGTCCCGAAGTCTTCATGAGGTACCTACACATCAAGGTATCGCATAGGCGCATTAAAACCATCTCAAAGCTAAAACGGCACATGAAATCCAAAACGATACGATAAGGGGCCTATAGGTTAGAACCTATGGCACGCCTTCAAAACCATCAATAAATCCTCTATATCGTCGTATAAACGCTAAATAGTCGAGGCTAAACACAATCCACAATTTCAGAAACAAGAATACGGAAATACGGAAACACGAAACCAAAATAGCAACTTAGGATATATGTCCCAGATTCACACTAGATAGAATCTGTCAAAACTAGAAGTACCCAGGGTTAACACTAGAGTAACTGGGGCTGTGCACAGAAAACGAGGAGAATCCTCACTGTTCTGGCCGCAAATTGCGGCCAGAAAGGGAATTTCGGCGGCCTCACTTTGGAGTGGGGAGCTAGGGTTTGGGGTGATGGTTCAATGGTGCCTGCACATGTCACAGTCCACACAATATTATTTTAGAGTGTCTCGGGTGATAGCAGATTCTAATTAACCTGCGCAGATTTCACAAATTCCCCGATATCGGTTTCTAAAATCCATATTTCTGGTTCTAGCTTCAGGTTTTGGGTTCCAATTCATACACTAGGGGGTTGGTATAACCTTAACTGAGCTGAATTTCCCAATACAACACAAGTTTCCTCAAACCCTAACTTGATTATTCTCAAATCCATAATATCGCACTTTATCGATTCAAAACTAAACATGGGGTAAAGGAAATGCTATAACTAAGCTAATGGTTCAGAAAAATACCTCATTCAGCAACTCAAGAATTTTCTTGAGTTGCCCGTAGTGGCCAAAATCCATGCTTTCTTGGTCCGTCATGTAGGTCTTGAGCTTGTGCATCTTTTTAGTGAAATGGGGGTAGGGTTTTGAGTTGGTTTACATGGTGATTTGAGGAGTTGAAGAGGGAGGGAAGTGAGGGAAGAGCAGCAGCAGGAGAGAGGAGAAGAGGGAGGGAAATGAAGGGAAGAAAAATGGCTAAGTCCCTAGTCAATGGTGCCCATACCTCTCTTCTCACCAACCTCATTCTTTAATCTTTTCTCTTTTCTTTTCCTTTTCTTTTCTCTCAAAATCCTTCTCACATAAATAGTAAACCCAAATGAGAAACCATGGCAAGAAAAATGCACAAGTGTAGAAAAAGTGATATGTGCATGTTTTGCACAAAATTGCCAAAAATCCGATTAGCGATTTTTAATCGCGATTAGCACTAATTAAGCATATAACTAGTCAATTAAACTTAGAAATGGCATAATTCTTTAATTTACCCTATTTTAGAATTTTTCCATAATTTTTCTAACATTTTTCCTATTTATTCGTATTTAATAATACCAAAATATTAAAATATTCAATAATATAATATTAAATTATAAAAATTCCCAAAATTAACATTTTATATTTTTGAGAATGTTACAAATATATATATATATATATATGTGTGTGTATATGTGTCCGTATACATCACCACGAACTGCGGGGGTGCTATACGCCATCCACCCGACTTCTCCCCGTAGATATAAATCTACTCACCTGGTCCTCGCTAGCCGGTGCCGACGTCGCCACGCGCTTGCTTGTCGTCTCGAAGCCCACACGGGGTACCTACATATCATAACACACCATATCGCATTAAAATCCGACTCATGACCAAAACGACGCACGAATCCCACATAGGTCAAAACCTATGGTTTGCTTCCACAAATCAACTTAAAAACCCTCGACGTCGGCGTACAAACGCCAAACCATCGAGAAAAACCCAAACACACTCATTTGCATGATCACAAGCACTAATTATACTATAAAATAGGTTAAAATTCTCAAAAACCCCAAATTCACCTTAAAAGCCATTTTTCCGAAAATCTAGCAAGCACAAATCACCGTTTTAGTACAAAACTCGATGTATAAATGAATCTAGCGGCCACAATATTCACTAAATATCTTAAATAAGTCATAAAAACAATTCACATAATTTAATCTCATTAAATTCCAAAAACCCTAAAATTCTAGTTTACAAAATACCTAAATTTTAACAATTTTATAGCAAAAATGCACAAACTACAATCTAGCTTGGATTTTCATGAACTAAAAGCATTAAACCACTCAATATAATATTTATAATGACATGAAACCTTAATTTGAATTTTATCTCACAAGAATATAATTATTTTAAAAACCTAGTTTACAATTTAGCATAATTAACACAATTTTTAAACTAACCAATAACAACTAGCTACTAATCTTGTTTTAACAGGTCATAAGAGCCTAAAAACATCACACAACCATACACCAATCTCACAAAACCCTAACTTGATTTTAAAACCCAATTCTAGAATTTCCAAACCCTAACTTGAAGATTTATAACTAGCAATTCAACCACTTTAACACTTGAATACAATAGCTTATCATAATTAAACAACAATCTAGCTATAAGGTTAAGAATTTACCCCACAATTATCTTGAGATCTAACAAGAATCTAGACCTCCAAATTGAAATCCTTGCACCAAGATCCATGCTATAGGGGCTAAGGAAAAATGGGTAGGAGTTTGATTTGGATTTTGGTTTGATTTTGGATGGAATTTTGGAGATTTTTGGAAGGGTTTTGAGTGGAATGAGATGAGGGAAAAGAGGAGGGCAGCATGAGGAGGCTCAGCTGCAGCAAAAGGAATGAGAGGAGAGAGAGTGAGGTGGGGAAAATAATTGGCCAAGTCAAGAAAAGTCCAAGTCAAGCCAAATCCATACCTCATTTCTTATTCTTTCTTTTCCTTTTCTTTTCTTTGCTTTAAAGTGTGAAATGGGAGGCCCAAGATTGTTGGGCTGATCAAGGAGGCCAGCCAAAGCATGTTGGGGGAATGGGTGTGGGTTTTGTTTGGGTGAGAAAAAGAGATAAGTGCAGTAACCCACTTCCATCACACTAATTTCACCGAAAAAGGTCTTTTTCTTCGATATTTTCTAAACCGTTTTGGCAAACGATTTCATTTCAAAAACCATATGATAAAATTTTATTTAATGTTTTATGATGCACAAAATTTATTTCAACTCATTCCAATTTGTAATTTTCCCTAATTAAATGTATTAGTGACGGCTTAAAATAATAATAAAATAATTTTTTTCAGAAAATTTGAAATTTCACCAGTGGCTCAATAAACACCAAATACTAGCAATTACATAGCTAGAATATGTATATTTAATTTTTATAATAAGATATTTGTAATTAAACTTTTTACAGAAAACCCCCTTATTTTACCGTTTTTTCGAAATTTCACCGAAACGATTTTCAAAACGTTATAGCTACAATATACATCACATGTACAGTAATGGCCTCTAGGGCATACATAAAACTAACAATCTCCCACTTGCACTAAGACCATTTGTTGCAGTATCTCATACTCAACAATTTAGCAGTGGTTGTAGTATCCCATACTCAACCATCCTAAAATCTCTCAAATAGTATTTGGGAAAGCAGGCCTTGGTGAGTGGATCCGCCGTGTTAACCTCAAAATCTACTGTCCTTACCTCAATCCCTTGGAGATCAGCCATCTCCCTGATCAGGTGATATTGTCCTCAGAATATGTCTAGATTGATGATGGGACAGGTGTTCCTAGGCTAAAGCCACAACTCTATTGTAGTCACAATAAAAATTATTGGACGCTCAATGGTAGGAACCTTGTTCATCTCATGAACAAGAAATGTCCAGACAACCTCTTTGGTAGCATCGTTGGTAGCAATGTATTCAGCCTTTATCGTCTAGTATGCCACGGTATCTAGCTTGGAAACATACCGTCCCTCCAGACAATGACTGTGACTGACTTTCAATCGTCCTTATCACTCTAAAAGCTGGAACCAAGAACCTTTTTTTAGTGCTTCTCAAGTACTTAAGAATGTCCTCCACAGCTGTCCAGTGATTCTCCCAAGATCCGATTGATTCCTGATCACTACACCTAGTGAGTCATCTACATCCGGTCTGGTACTTAACATCGCAAACATGATAGACCCTACTGCCGAAGTATTGGATATTCGTTGCTCGCGAGCTCTCTCCAAATCAGTCTCGGGAGACATCTTTTTGGAGAGAGTGATTCCTGAGTAAGTGGGAGAACCACCATGCTTAGAATCCTCCATACTAAACCCCTTTAGTATGGTGTTATTGTACCTGGATTTGGGACACTCCTAACATCCACTTAGATCTATCACCAAGATCATAATCCACGAGATGTAGTAGGTATCATCCAGATCTTCTATTGAGAATCTTCGTGAAAAGAGGATCTTGACCAAGTGTAGCATAGGAAACCATTTCCTATCAAGAGTATGTCATCTACGTACAATACGTGGAAGACAACCTTACTCTCTACAACCTTCTTGTATATACAAGGTTCATCTACCTTTTTGATGATGTCAAACTCTTTGTCTGCCACATCAAAACAGATGTTCCAACTCCGCGATGCGTGCATTGATCCTGATGGACTTAAGTATAGCTTTGAAAGTCTCAACTTTTCCATCTACACCAAGAATATTCTCATGATTCAATTTGCTCCCAATGGGTTTTACCCCTTCAGGTGCAGCATTCAAAGTCATACTTTGTTGGTGTACATGGATTCCATCTTTGATTGCATAGCATCCTGCCATTTCACAATGTCTCCACTTATGATGGCCTGCCTGAATCTAGTTGGGCATCATCTACCATGATGCAATCCTCCCTCCCACTGTCGCCGAGAAGACTGAAGTATCTCTCAAGTGGATGAGGAACCCAACCAGATTCGCGGAGAAGCTGAGGTTCGTTGGAGACTATTGAATCATTTGGTTCCACAAAATCATCAGTTGTTAGTTTGTCTAGCTGGAACTCCTTCCAGTTCTACCTCCTGACCATAAATTTCTTCACAAGAAATTCCTTTTCTAAAAAGGTGATATGCTGAGAAACAAAACACATTTTGCTCCTCAGAGTGGGAGAAGATATTCCCTCGCAAATGTTCTGGATATCCAACAAACTTACAGAACTGACCTTACCTCGATCTTGTCCGGATTTTTCTTTTCAACATAGGCCGGACAACCCCATATCTTAACTCGTTTAAGACATGGTCTCTTCCCATACCATATCTCATATGGAGTGGTAGGCACTGATTTGGATGGAACCCCATTCAATAGGTATGCAGCTTCTCAAGTGCATAACCCCAAAAGGAAACAGGTAACTCAGCAATACTCATCATAGAGCGCGCCATATCTCATAGGGTGCGATACCTCCATCCTGATACATCGTTGTTCTGTGGTGTACTTGAAGGTGTAAGCTGAGAGAGAATCACATTCTCCTTTTAGAAAATCCAGGAATTCCATGCCGAAGTATTCGCCTCCCCAATCTCATCGCAGGACTTAATACTTCTACCCATCTGGTTCTTCAAGCTTATATTCCTTGAATTTCTCAAAAGTTTCAGACTTGTGTTTCAACAGGAACATATGTCTGAATCCTGAGAGAAGATCGGTGAATATAATGAAGTACTAAGAACCAACCTTGGCATTTGTAAACATAGGACCGTATACATCATGTATCTATCCCAAGTGTTCACTAACTCTTTCTCTGTTTCCAGTAAACGGAGTATAGGTCATTTTATCTTTGAGACAAGACTGGCAAGTATCATAAGATGAAAATTCGAACAGATTCTCATATTCATCCTTATGTAACTTAGCTGGACATGTCGCATTGATATGACCTAGTCTACAATCCCACAAGAAGGATTCGTTCATTTCTAAACTACTCCTCTTGTGTGTGTTCTATATACTTTGAACTGTAGTTTGATTTAGAACGTATATGCCATTACATAACATGCCTGATCTAATCAACTCTTGATTCAGGAAAATGTTCATAACATTATCCTCTAATACAGAATTATATCTTTCTTTAACTCGAATAAAGAATCTGATGTAATGTTGTATATCAGGTTCGGCATGTAATAACATTCGTTCAGAATCAATGTATTAATACAAAGTGATATCTGCCAACTTACTTGGCTGCAACAATTGCACCATTCTCTAAATCTTAGAGATATATCACCCATTCACAGTTCTCTACCTATCTGTAGCCCATGTAACACATTACATATGCGGGATCCTGATCCGATATCACATACCCAGGACGTAGAGGATACTGAGAAACAGTTCTCGATAATGAACACACCCGAAGAAGATGCATCAACATGCACTTTATTCGATTGGGTGGCATGGGAATCCGGATATTCCCTTATTTCCTGCTTGGACTTATAACAGTTATAAGATAGAACGGAACAAACGTTCCCCGGCTCAGTATAATAAGCAGGTTCGGTTAATGCATCCATATTATTATCTTAATTAAGGCATGACATGGTTGCTACCAGGAGAGAGAGAGAAGAAAACACTTTGCGTGCGCTCTTTGTAAGATTAGATTGGTTATTATTTTATCTAATCAGGATGGCTCCCACTATTTTTATCAAATCTTCCTTCCAACCCAAAAAGGTAAGACTAGCCGGGATTAATTACACCCTACAAGTTCGCCAATCTTTCGGCCAGGCCAGTGTCGGTACTTTGAGTGAGGTTCTCCGTGATTTTGCACGGACCTAATTAAAATAAACCTCGTTTTTCCAGGGTAGAAACCCCGTTAACACTTTTCTAGACACCTACTTGATCGGCTAATTGTAATGTGTAAAACACTCCCAGGAGTAACTCTTACTCGCAGTGGGTATCGGGATCCAACTATCTCATAGAAGGTATGCAATCTCATTACAAATTTCAACACTTGAAATTCCGGATAATATTATGCCCCTAGCGTCCTATGACCTTGACGGGGGCCAACAAATCATAGGCTGCTAGTCAAGTTCAACCCGTACATTTCATGATTGAATTAAACCCACCCGCACGACCCTTAACGGAGGCCAACAAAGTCGCACGACTAACCTAACTCAATCGCATCATATGCTTAAGCAGATAAGCACTAATCAGCTACCGCACACTATGTAAGGCTACGGTAGCACCCCGGCCGTCAATCCGAGCCCAAACGCTGAACAAAAACTTTTATAAACTGGCGCTAACGCAGTCTTTCACCCGGATAGTTCCATTTGTAAGCCCGTGGGGGTGCCCCGGCCGTCGATCCGACGCCGGAAACGCGGAAACAAAAAACTTTCAAAAACTATTGAACCGGCACCACCGCGCACTTTTCACCCGGATCGGGCCATTAACCTAGCAACTAGCAAACTAGAAAAGAGTAGAGAAGTATACCAAGCGATCCGTGTCCTTCGGTCTTCATCTCCACTCCGATTTCCTGCGGAAAGTTCGTCACCTCCTCGCTCGTCGGAAAAACACCACGTAGCCGGAATCTTTTACGGGCTCCCGCCTCTTGACCGAGGCAACTCGGGCGCGAAGTTGGCTAGCCGACGCGTCCAAGGGATGCTGTAGAATAGTGTAGAATGCTTGTCTCTTGGGGTTTAGTTGCCTTTGATGTGTAGGAGGAGAAAAAGACTTTGGAGAAAGAAGAATGGTGCTCTCAATTTTTCCAAGGAAATGAGATAACAAATCACCCCCAAATGAACCTCTCTCTCTCAAATTAAATCAGCCCCTGCACACCCATTTTTGCTCATCCTTCTTAAAGGAAATTAATCCACCATCCATATAAAAACATCAGCACACTCAGGGGGGGCCCACGAAATTTTAACATGAAGAAATGTTTACACACACAAATAAAACCTCACCCCCTCTTCAACAGTGGCCGGCCCCCAAGAAAAGAATGATGGAATATTTCAAGTGGAAAAATAAGGAATGGAATAAATTAAGAGGAGAAAAAATGAATAGATAATTATCAAAGGTCACCCTCATCTCACTCATCAATCTCTTTTTCAAACCATCACAAGAAAAGATAATGAAGTGGACAAGAATGGAATCTCATCATGAGGAAGCTACAATATGCAAGGAAGCCCTCCACTATAAGTTATTTACGAACTTGCAAATAACCCCTCCATCGAAAATTCCGGCCGTGAAGGAACAAAGGAAAACCGGCCGGAACGGAATGCAAACTGGCAACTTCAGAAAACTGATCCCGTAATAAATTACAGGAAAACCCCGCTACTGCAAATACATGCCCGCATTTGTATTCCCACTGAACACAAATACAAAAAGACAAAACTACACTATCTAATATTAGAATCCGGCTTAAGCCAAAGCCGGCAAGTAAAAATCGTCCGATCACGATCCGTGCAATGCCGCACGTATCTGATCGAACCCTGCCATATCTCCATACGGCCTCTACAGCGTTTCGCCCGAAACTTGAGTAACTGTCTGTGTGGTGGACTCTAAAGACTCGTCAATACTATGGCTGTGGATTTAACCACTAGCACGTCAGAGGTATTAGCCATACGTGACGGGCTACCAGCTATTGACCAAAAGGGACGTCGATGAGTGAACTCATCCGGACACCCTACTGAGCCTGTCAGTGACAATATCCGTACAGTCCGGTCCGTTCGTCTATGAGCATCGCATGGCGGGCCTAGGGGGTTGGTAAAATTCAGACCCCCAAAAGCCGTACAAGTCGTGTCGGAGTGTAGCCCAGAACACCCTGAGATACTACTGGAATACCTACCAGCAAATCTCCTGCCTTGGCCAAGGACTTTTCATGTTCTGGCTCTCCTAGACACAGCACGACCTCACCCCCAAAACCGGGAGAGACGAACCCCTGAAGATCCGCTCACTGCCTCCATGTGGCTCGGGACTGTATCCAACTAAAACCTGTTTGCACGACTCCTTTGAGCCGTGGTAGGGTAGCAATCAAAGTACAGTGGAAACTCACACGAGACAAATAACGATCTCAGGTCGATGAACTAACCTGTACACATGTCACCAGGGAACTGCTATCTGACGTCTGGTATAATCCCAACTAGCAGGTTCCCGGCGAGTCCTGTCCGGTGTACTCATAACCCAATGAGCACCTGTATACATGTTAGGTGAACCAACTGACACCAGTGGCTTGTGAGACCGGCCACCGCCCCTCGTCGGGGTCTCGACTGTATACACTAGTCTACTCTAGAGAATCGATGCCCTGTCTCGAAACTCCCTCGACTAGGGACCATTTAAGGATGTGCTTATAGACCCCAGCTCCCACTTATATGATCGCCCTCATACTGCTGGAAGTCAAGCAAGAATCCTAGGGGCTTTATCAACATGTAATAGCGACTCGAAAGGTCACCTAAAGCAGTACACGATGATAAAGATAAACCAGATAGCATACTATCATCTCGAGTAAGACGGTCCTACTGGGACAGGTCCTCCCCTCAATCATTGCAATCACGTGCCTGTGATCCAATAATTGACTCTGAGGGCACTATCTCCAACAATCTCCCACTTGCGCTCGAGGCTAATTATTGCGATGTCGCATACTCACAGCCCGTGTGATACCGAACACCCAACTCCTCTACTAGTCAGTCTCACAAAGCCTGTTTGCGAAACTCTTGCGTTCGAGGAATAGCCTCAGTGAGTGGATCCGCTCTAGTGTTTCTTTCTATGTCTCTCTAAATCTCAAGTTCGCGGAGAAAGCCATCTCCCGAAATGAGCAATACCTATCCTAGAATGTCTGGATGTCTGATGGGACCTAGCTCATAAATGAACTCCAAATCCAAACTTCTTAGACTGTAATGTCAACTGAACTTAATCAGTATCCTGCGCCATGCCTTCCCTTAGTATCCACCTGGACCAACTGTCTAAAATACTGCCCCTCGTCAGAGGGAAAACTATAACTCTGACAGCCACTCTGCCATCCAGGTCACCTTGGAAGCCTGGAATGATAACCGTCTCCTAAAGGAGGCTGCCGTTATCAATTCCCTAGAACATCAACTTATGTTCTAAAACTGCTTTCGATTGTTTCTCCAGGATTGGATCAATATCAACTTATTGCGTCTACTGCAAGAACAACATCTGGTGTGGTACTTGACATCTCATGATTGACTCAATTGCCTAAGCAAGTGATCTGCCAATCATGCACATCCCTCTCCCCTTTAGTCTGTAAGACACCTTTAGAGAGGGTGACTCCATCTCCTGTAGGTATACTACCGTGCCAGGAGTCGTCCATTCTAAATACTCATAGAATGCGGTCAAAGTACCCATATTGGGAAACCACCCAAATCTAGATCTAAAACCATAGATCTAGTAACCAGAATGTCTGATATAATATCCAAGTCCTATGTGGAGAAACTACTGTGTGACGACCAAAGTATAACCGATCGTAGTATAGGAATATCACTTCCTACTCTGTGTATGTCATCAAATACCAGGACATCACACCCTACTACCTCCTCAACAGATCCATCCCCTATTCTGATGAAGTCAAACCTATGACTGTCACATCAGAAATAGATGATCTATCTCCGCTATATCTGCTTTAGTCTATAAATAGACATAAGCTAACTGTCTACCAATGCTTCCGCTGCTCCCACTGACTACGACAACCCTCTGGCAGAGTCATATATACGTGCACTTCTAAAGCTAGTTTAGAACGACGCTTTACTCATCCTCCTGCCGGGTCTCACAGTCTGGAACAACAGCAATGGCAAGTCTGGGTAAACAAGAACCTCTCTGCCACCGTTCTTGAGCATACCGAAGTACCTCTTGGGTGCCTGAGGTTACCCACTGTATCTGCGGAGTGGCCAATGGAATGTCAAACTAGATTGAATCTTTAGGTTCCTTATCAAATCTTCAGTAATCGTTTGCGGTTCTGGAATCACTTCCAGTTCTACAATACTCCCACTACTGTTTTCTGAAAAAATCCATTTTTGATAAAACTGTGGCGAGTCAAGAACAATATCACTATTGATCTTCTAGATGGTAGAAAATCAACTCTCGTCATAGCCTGGGTCAACCCACAAACAGCCATTACAGAAACGTGCCTTGAGTTATCCAGAGTCTGGTTTTAATCATAAGCCGGATAACTCCCCATACCTTAACAATGTTAAGATATGAACTGTACTATATCCAATATAGAACCAGAGGCACTGATTTGATTGAACGAGATTCAAATCATGCAGCTGTCTCCAGTGCATGTCAAGTAAATGGAAGGAGGACGATCAGCGTTACTCAACTTAGGAGTACTTCCAATTATGAGTAACCTAAAAAAGAAGCAAGTTCTCTTAACCATTACTATCAACTGAATACCATACACAAGTATCTACATCTTCGATCACCTTGAAGAATCCCGATATTTGCAATACCTGGTTCTCTACTTTATTCTTATACCTATAACTTCTCAAAACTTCGACCATGTGTTTCTACGAAACACTTGTCTAAGAACTAAAGAAGTTATAAGTAAACTGAATATAGTACGAGGACCAACCCCTCTGTCCTAATGGACACTGGACAACATACAATACTCTGTATAAGTCCGTTGAGTCAAATGACTCATTCACTGTGTGTCGTAGGTTGAAAACTGTACTTATGGTTAAGAAGAATTACACCGCTGTTCAATGCTCCTTACCTAACCATCCACTGATATAGGTAAATGTCATAGACATAATTTCAAAAAGGTATATCTCACTCTATAAAAATAGACGTACAGATATATCAATTTGAAATTGGTGCATAACAACGGATATTCAAAACCAAATATTTGCCGACCGGCAAACAGCCCAGGTGACTTCCTCAAATATCACCAATTACAACGAATCCTGATATAATGAGGATGATCACCCAATTCCCAACAACTTACTCGCACTCATCATCTGTAAAACCATACAGATGTGAGAATCTTACCTGGTAAATACATACCCTGGAGCAAGTGTCTAATTGGGAAATCAGTTTTCTTTTAACAGTACACAGTGAAACTGAAACATTGAAATGTTTCGATGGGGTATCCTGGTATTCTTAGTAATGCCCTTCCATTATCCAGATTCACGACTGTAACCGTATAATTCTTTGCCATCTTTCCAAATCCCTTTACATGTCTTTAGTCATTACCTTCTGTACACCCCTTTAGGCCAAATGGTTTTCTTCCTTCCCTACCGTTCGGCACCAGCCTATGGTTTGGAAGAAGACTATCCAATAAGCATAATGGGTGTACTGTCCTAATCCTAGGAGCACTCGCAATGCGAGAGAAGGTGAGGATAAAAGACAACCGAATGAACTTAATTCATAGGTGATTTAGGATTGGCGAAGAAATACTTGGTTTGGTCGTGAATAGCAGTCGCACTTTACCTTGCCCTCTTACTAAACCCTTGCTTTGTCTGAACTTAATACCTTCTGTACACCGTTTAGGCTAATTGGTTTTCTTCATTCCCTACCGGTCGGCACCAGCCTATGGTTTGGAAGAAGACTATCCAATTTGCGTAATAGGTGTACTACTCCTAAACCAAGGAGTACTCACAACCTGAGAGAGGGTGAAAAGAAAAGACAACTGAATAATCCTATCCGTTTTCTCCAGAACCAGAAACCATCCTCGAAGTCCTTCGAGTTTGTATATAACCATACGATGGTTTTATCCAATGGAAGTGGACGTTCGTAGTAATACGGGGTGTCCTGGAGAAAAGGGTAAAAGTAGGAGTGGCAATGAGGTTTGCAACTCTGACAATCCAAAAACCAGTGTTAAGAAGGTTCGGTCAACTTGGTCTCTGAGTCATAGTCTAGGGTCGGGTCAATGGTCGCTGCCAAAGAGAGAGAGAAAAGAAACACTCAGCGTGCACTCTAACCTAAATCAGAATGGTTATCACTTTATCCAATCTGGAAACCTCCCACTGTAACGTCAAATTCTTCCCCAAACCTGAAAGAAGAATTAGCCGGGATCACCCGAGGAGTAAACCAACTCATCAGTGGGAATCGGGCTCCAACTCTCATCGCATGATAACGTGACGGAATCCGCTCACGCTATCACACTCCAGAAGGTATGCTCATATCTGGCAAGTTTCAGTTCTTTTGAAACTCCCGATGTGGATTTCTGCTCCATGCTCTTATGACTTTGACTTTGGCCAACATATCATAAGTCACATGTCAAGTTCTACCCGTCATTTTCTTGGTTAATTTGAACCCACCCGTACCTACCCTTGACTTTGGCCAAAATGGCAGTACGACTGTCCCAAACCAACGCATCTATCTATGCTACATATGAATACCCAACAGCTACCAAACACTGTGCCTTGACTTTGGCCAACATACACAGCTTGAATACTATTGACTATCCATATGAAACGACGGAGGGCTACGAATGGTTTCTGGCGAAAACCTTTAACGTAATGAACTTGATATCGTTGAATGAACTGATAGCTTTTTAGAAAAATATAGGGACGAAAACCTTTGCTAAAGAGGTCACTCCCGGTGAAGGGATCTCGGCTCTTTCCCCGTAGAATGAGGTGCAGGATATTCCAACTGAATACCACGATGCAAAGCAAAAGTAATCGGCTACAGTGAAGTTATTGCCCTGACGCAAACTTTTGTCCAAGGGGTCACTCCTGGTGAAGGGATCTCGGCCCTTGCCTCGTCGACTGAGGAGCAGGATATTCCAACTGAATACCACTGTGCAAAACATAAGAGAACATCCTTGCAATAACTGCTTTTTGAAAAAGTGTTCCAACAACATCAGAATAGGTTTGTTTAGCTTGCATTGATCCGAATCAACGCAGTCCCATCAATTGATCACACTACCATGAACGAAAATATACTGACGTACGTATATGCCATCCGCATTCGCCACTGGGTCCCGTCATCACCCGTTAGGTTAGCTAACTAACGACAGAGCGGGGACTGGACTAGCGCGGATGAAAAACATATACAACATCTACTAATATATATATATACCAATATATAGTATTTCGCTCAAGGCGTGATAAAATGCAACACAAAAATGTATAGCAACACAGATCAATACAGATATCTGGGATCCCCGGGTTTCACAGAGCCGCTACTGAAACCCGACGTTCCCCTGGTCGTGTGGATAGCCTGTGCAATGAAATCCTAGACCCCTATGGGCGCGGAAAGTTACCCGCCAAAACCTGAAGCGAGGCAGCCCCCTTCAGCAACGTGAATGGACCACCCAGCACTTCACGGAATCCGGTAACTTAGGCACCCCTCCTGGGTCAACCTATACTCCCTACGAGTGCGGCGAATAGCCTGCCAATGCTAGAGTGAAGCCCCCTCCATCTCAATGCCATGAGATGCGGGCTCGTTGCCCTCTAGAACCCGGCTATCCGTGCACCCCTCCGAGGGGTAATCCTAGTACAGAAAGTAAAATATACATACAACGGGTACATCGACCGCAACCTGGTCGTGCCCCAAAATAATAATACAAACAGGCAGTGACGGCAGTCCACATGTCGGACGCTCGCCCCGCAATATCAAATGTACATATAAAACAGAACTGTACTAATACTGCAACCAGGCTATCCCCCACGACCGATCCGCAACATCACAGCAAAACACAGAACATCAACGTGAATGTCACGTTCGCAAATCTGTCTAAAAGAGCTATAGCAGATAGACAGGATTTACCGATCAAGTGACATTCCCGGTCGCAGATATAATGTAAATACTGTGAACTGGCATGTTTAAAATATCCGATGGAACAAATTTTATCAAGTGGGCCCCAAGCAGTACTGTAGCACTTACAGAAAATCTGGGCCCAAAAATAATATCCCAAAACCCCTATTTACAAGTCTAAAGCCTACTGGGAAATTTTGGTGCAATGAGCACATCTTACCACCGCGGAACCGCGGCCAAAGCAGGGGTTTGGCCGCGTTTCCGCGGTCGTACTAACGTATCACTGCTCCAAATTTTCCCAGAATTCTTAGAATTGTCTACACATGTTTCTGAAACAACCTGAAAAATTTTTCGAGACAAAAAAAATTCGACAGAAAACACATGTGCACTAAAATACGGTTTTTGGGGATTTTGTTCGATCGAGTACTAAACATACTAGAGCAAGCTAGGCATGGTTAATGGCGTGGCTCTGATACCAATGTAAGCCCGCGGGGGTGCCCCGGCCGTCGATCCGACGACGAAAACGCGGAAACAAAAAACTTTCAAAAACTATTGAACAGGCACCACCGCGCACTTTTCACCCGGATCGGGCCATTAACCTAGCAACTAGCAAACTAGAAAAGAGTAGAGAAGTATACCAAGCGATCCGTGTCCTTCGGTCTTCATCTCCACTCCGATTTCCTGCAGAAAGTTCGTCACCTCCTCGCTCGTCGGAAAAACACCACGTAGCCGGAATCTTTTACGGGCTCCCGCCTCTTGACCGAGGCAACTCGGGCGCGAAGTTGGCTAGCTGACGCGTCCAAGGGATGCTGTAGAATAGTGTAGAATGCTTGTCTCTTGGGGTATAGTTGCCTTTGATGTGTAGGAGGAGAAAAAGACTTTGGAGAAAGAAGAATGGTGCTCTCAATTTTTCCAAGGAAATGAGATAACAAATCACCCCCAAATGAACCTCTCTCTGTCAAATTAAATCAGCCCCTGCACACCCATTTTTGCTCATCCTTCTCAAAGGAAATTAATCCACCATCCATATAAAAACATCAGCACACTCAGGGGGGTGCCCACGAAATTTTAACATGAAGAAATGTTTACACACACAAATAAAACCTCACCCCCTCTTCAACAGTGGCCGGCCCCCAAGAAAAGAATGATGGAATATTTCAAGTGGGAAAATAAGGAATGGAATAAATTAAGAGGAGAAAAAATGAATAGATAATTATCAAAGGTCACCCTCATCTCACTCATCAATCTCTTTTTCAAACCATCACAAGAAAAGATAATGAAGTGGACAAGAATGGAATCTCATCATGAGGAAGCTACAATATGCAAGGAAGCCCTCCACTATAAGTTATTTACGAACTTGCAAATAACCCCTCCATCGAAAAGTCCGGCCGTGAAGGAACAAAGGAAAACCGGCCGGAACGGAATGCAAACTGGCAACTTCAGAAAACTGATCCCGTAATAAATTACAGGAAAACCCCGCTACTGCAAATACATGCCCGCATTTGTATTCCCACTGAACACAAATGCAAAGAGACAAAACTACACTATCTAATATTAGAATCCGGCTTAAGCCAAAGCCGGCTAGTAAAAATCGTCCGATCACGATCCGTGCAATGCCGCACGTATCTGATCGAACCCTGCCATATCTCCATACGGCCTCTACAGCGTTTCGCCCGAAACTTGAGTAACTGTCTGTGTGGTGGACTCTAAAGACTCGTCAATACTATGGCTGTGGATCTAACCACTAGCACGTCAGAGGTATTAGCCATACGTGACGGGCTACCAGCTATTGACCAAAAGGGACGTCGATGAGTGAACTCATCCGGACACCCTACTGAGCCTGTCAGTGACAATATCCGTACAGTCCGGTCCGTTCGTCTATGAGCATCGCATGGCGGGCCTAGGGGGTTGGTAAAAGTCAGACCCCCAAAAGCGGTACAAGTCGTGTCGGAGTGTAGCCCAGAACACCCTGAGATACTACTGGAATACCTACCAGCAAATCTCCTGCCTTGGCCAAGGACTTTTCATGTTCTGGCTCTCCTAGACACAGCACGACCTCACCCCCAAAACCGGGAGAGACGAACCCCTGAAGATCCGCTCACTGCCTCCATGTGGCTCGGGACTGTATCCAACTAAAACCTGTTTGCACTGTTGGAGGTAGTGCCCTCAGAGTCAATTATTGGATCACAGGCACGTGATTGCAATGATTGAGGGAGGACCTATCCCGGTACGACAGTCTTACTCGAGATGATAGTATGCTATCTGGTTTACCTTTATCATCGTGTACTGCTTTAGGTGACATGACAGGTCACTATTGCACGTTGATAGAGCCCCTAGGATTCTTGCTTGACTGCCAGCAGTATGAGGGCGATCATATAAGTGAGAGCTGGAGTCTATACGCACATCCTTAAAAGGTCCCTAGTCGTGGGAGTTTCGAGACAGGGCATCGATACTCCAGAGTAGACTAGTGTATACAGTCGAGACCCCGACGAGGGGCGGTGGCCGTTCTCACAAGCCACTGGTGTCAGTTGGTTCACCTAAGATGTATACAGGTGCTCATTGGGTTATGAGTACACCGGACAGGACTCGCCGGGAACATGCTAGTTGGTCTTATACCTGACGTCAGATAGCAGTTCCCAGGTGACATGTGTACAGGTTAGTTCATCGACCTGGGGATCGTCATTTGTCTCGTGTGAGTTCCCACTGTGCTTTGATTACTACCCTACCACGGCTCAAAGGAGTCGTGCAAACAGGTTTTAGTTGGGTACAGTCCCGAGCCACATGGAGGCAGTGAGCGGATCTTCGGGGGTTTCGTCTCTCCCGGTATTGGGAGTGAGGTCGCGCTGTGTCTAGGAGAGCCATTACACGAAGTCCTTGGCCAAGGCAGGAGATTTACTGGTAGGTATTCCAGTAGTATCTCAGGGTGTTCTGGGCTACACTCCGACACGACTTGTACCGCTTTTAGGGGTCTGACTTTTACCCACCCCCTAGGCCCGACATGCGATGCTCATAGACGAACGGACCGGACTGTACGGATATTGTCACTGACAGGCTCAGTAGGGTGTCAGCATGAGTTCGCTCATCGACGTCCCTTTTAGTCAATAGCTGGTGGCCCGTTACGTATTGGCTTATACCTCTGACGTGCTAGTGGTTAAATCCACAGCCATAGTATTGACGAGTCTTTAGAGTCCACCACACTTTCAGTTACTCAGCTTTCGGGCGAAACGCTGTAGAGGCCGTATGGAGATATGGCAGGGTCCGATCAGATACGTGCGGTATTGCACGGATCAGGATCGGACGGTTTGTACTAGTGGCCGTATGGTTATATGGCAAGGTTCGATCAGATACGTGCGGTATTGCACGGATCAGGATCGGACGGACATTACTAGCCGGCTTTGGTTTAAGCCGGATCCTAGTATAGTACAGTGTAGATTTTGTCTCTTTGCATTTGTATCCGGACGGAATACAGATGCGGGTGTGTATGCACAGTATCGGGGTTTTCCTGTAATTTATTACGGGACCAGTTTTCTGGAGTTGCCAGTTTGCATTCCGTTCCGGCCGGTTTTTCGTTTGTTCTTTCCCGGCCGGACTTTTCCGATGGAGGGGGTTATTTGCAATTGTGCAAATAACTTTTGTGGAGGGGGTTTATTGCATTAGTCTTGATATGATAAGCATCTTTGCTTTTTCCTCCATGTTGCTTTAATGAGATTTGAAATGGGTATGGTTTGGATAAAGGTTTGTGATGATTATGTTTGTTTAGGGTCACCACTTCCTTCATCCTACACTCACCTCCCTCTTATGTTTTTGTTTTCCTCCACCACCTTTTCCTACAAGAATAGGCCGGCCAAGATTTTAGGGAGAGAGAGAGTGGTTCATTTTGTGAGGAGATATATTTGTTCATATCATTTTTGCATACAAAAATTGATAGCTTCATTTCCCTCCAAAGCTCAATCTTCATTCCTCCATCCAAAGGCAACTAACCCCAAAGTGAGACATGCACTCTGCACTACACTTCCTACAGCAAATCTTGGACGCGTCGATTCGCCAGCTTCGCGCCCGAGTTGCCTCGGTATTGAGGTGGGAGCCCGTAAAAGCTACAGGCGATGTGGTGCCCTTTCCGACGAGGAGGAGACGGACGGAGATCCCGCGAGGAGATCGGAGTGGAGATGAAGACCGGAGGACTCGGATCAGTCGGTACATCTCTTCCCTTTCTTGTTAGTAGCTTAGACTAGTTTAATGGCACGATCCGGGGTTTAGTGCGCGGTGGTGCCGGTTTGCTAAGTCCGCAAAAAATTAAAGTTGATCACCGCTTCCGCATTCCGGCGTCGGATTGACGGCCGGGGCGCCGCCGTGCAATTACAGTGGTATCAGAGCCTCGCCATTAACTTCGTCTAGCTTCGTTTGATGTGTTTTGCATTTCCGATCGACCAAAATTCCAAAATCTACATTTTCCTTTACATCAGTTTTCTGTTGAAATTTTTTGGGCTCTAAAAATTTTTCAGGTGGTCTCAGAATGATGTGCAGGGAGTTCTAAGACATCTGGGAAAATTCGAGTCATTGACCTTACAACAGGAGCGCGGAACCGTGGCCAATACCCACTTGGGGCCGCTGTTCCGCCGCAGTTTGTATGGATCAATGGGCCGGGTTTTTCTAGTGGGCTTCTGGACTTAAATTAGGGGTTTTGGAATATTAAAATTGGGCCAATTATTTCTGTGAGTGCTACAGTATTGTTTGGGGGCCCACTTGTTAATTTTTTGGTCAATCGGAAAATTTTAAACACATTTTTCACAGTATTTACATTATATCTGCGACCGTGAATGTCACTCGATCGGTAAATCCAGTCTAACTGCTATAGCCCGGTTAGACGGATTTGCGAACGTGACTTTCACGTTGATGTTCTGTGTTTTGCTGTGATGTTGCGGATCGGTCGTGGGGGATAGCATGGATGCAATGCTAGTACTGTTTCTGTTGTATTATGTACATTTGATATTGCGGGGTGAGCGTCCGACATGTGGACTGCCGTCACTGCCTGTTTGTATTATTCTTTTGGGGCACGACCTGGTTGCGGTCGATGTACCCGGTGTTTGTATATTTTACTTTCTGTACTAGGGTTACCCCGCGGAGGGGTGGACGGATAGCCGGGTTCTAGAGGGCAACAAGCCCGCATATCATGGCATTGGGACGGAGGGGGCTTCACTCCAGGATTGGCTGGCTATTCGCCGCACTCGTAGGGGGTATAGGATTTCATTGCACAGGCTATCCACACGACCAGGGGAACGTCGGGTTTCAGTAGTGGCTCTGTGAAACCCGGGGATCCCAGATATCTGTATTGTTCTGTGATGCTGTACATTTCTGTGATGTTGCATTTTATTCACGCCTTGAGCGAAATACTATATATTGGTATATATATTAGTAGATGTTGTATATGTTTTTCATCCGCGCTAGTCCAGTCCCCGCTCTGCCGTTAGTTAGCTAACCTAACGGGTGATGACGGGACCCAGTGGCGAATGCGGATGGCATATACGTACGTCAGTATATTTTCGTTCTTTGTGGTGTGATCAATTGGTGGGACTGCGTTGATTCGGATCAATGCAAGTTAAACAAACCTATTCTGATGTTGTTGGAACACTTTTCAAAAGGCTGTTATTGCAAGGACGTTCACTTTTGTTTTGCATCATGGTATTCATTTGGAATATCCTGCTCCTCAGTCGACGAGGCAAGGGCCGAGATCCCTTCACCGGGAGTGACCCCTTGGACAGAAGTTTGCGTCAGGGCACTAACTTCACTATAGCCGATTACTTTTGCTTTGCACAGTGATATTCGGTTATGAATATCCAGCACCCCATTCTACGGGGAAAGAGCCGAGATCCCTTCACCGGGAGTGACCTCTTTAGTAAAGGTTTTCGTCACTATATTTTCTAAAAAGCTATCCGTTCCTTCAACAATATCAAGTTCATTACGTTAAAGGTTTTCGCCAGAAACCATTCGTAGCCCTCCATCATTTCAGTTAAATATTCGGTAGTATTCAAGCTATGTATTTTGACCTCACGCCAAGGCATAGTGTTTGGTAGTTGCCGGGTATTTATCTGTTGCATAGATAGATGCGTTGGTTTGGGACAGTCGTACTACTATTTTGGCCTACGTCAAGGGTATGTACGGGTGGGTTCAAATTAACCTGGACAATGATGGGTAGAACTTGACATGTGACTTATGATATTTTGACCTCACGCCAAGGTCATAAGAGCATGGGGTAGAAATCACATCGGGAGTTTCAAAAGAACTGAAACTTGCCAGATATGCGCATACCTTCTGGAGTGTGATAGCGTGAGCGGATTCCGTCACGTTATCATGCGATGAGAGTTGGATCCCGATTCCCACTGATGAGTTGGTTTACTCCACGGATGACCCCGACTAATTCTTCTTTCAGGTTTGGAGGAGAATTTGAGGTACAGTGGGAGGTTTCCAGATTAGATAAATTGGCAACCATTCTGATCTAGGTTAGAGTGCACGCTGAGTGTTTCTTTTCTCTCTCTCTTTGGCAGCGGCCATTGACCCGACCCTAGACTTTGACTCAGTGACCAAGTTGACCGAACCTTCTTAACACTGGCTTTTGGATTGTCAGAGTTGCAGACCTCATTGCCACTCCTACTTTTACCCTTTTCTCCAGGACACCCCGTATTACTGCGAACGTCCACTTCCATTGGACAAAGCCATCGTATGGTTAGATACGAACTCGAAGGAATTCGAGGATGGTTTCCGGTTCTGGAGAAAACGGATAAGATTTATTCAGTTGTCTTTTCCTTTTTTGCCTCCTCTCAAGTTACGAGTACTCCTTAGTTTAGGAGATAGTACACCTATTACGCAAATTGGATAGTCTTCTTCCAAACTTTAGGCTGGTGCCGAACAGTGGGGGATGAAGAAAACCAATTAGCCTAAACGGTGTGCAGAAGGTATTAAGATTAAGACAAAGCAAGGGATTAGTAAGAGGGCAAAGTAAATTGCGACTGATATTCACGACCAAACCAAGTATTTCTTCGCCAATCCTAAATCACCTTTATATTTCTCCAGGACACTCCGTATCACTACGAAGATCCACAGTTTATTGGATACTCCATCGTATGGTTATATACGAACTCGAAAGGAACTTGTTCCAGTTCGGGGATGGATTCTGGTCCAGGAGAAATAGGAATAAGGTTTATTCGGTTGTCTTCACCTTCTCTCGCATTGCGAGTGCTCCTAGGACTAGGACAGTACACCCATTATGCTTATTGGATAGTCTTCTTCCAAACCATAGGCTGGTGCCGAACGGTAGGGAAGGAAGAAAACCATTTGGCCTAAGGGGTGTGCAGAAGGTAACGACTAAAGACATATAAAGGGATTTGGAGAGGTGGCAAAGAATTATACGGTTATAGTTATGAATCTGGATAATGGTAGAGACATTACTAAGAATACCAGGATACCCCATCGAAACATTTCAATGTTTCAGTTCAACTGTGTACTGTTAAAAGAAAACTGATTTCCCGATTAGACACTTGCTCCAGGGTATGTATTTACCAGGTATGATTCTCACATCTGTATGGTTTTACAGATGATGAGTGGGAGTAAATTATTGGGAATTAGGTGACCATCCTCATTATATCGGGATTCTTTGTAATTGGTGATATTTGAGGAAGCCACCTGGGCTGTTTGCGGGTCGGCAAATATTTGGTTTTGAATATCCGCTGTTTGTGCACCAATTTCAAATTGATATATCTGTACGTCTATTTTCATAGAGTGAGATATACCTTTTGATATTATGTCGATGACATTTACCTATATCAGTGGATGGTTAGGTAAGGAGCATTAAACAGCGGTGTAATTCTTCTTAACCATAAGTACAGTTTTCAACCTACGACACACAGTGAAAGAGTTGTTAGACTCAGCGGACTTATACAGAGTATTGTATGTTGTCCAGTGTCCATTAGGACAGAGGGGTTGGTCCTCATACTATGTTCTGTTTACTTTTAACTTCTCTAGTTCTTAGACATGTGTTTCGTAGAAACACAGGGTCTAAGTTTTGAGGAGTTATAGGTATTTGAATAGAGTAGAGAACCAGGTGTAGCAAGTATCGGGATTCTTCAAGGTGATCGAAGATGTAGATACTTGTGTATGGTATTCAGTTGATAGTAATGATAAAGAGAAATTGCTTCTCTTTCAGGTTACTCATAATTGGAAGCATTCCTAAGTTGAGTAACGCTGATCAGCCTCTCTCCATTTAGTTGACATGCACTGGAGACAGCTGCATGATTTGAATCTGGTTCAATTAAATCAGTGCCTCTGGTTCTATATTGGATATAGTACAGTTCATATCTTAACATTGTTAAGGTACGGGGAGTTGTCCGGCTTATGATTAAAACCAGACTCTGGATAACTCAAGGCACGTTTCTGTAATGGCTGTTTGTGGGTTGACCCAGGCTATGACGAGGGTTGACTTTCTACCATAAGAAAGATCAATAGTGATATTGTTCTTGACTCGCCACAGTTTTAATAAAAATGGATTTTTTCAAAAACAGTAGTGGGAGTATGGTAGAACTGGAAGTGATTCCAGAACCGCAAACGATTACAGAAGATTTGATAAGGAACCTAAAGATTCGATCTGATTTGACATCCCATTGGCCACTCCGCAGATAAGGTGGGTAACTTCAGGCACCCGAGAGGTACTCCGGTAGCCTCAAGGACGGTGACAGGGAAGTTCTTGTTTACCCACACTTGCCATTGTTGTTGTTCCAGACTGCGAGACCCGGCAGGAGGATGAGTATAGCGTCGTTCTAAACTAGCTTTAAAAGTGCACGTCTATATGACTCTGCCAGAGGGTTGTCATAGTCAGTGGAAGCAGCGGAAGCATTGGTGGACATCAGGCTTATGTCTATTCATAGACTAAAGCAGATATAGCGGAGATAGATCATCTATTTCTGATGTGACAATCATAGGTTTGACGTCATCAGAATAGGGGATGGATCTGTTGAGAAGGTAGTAGGGTGTGATATCCTGGTATTGGATGACATACACAAAGTAGGAAGTGATATTCCTGTACTACGATCGGTTATACTTTGGTCGTCACACAGTAGTTTCTCCACAAGGGACTTGGACATTATATCAGACACACTGGTTACTAGATCTATGTTTTTAGATCTAGATTTGGGTGGTTTCCCAATCGGGTACCTTGACAGCATTCTAAGAGTATTTAGAATGGACGACTCCTGGCACGGTGGTGTACCTGCAGGTGATGGAGTCACCCTCTCTAAAGGTGTCTTATAGACTAAAGTAGAGAGGGATGTGCATGATTGGCAGATCACTTGCTTAGGCAATTGAGACAATCATGTGATGTCAAGCACCACACCAGATGTTGTTCTTGCACTAGATGCAATAAGTTGACATTGATCCAATCCTGGAGAAACAGTCGGAAGCAGTTTTAGAACATAAGTGAATGTTCTAGGGATATGATAACGACTGCCTCCTTTAGGAGACGGTTATCACTCCAGGCTTCCAAGGTGACATGGACGACAAGGAGGTTGTCAGAGTTATAGTTTTCCCTCTAACGAGGGACAGTATTTTGGACAGGTGGTCCAAGGCAATACTGAGGGAGGCATGGCGCTTGATACTGATTAAGTTCAGTTGACGATACAGTCTAAGAAGTTTGGATTTGGAGTTCATTTATGAACCAGGTCCCATCAGACATCCAGACATTCTAAGACAGGTATTGCTCATTTCGGGAGATAGCTTTCTCCGCGAACTTGAGATATAGAGAGACATAGAAAGAAATTTCAAGGCGGATCCACTCGCTGAGGCTATTCCTTGAACGCAATAGTTTCACAAACGAGCTTTGTGAGACTGACCAGTAGAGGAGTTGGGTGTTCGGTATCACACGGGCTGTGAGTATGCGACATCGCAAAAATTAGCCTTGAGTGCAAGTGGGAGATTGTTGGAGGTAGTGCCCTCAGAGTCAATTATTGGAAAACAGGCACGTGATTGCAATGATTGAGGGAGGACCTATCCCGGTACGACAGTCTTACTCGAGATGATAGTATGCTATCTGGTTTACCTTTATCATCGTGTACTGCTTTAGGTGACATGACAGGTCACTATTGCACGTTGATAGAGCCCCTAGGATTCTTGCTTGACTGCCAGCAGTATGAGGGCAATCATATAAGTGAGAGCTGGAGTCTATACGCACATCCTTAAAAGGTCCCTAGTCGTGGGAGTTTCGAGACAGGGCATCGATACTCCAGAGTAGACTAGTGTATACAGTCGAGACCCCGACGAGGGGCGGTGGCCGGTCTCACAAGCCACTGGTGTCAGTTGGTTCACCTAAGATGTATACAGGTGCTCATTGGGTTATGAGTACACCGGACAGGACTCGCCGGGAACATGCTAGTTGGTCTTATACCTGACGTCAGATAGCAGTTCCCAGGTGACATGTGTACAGGTTAGTTCATCGACCTGGGGATCGTTATTTGTCTCGTGTGAGTTCCCACTGTGCTTTGATTACTACCCTACCACGGCTCAAAGGAGTCGTGCAAACAGGTTTTAGTTGGGTACAGTCCCGAGCCACATGGAGGCAGTGAGCGGATCTTCGGGGGTTTCGTCTCTCCCGGTATTGGGGGTGAGGTCGCGCTGTGTCTAGGAGAGCCATTACACGAAGTCCTTGGCCAAGACAGGAGATTTACTGGTAGGTATTCCAGTAGTATCTCAGGGTGTTCTGGGCTACACTCCGACACGACTTGTACCGCTTTTGGGGGTCTGACTTTTACCCACCCCCTAGGCCCGACATGCGATGCTCATAGACGAACGGACCGGACTGTACGGATATTGTCACTGACAGGCTCAGTAGGGTGTCAGCATGAGTTCGCTCATCGACGTCCCTTTTAGTCAATAGCTGGTGGCCCGTTACGTATTGGCTTATACCTCTGACGTGCTAGTGGTTAAATCCACAGCCATAGTATTGACGAGTCTTTAGAGTCCACCACACTTTCAGTTACTCAGCTTTCGGGCGAAACGCTGTAGAGGCCGTATGGAGATATGGCAGGGTCCGATCAGATACGTGCGGTATTGCACGGATCAGGATCGGACGGTTTGTACTAGTGGCCGTATGGTTATATGGCAAGGTTCGATCAGATACGTGCGGTATTGTACGGATCAGGATCGGACGGACATTACTAGCCGGCTTTGGTTTAAGCCGGATCCTAGTATAGTACAGTGTAGATTTTGTCTCTTTGCATTTGTATCCGGACGGAATACAGATGCGGGTGTGTATGCAAAGTATCGGGGTTTTCCTGTAATTTATTACGGGACCAGTTTTCTGGAGTTGCCAGTTTGCATTCCGTTCCGGCCGGTTTTTCGTTTGTTCTTTCCCGGCCGGACTTTTCCGATGGAGGGGGTTATTTGCAATTGTGCAAATAACTTTTGTGGAGGGGGTTTATTGCATTAGTCTTGATATGATAAGCATCTTTGCTTTTTCCTCCATGTTGCTTTAATGAGATTTGAAATGGGTATGGTTTGGATAAAGGTTTGTGATGATTATGTTTGTTTAGGGTCACCACTTCCTTCATCCTACACTCACCTCCCTCTTATGTTTTTGTTTTCCTCCACCACCTTTTCCTACAAGAATAGGCCGGCCAAGATTTTAGGGAGAGAGAGAGTGGTTCATTTTGTGAGGAGATATATTTGTTCATATCATTTTTGCATACAAAAATTGATAGCTTCATTTCCCTCCAAAGCTCAATCTTCATTCCTCCATCCAAAGGCAACTAACCCCAAAGTGAGACATGCACTCTGCACTACACTTCCTACAGCAAATCTTGGACGCGTCGATTCGCCAGCTTCGCGCCCGAGTTGCCTCGGTATTGAGGTGGGAGCCCGTAAAAGCTACAGGCGATGTGGTGCCCTTTCCGACGAGGAGGAGACGGACGGAGATCCCGCGAGGAGATCGGAGTGGAGATGAAGACCGGAGGACTCGGATCAGTCGGTACATCTCTTCCCTTTCTTGTTAGTAGCTTAGACTAGTTTAATGGCACGATCCGGGGTTTAGTGCGCGGTGGTGCCGGTTTGCTAAGTCCGCAAAAAATTAAAGTTGATCACCGCTTCCGCATTCCGGCGTCGGATTGACGGCCGGGGCGCCGCCGTGCACTTACATGCACGACTCCTTTGAGCCGTGGTAGGGTAGCAATCAAAGTACAGTGGGAACTCACACGAGACAAATGACGATCTCAGGTCGATGAACTAACCTGTACACATGTCACCAGGGAACTGCTATCTGACGTCTGGTATAATCCCAACTAGCAGGTTCCCGGTGAGTCCTGTCCGGTGTACTCATAACCCAATGAGCACCTGTATACATGTTAGGTGAACCAACTGACACCAGTGGCTTGTGAGACCGGCCACCGCCCCTCGTCGGGGTCTCGACTGTATACACTAGTCTATTCTGGAGAATCGATGCCCTGTCTCGAAACTCCCTCGACTAGGGACCATTTAAGGATGTGCTTATAGACCCCAGCTCCCACTTATATGATCGCCCTCATACTGCTGGAAGTCAAGCAAGAATCCTAGGGGCTTTATCAACATGTAATAGCGACTCGAAAGGTCACCTAAAGCAGTACACGATGATAAAGATAAACCAGATAGCATACTATCATCTCGAGTAAGACTGTCCTACTGGGACAGGTCCTCCCCTCAATCATTGCAATCACGTGACTGTGATCCAATAATTGACTCTGAGGGCACTATCTCCAACACCATTAACCCTATAATAGCTAACTACAAAGATGTTAGAATGGCTATACCGATCGATTCGTTTCCTTCGGTCTTTAGCCACCATCCCAAGCTCCTCGCGGCTGCTCCAACGTGTAGGGTTCCTAGGCACTCTTGTGAGGGTTCATAAGACATCAACCATGCCCGAATAAAATTTTAGACGTGCCGAACAACCCAAAGCCGGGATCTTTGCTAGATTATTAGGGTTTAACATGCAAGTAAACATCTTTACTACTATGTGTGAGGGATTACAACTTTTGTAGTCCGCTCCTTCACTTCATAAGCTCCGAGTAGAAGTCCCTTCGCCGTGATCCATGATCTCCCAGACTCAAGAGAGGCTCCACGACTCGAACGATCCATGCTAGCTTGTAGTGTTCCGTTTCTCCGATGATCTACGTCGAAGTTGCTATAACTCAAGCTCTCTCACTCTAATGAAGTGAACACCCTAATCTAATGGGCTAGATTAGATGAGGATGATGGAGTAGTATTTATGCTTTCTTTTTATATCATATTCTCACAAGAAATCATCACAAAAGGAAAATCTAGCAAGCTTTCTCAAAGCTCAAGAGAGAAGAAGATGATGAAAAATGAGATAATCCTTTTGTGATGAATAATAGAAATGAATATATGATTAATCATGGAACCATGATCAAGGATGACAAGGATAACCTTTGTAGAGAATAAACTAGGGCTAGGGTTTGGTTAGGTTAAAGAGTGAGTCATGGATAAATATCAACATAATATCTTTCTCATGACAAAAGGAATTCTTTCTAGAATGTGCAAGAAAGAGCTAACCCTAATCAAACCCTAACCTTACTTTATCTCTACTAAACATGTTCCATTATTAATCATATCATGTTACTATAATATATATCACATATATATTATATATTTGTAACAAAAGAAAATAATACAATTAACATATATCACATATATATCAATGTATTATCCGGTTAGAAAATGAAATAATAAAGTGAACCAATATTAGATAATGTAATACAATATATCATATATATTATTATACATTAAATTATCGAATCAACACTTGATCCGACAATCCGGCTACATCAAATATAACCGACTAATATATCATGTACCGATTCATCGAATCAACACTTGATCCGATGACCCGGTTCATATCTAAATATCGCAAGAATATAATACGGTATCTCATATCGCATTATCTTCAGTCCTGCGCATATCACATATATGCCTCTACTCCGTTTTGCCTTAGCCAAGAAACCTCTGTGTAGGACTCTAAAGAATCGTCAATACGCGGGTAGCAGGTGATGATCATATCAAACACCCACAAGCTGCAAGCGGTCAGCTAAACGTAACAGCCACCCAGATATTGATCGATCAGAAGATCAACAAGCTAGCCTGTACGTTCTTCTATGAATCCAATCAGCAACACTCCCTTACAGTCCGGTCTCTTCGTCTGATATGTCACATATCAAGTCTAGGGATGGTATACGTCAAATCCCAGTAACCGATAAGTCGTGTCGGTGTGTGGCTCATAACGGGTCGAGAAACTACTGGAAACACTTACCAGTAAATCTCTATATCATCCCTAGCCAGGGACTTCCAGTTATAACCAATCGAACACAGCACAACATCAACTCCCTATACCGGGAGAGACGAATCCCCTCCTATCGCTCATTGCTTCCATGTGATTCGGGACTGTACCCAAAAGCCACCGTTTTGCACGCCTTCTTGGACGTGGTAAGGTGGAAATCAAAGCACAGTGGGAATCACACAAGACTCTATGACGATCTCGGGTCTACAGACTACCCTATACCGGTGTCACCGGAGAACTGCCATCTGACGTATGGTATATCACCATCTGGGAGTTCTCGGCGAGTCCGTCCAGTGTACCCAGTCTCCACTGAGCACCCGTACACCATCTCTGATGTCAAACACCGATGGATATGGGATCATCCATAGCCCATCATATGGGTCAAGATGCGTATACGCTAGTCTACTCTGGTGTATCGATGCCCTGTCTCGATATACCCTCGACTAGGAACAGTTATAGGATGTACTCATTTACTACCGTGGCCCCACTAGTATGATCTCATCATAGTCCCAGAAGTCGAGTACAGATCCTAAGGGCTTTATCAACATGTGAGAGAAAGACAGTAAACCAGTACAAGTCAACATGTTAAGATAAAGTGAAACCAAATAGCATACTATCATGACGAGCAAGAAAGTCCTCTCTATATATATCCAAGCATCCATCATAATATACATCATATGTACAACAATGGCCTCTAGGGCATATACATAACTAACAAAATGAAGTTCGCTCTCCGATCTCGCTCGTCGAAATGGCACCACGTCAAAGATTCTTTATACGGGCTCTCGCTTCAAAACCGAAGCAAATCGGACATGAAGTTTGCTAGCCAACATGTCCAAGGTATAGTAGAGATAGTGTGTGATTACTTTGTCTCAAAACACCCATGGATTCTCAACTCAGGAGAGGGATGGGTGGAGGTTGAAGAAGATGCCAATGGAGGAAGAGATGAGCTCAAGAAAGAGAAGCAAGTGAAGAAAAAGGCTTGTGTCTTGTGTAAGATATTTTGATAGCTCATATATATCCTCAAGAATTATCCCATGCCATAACAAAACAGCCCACTCTCTCTAAAATAACCCACACAAGCAAAAAAAATCTCAAGAAATCAATCCATGTCACAATAAATGGCCACATGAACCAAGACCATGAGTCACCATGTACATATGACATGAAATGATGCATATGGACAAAACTTGCACTCACATTTTCCTCCACTATACATTTAAACTAAATGTTTAATCCAACAAAAAGAAATGGCATCAACTAAAGTAAACTCATGACGGATCACAAGAATGCACATCATCTGTATATACATACCCTCATCCGTATTCCGACTGAATACGAATACTACGAGATGAAAGTAATCCAACAATCTAATACTAGGATCCGGCTTAAACTAAAGCCAACTAGTATGATCCGTCTGATCATGATCCGTGCACAAGTGCACATATATGATCAAACCCTGCCATAAAACCATACGGCCTCTACAACGTTTCGCCTGAACTAGAGAAACTTTCTTTGGGGGACTCTAAAGACTCTTCAATACGCTGGCAGTGGGTTTAACCACAAGCACGTCAGTGGTACTAGCTGTACGTAATGGCTGCCTAGGTATTGAGCGAAAGGGAAGCTGACGAGCGAACTCATCCTGAAACCCTACTGAGCCTATCTGTGACAATCTCCATACAGTCCGGTCTGTTCGACTAAGAGTATCGCATATCGGGCCTAGGAGGATGGTAAACGTCAGACCCCCAATAGCGGTATAAGTCGTGTCAGAGTGTAGCCCAGAACACCTTGAGAAACTACTGGAATACCTACCAGTAAATCTCACTTGCCTTGGCCAAAGACTTTGTGTAATGGCTCTCCAAACACAGCGCGATATCAACCCCCAATACCGGGAGAGACGAATATTGTCTAACCGCCACTGCCTCCAAGTACTTCTGGACTGCACCCAACTACTATCTGTTTGCACGACTCCTTTGAGCCATGGTAGGGTAGCAATCAAAGAACAGTGGGAACACACTTGAGGCAAAGTAGCAGTGTCAAGTCAACGAACTAAGTTGTACACGTGTCACCTGGGAACTGCTCCTGACGATAGGTATAGTACCAATCAACAGTGCCCCTGCGAGTCCGTCCGGTGTACTCATAACCCAATGAGCACCTGTATACTATCTTAGGTGAACCAACTGACACCAATGGCTAGTGAAATCGGCCATCGCCCCTCGTCGGGGTCTCGATAGTATACACTAGTCTACTATCGGAGTATCGATGTCCGGTCTCGAAACTCCCACGACTAGGGACACTTTAAGGATGTGCTTATAGACTACCCAACTCTTACGTATATGATCGCCATCATACTGCTGGTAGTCAAGCAAGAATCCTATGGGCTCTATCAACAAGTAATAGTGATCTGTAATGTCACCTGAAGTATGTACACGATGATAAAGACAAACCAGATAGCATACTATCATCTCGAGTAAGACTGTCCTACCGGTATAGGTCCTCCCTCAATCATTACAATCACGTGCCTGCGATCCAATAATTGACTTTGAGGGCACTATAGCTAACACACTACGCCTTAACATAGTCAACAAACGTAGCACGAATACTAAGTAGTACTTATCTGAAATGACGGAAGGCTACGACAGGTTTTTAAGAAAACCTTTTGCGTAATGAACATGATATCGTTGTAGAATCGAGTGATTTTGAAAAAGAGTGTTTTGAGGCTTTTACTAGTTTTTCTAAAGAGGTCACTCCCGGTGAAGGGATCTCGGCTCTTTCCATATCGAATAAGGTGCAGGATATTTCACAAATACCGCTATGCAAAGCAAAAACTATAGAAGCAATCAAAAGACAAACCGAGTGGGTTGTAGCATCTGCCAGTTTCGCTAAAGAGGTCACTCCCGGTGAAGGGATCTTGGCTCTTTCCTTATCGAATATGGTGCTGGATATTCTACAAGGAATACCGCTATGCAACGCAAAAACTAGAGCTACCATCTTTTAAAACAAGTTTCTACAACATCTTTAGGTTTCTTTTCTTTTCATTAATCTCATTAATGAAGTCCCATTAATTATGCTTCCCAAGCATCACATATGAAACGAAAGAAGCAATATTAATTATATCCCATATATATAATATAGGCATTCGTCTCAGAACATATCAAGTGATCACATCACAAAATATCAGCAGCAGAAGAATCATATATGAAATATTGGATATACTAGGAATTCCATGTTTTAAATTAAGCCAGTATAAAACACGGATTCCACGGTCGCGATGAATAGCCAAACCCACATCCCTAGACCCCTATGAGAGTGGCAAGCAACCCTTCCAATTCTAGAGTTAGGAGACCCGGTCTCGACTCCTTGAGATGGTCTCCTACTGGACCCTAGAACCCGGTTACTTGTGCTCTCCTCCTTGGGTCTATCCTAATGTGGAAAAGTAAATAATATACATCAATGGTGACAACATCCTCAACCCGGAAGTGCCCCAATAAAAGAATATTACATACAAGCTTTTACATGAATGAAAATGAAAAACTCTCATCTCACATAAAAAAACCCGGCTATTCAAAACACGACTATCCAATATAACATATCACAGCAACACATAACATCACATGTCATCAACATAAGTAAATATGTGTATCCCAATTGTCGTTGACGTATAGCAATGAAACTGGTGATGCACCACATATTACACTTACGGTCGCAGAAAAGAAAGTGAAAAACTACAACAGTTGGAATCCGCAACCACCTTAGACGTCATAAACCCAACGCATCACATACATTGGATTTCATGCTCAACTAGATGAATTCCTTAGACATCACATGCCTAACAATTATAAACCCAGCATTTTAGTCTCGATATTGAAAACACTTTTCAATAACCAATCGGGTAATTCAACAAGATTCCCGATAACCTGATCGAATGCTCGTCGGAAACTTCAGTAGACAGCCGCACCCCCGATGCCGTCGACGAAGTGCACTAAGGCGGAACACCGCGGCCGCGAGCACCCGAACGGATGCTTTTGGCGATGGGGTTCTCCTACAGTCACTTGGTTGGGGCGATGGGGCATGGCTATCTAGTAAGGTTACCCGGTGAGTATCCGCGTACACTACGTAATTGCGACGGACTTTTGATCAACATCAAAATCCTATGGCAACCGATCAAATGAGACTAAACCGCTAGATTTAAAAAATTCTAACTAGTTATCTCATAACTAATTGTAAGTCCATGCTACCTCTCCCGGTACTTTCGGGCATGCGGAATTTGGTGAAAAACAATTTTATAGAGGTGGTAACATGGACTCAAAACCGGATCTTTGTTAAACATCTAACTAACAACCTAAGTAGGAGTTGTTAACTACTCGGTTAGGGGGTTATACCTTTCTTTCTTGAACTCCTTCATCTTCAAGCCTCGATGGTTGTCTGGATCGGCTTCACCCCGTCGTCTCCTTGCGCCGAAGATCGATCCACCTGAAAGCTTCTACCTTTGGCTTCTTCTTCGGTCTTTGAAGAAACTAGTTCACTTGGTTTGCTAAACCTTATGAACTAGAGTGAGTAGAGAAGAGTGTGTTGGGATTTTCTCTATGGTTCTTGGTTCTCAACACATGAGACAAGTGAAACATAGACAAGAGAGAGAACAAGAGGAAGAGGGTGAGAGCAAGAGAATGAGAGAGCTCAAAACTAAGAGAGAGAAAAAAATTATAGAATGAGAAAGACTTTTCTCTCTTGGCTCACATAATCCAAAGCCATCATCACAAAAATAGTAATCAAGTATTGTGTAAATGGTTTAAGTCAAAATGGTTATATCATTTCATGCACTCAAATTGCATAAGAGAACAAGCAAGTGAAAAGTCTTTGCCATGAAATGATAGCCATTGTCATCATGATGGTCAACTAGTCCAACCTAGTCAACCGGTCAACAAAGTCAACAAGTCAACAAAGTTAACCCCTCAACAACCATGTCACCACAATACTTAATTAATATTATTGTTAATCATATATCATATTCTCATTAGGGTTGAACAAAAAGTCAATAGTCAAAAGTCAACAACCCTAATGAGAATCCTCTGCCTCTGTCTCTCCGTCAACTGTGCATACACACCCGCATCCGCGTTCCGAGGAACACGAATACATACTGGATAAAACCAATCCCAAAACGTACACTAGGATCTGGCTTAAACCAAAGCCCGCTAGTGTTAACTGTCCGGACACTGTACGTGCACAAGTGCACGGATGTGACCGAACCCTGTCGCAAAACCATGCGACCTGTCGCAAAACCATGCGACATCTACTCTTTTGCCTAAAGGTGAATAGCTTTCTGTGTGGGACTCTAAAGACTCGACACTACGCTGGCAGTGGGTTTAACCACAGACCGCAAGCGGCACTAGCTGTGCATAACGGTCCCCAGGTAGATGCCGACAAGAAGACTGACGAGATGAAACCCATCTGAACTCCTACTGAGCCTGCATGTGAAGTCTCCGTACAGTCCGGTCTGTTTGTCTGATACATCGCATGGCGGGCCTAGGGGGGCGGTAAACGCCAGTCCCCTAATAGCGGTACAAGTCGTGTCGGAGTGAAGCCCAAAACACCCTGAGATAACACTGGAAGCCTACCAATATATCTTGATTGCCCTGGCCAGGGACTACTCGTGTAATGGCTCTCCTAGACACAGCGCGATGTCAACCCCCAATACCGGGAGAGACGAATCCTGTCTAACCGTCACTGCCTCCAAGTGCTTCGGGACTGCACCCAACTACTACCTGTTTGCACAACTCCTTTGAGCCGTGGTAGGGTAGTAATCAAAGTACAGTGGGAACACACTCGAGGCGAAGTGACAGTGTCAAGTCAGCGGACTAAGCTGTACTCATGTCACCTGGGAACTGATAACTGACGATGGGTATAATACCAACTGGTCAGTTCCCGACGAGTCCTGTCCAGTGTACTCGTAACCTAACGAGCACCCGCATACTATCTCTAGTACGACGTACTGATGGCTGTGGGACAGACCATCTCCCACTTTGGGATGAGAAGCGGATGCACTAGTCTACTCCGGAGTATCGATGCCCTGTCTCGATAGTCCTGCGACTAGGGATCTGCATAAGGATGTGCTTATAGATTACCCAGCCCCCACTAGTGTGACTGCCATCACAACGCTGGTAATCAAGCAAAAGATCCTAAGGGCTCCAGTAATGTGTATCGGTGATATACTAAAATAAACACATGTACACATTGAAGTAGAAACAAACCAAGTAGCATACTACTATATTGAGCAAGATTGTATATACAAGGTGAATATCCCAAGCTTCCATTAAGTAATATACAAACTAGTATGATACAGTAATGGCCTCGAGGGCATATACACTAACAATCTCCCACTTGCACTAAGGCCATGTACTGGCGTATCGAAGACCTATCATCTCGAACAGCAGCTCGAACTGAGTCTGGGGTAGGGCCTTCGTGAGTGGATCTGCAGTGTTATCTTCTGAATTTACTCTCTTTACCTCGATCTCCCGGCGATCAATGATCTCCCTGATCAGGTGGAACCGCCTCAAAATGTGCTTGGACTTCTGATAGGACCTGGGTTCCTTCGCTAAAGCTATAGCGCCGTTGTTGTCACAATACAGCGGTATTGGATCAACAATGGTAGGAACCACCTGAAGTTCCGTGAGGAACTTCTTCATCCAGACAGCTTCCTTTGCGGTATCGCAAGCAGCTATGTACTCTGCTTTCATGGTTGAGTCAGCAACGGTTTCCTGCTTGGAACTCTTCCAGCAAACCGCCCCTCCATTGAGGGTAAAGACATAACCCGACATGGACTTGGAGTCATCCTTGTCACTCTGGAAGCTGGAGTCAGCAAAGGCCTCAATCTGGAGGTCTTTTCCGCCATACACCAAGAACATCTCCTTAGTCCTTCTTAGGTACTTGAGAATGTTCTTTACTGCTATCCAGTGTTTCTCCCCTGGGTTCGACAGATACCGTCTTACAACGCTCAATGCGTATGCTACATCTGGTCTGGTACATAACATTGCATACATAATAGAGCCTACCGCAGATGCGTAGGGTATTGATGATATGCGAGCCCTTTCCAAATCAGTCTTGGGAGACATCTCTTTGGAGAGGGTGATTCCGTGACAAGACGGTAGATTACCGCGCTCGGAATCTTCCATACTGAATCGTTTCAGTATGGTGTCGATGTACCTTGAATGTGAAAGTCCCAACATCCTGTTAGATCTATCACGATAGATCTGGATCCCCAGAATGTAGTTGGCATCGCCCAGGTCTTTCATGGAGAACCTCTGTGACAAGAATCCTTTGACTGATTGTAGCATAGGAATATCATTTCCTATTAGGAGAATGTCATCGATGTACAAGACGAGGAATACCACATTTCTCCCTACAATTTTACTGTAAATGAATGGTTCATCTGGGTTTTTGACAAAGTCGAATTCTTTGACAGTATCATCAAAGCAGATGTTCCAACTCCGTGATACCTGCTTAAGTCCATAGATGGACTTGAGCAACTTGCACACTTTACCGCTGCTCCCACTCTGAATGAATCCCTCTGGCTGATCCATATAGACGCACTCTTCCAATTTTCCATTTAGGAAAGTCGTCTTTACGTCCATCTGCCAGATCTCATAATCGTGGAAGGCAGCAATGGCAAGAAGGATCCGAATGGATTTAAGCATGGCTACCGGAGAAAAGGTCTCGTCCTAGTCCAAACCAGGTCTTTGACAAAAACCCTTTGCAACGAGCCTAGCTATATAGGTTTCAACCTGCCCATCTACACCAATCTTCTTTCTGAAGATCCATTTGCAGCCTACGGGTTTTACCCCTTCTGGAGAAAAGTCCAAAGTCCAAACTTTGTTGGTGTACATGGACTCCATCTCGGTCCGCATTGCATCCAGCCATTTTACCGAGTCACCGCTCTGAATGGCTTGCTGGAAGCTAGTAGGCTCATCATAATTAACTGTGCAATCCTCTCTATCCCTGTCTATGAGAAAACCGAAGTATCTCTCGGGCGGACAAGACTGCCTACTACTTCTGCGGAGCGGCGTAGGAATGTCCGGTTCTCCTGAAACGTCTTGTTCATCCAAGCTTTCAGTAACAGCTTGTGGTTCTGGAATTTCTTCCAGTTCTATTGCGCCCCCACTTATCTGATTTTCCAAAAATTCAGTTTCTAAGAAGTGGGCATGCAGAGAAGCAAAAACTTTTTGTTTTTCTGCGGAATAGAAAAGATACCCTCTGGAGTTCTTTGGGTATCCCACAAACTTACACAGTACTGAGCGTGCCTCGAGCTTATCCGCATGCTGCTTTTTTACAAAAGCTGGACATCCCCATACCTTAAGATACTTAAGACAGGGTTTCTTCCCACTCCACATCTGATATGGGGTGGTAGGCACGGTCTTGGTTGGAGCTTTGTTCAAGAGATATGCAGCTGCTTCTAGTGCTTAACCCCAGAAAGATCGCGGTAACTCAGCCTTACTCATCATGGAACGAACCATATCCAATAGGGTCCGATTCCGCCTTTCCGATACACCGTTGTGTTGTGGTGTGTATGGAGGAGTAAGTTGAGAGAGAATTCAATTCTCTTTTAAGTAGTCCAGAAACTCGGCACTCAAGTATTCTCCACCTCGATCCGATCTTAGAATCTTGATACTTTTGCCGGTTTGTTTTTCAACTTCATTCTTGTATTCTCGAAATTTCCCAAAGGCCTCGGATTTGTGCTTCATTAAGAAGACATGTCCATACCTAGAGAAATCATCTGTGAAAGTAATGAAGTATGAATAACCACTTCGCGCATGTGTAAACATTGGACCACACACATCACTGTGTATGAGTCCCAAGAGCTCGCTCGCTCTTTCTCCGCGTCCGGTGAACGGAGTCTTTGTCATCTTTCCCATGAGACAAGATTCACAAGTGGCATAAGACAGATACTCGAACGGATTCAAGTACCCTTCTTTATGTAACATAGTTAATCGTGTCTCATTAATGTGACCCAGTCTACAATGCCATAAGAAAGCCTGATTTGTTTCCGGAGACTTTCTTTTAAGTGTGTTCTGGACACTGAAAATCTGAGCTTGATTTAACACGTATATTCCGTTCTGTAATGTACCTGAAAGGTTCCTAGGCACTCTAGTGAGGTCTCATAAGGAATCGAACATGCCAATTTAAAAAAAATGGTGCCGAGAAACCCTAGACTACGGATCTTAGACTAGATGCTTAGGCGAAACAAGAAACTAGTTAACTATTTAACTAGAAGTTAGATGCTACAACCTTTGTAGATCCGGTTCCCCACTTCCTTAGCTCCATGTGGGTGTGCTCTCACTGTCCATCATGAATCCTAGACTCATTCGTCGGCTTCATCGGAAAAACGGGCGAGCAAGGTCGTCGGCTTCGTGTCAAAGACGATCTACGTCGAGGTTGCACTAGTTCAATCTCCGACTTCACCAAGTAGTGAAACTTGTGAAGAAAACACCCAAAACCACTTGGCAAGAGGTAGAGGATGAAGAAATAGGAGGTGGGTTCACTTTAGATTTGGATTTTACTCACTAGAACTCAAGTTGCCATTAATGGCATCAAGGTTCTTACTTGAAGAAGAAGAAGAAGATGATAGAATTATGATAAGTTCTTTAAAAGAAAAAGAAAAACTATACTTATCATAACTCTAACTAAAGTTAAGTGTAGAGAATAAACCATGGTTAGTAGAGTGGGTTAGGGTTAAGCAAGATGACAAGAATGGTTACTAAAGTCAAGGGTTCATAAAGCTTCATATAAGAAACAAAAATTGCCACCATTCTCATTTAAACTTATCCAAATAAATGAATAAACAAATAAATGAATAAATAAATATGCAAAACCCTAATTATCATAATAACCATGGTTTAATTCTATTCACTTAACCATATGATCAAGTATCATCAAACATGATACAAAAAAAGTGCACAAAAGTATATCACATATACAATGTGCAATCCAAGTGAGAAAAATCCGTTTAAAGTGAACCAATACTAGTTAATGCAAAGTAATATATCAAATATATAATTATACATTAAATCATTAAATCAACACTTGATTCAATGATCCGGTCATGTCGCACATGACCGACTAGTATTCAATGTATCGGCTTATCGAATCGATCTTCGATTCGATAACTAGGTTATATCGAATATGACCATTCGATACATATATCGCGAGAATGGAATACGGTATCACATACACGCATTATTATCGGTCCTGCACATATCTCATATGCGCTCCTATTTCGTTTCGCTTGAGCCAGGAAACCTCTGTGTAGGACTCTAAAGACTCGTCAATACGCCGGTAGCAGATGATGATCATATCAAACACCCACAAGCCGCAAGCGGTCTGCTAAACATAACGGCCACCCGGGTATTGAGCGATCAGAAGATCGATGAGCTAGCCCGCTCACACTCCTGCGAATCCGACCAGTAACACTTACCGTACAGTCCGGTCTCTTCGTCTGATATGTCGCATATCAAGTCTAGGGGTGGTAAACGTCAGACCCCAATAACCCGATAAGTCGTGCCGATGTGAGGCTCGTAACGGGTCGAGAAACTACTGGTAACACTTACCAGCAAATCTCTGATCAGCCCTGGCCAGGGACTTCCCTGTTACGGCCAATCGAGCACAGCGCAACATCAACCCCCAATACCGGGAGAGACGAAACCCCTCCTATCGCTCATTGCCTCCATGTGACTCGGGACTGTACCCAAAGACCACCGTTTTGCACGCCCTCATGGACGTGGTAAGGTGGAGATCAAAGCACAGTGGGAATCACACAAGACTCTATGACGATCTCGGGTCTACAGACTAACCTGTACAAGTGTCACCTGAGAACTGCCATCTGACGTGAGGTATAATACCATCTGGGAGTTCTCAGCGAGTCCGTCCAGTGTACCCAGTCTCCACTGAGCACCCGTATACCATCTCCGATGTCAAACACCAATGGATATGGGATCATCCATCGCCCATCACATGGGTCGAGAAGCGTATACGCTAGTCTACTCTGGTATATCGATGCCCCGTCTCGATACACCCACGACTAGGGACCTTGAAGGATGTACTTATGGACTACCATGTCCCCACTAGTATGATCTGCATCATAGTCCAGGTAGTCAAGTACAAATCCTAAGGGCTTTACCAACATGTAACTATAAGACAGTATAAAGAGACTAGTGTACATGTTAAGATAAAGAGCAACCAGATAGCACACTATCATGTCGAGCAAGAAAGTCATCTCTATATATGTCCAAGCATCCAATATAATATACATCATCTGTACAATACTGGCCTCTAGGGCATACATACAACTAACAATCTCCCACTTGCACTTGGGCCAGCTGCTGTAGTATCGCATACCGAGCATCCCGAAGAGTCTCTCAAACTATATCTGGGGAATAGCCTTCGTGAGTGGACCTGCAGTGTTGTCCTTCGTGTCAACCCTCCTGACCTCGATCTCCCGGCGATCAACTATCTCCCGGATCAGGTGATACCGCCTCAGAATATGCCTGGATCGCTGATGGGACCTGGGTTCCTTGGCCAAAGCCACTGCTCCATTGTTATCGCAATACAAAGGTATTGGATGCTCAATGGATGGAACCACACCAAGTTCAGTAATGAACTTCTTGATCCAGACAGCCTCTTTAGCAGCATCGTTGGCAGCGATGTATTCAGCCTCCATCGTTGAGTCTGCCACGGTTTCCTGCTTGGAACTCTTCCAGCTAACCGCCCCTCCGTAAAGGGTAAAGACAAAGCCCGACTGCGACTTAGAGTCGTCCTTATCACTCTGGAAGCTCGAATCGGTAAAGGACTCCACTTGGAGCTCTCCGTTACCATACACCAAGAACATATCTCTAGTCCTTCGCAAGTACTTGAGAATGCTCTTCACAGCTGTCCAGTGACTCTCTCCAGGATCAGCTTGATACCTGCTCACTACACTTAGTGAGTATGCTACATCGGGTCTGGTACATAGCATCGCATACATGATAGAGCCTACTGCCGAAGCATAGGGTATCCCTTGCATGCGAGCTCTCTCCAAATCAGTCTTGGGAGACATCTCTTTGGAGAGAGTGACTCCAGAGATCGTGGGCAAGTTCCCACGCTTGGACTCTTCCATACTAAACCTCTTTAGTATGGTGTCAATGTACCTGGATTGGGACAATCCCAAAATCCGTTTGGATCTATCTCTATAGATCCTGATTCCCAATATACAGGAGGCATCACCAAGATCCTTCATCGAGAATCTTTGTGATAAGAAGAGCTTGACCGATTGCAGCATAGGAATATCATTTCCTATCAAGAGTATGTCGTCCACGTACAATACGAGGAAGACAACCTTACTCTCTGCCACCTTCTTGTAGATACAAGGTTCATCTGGATTTTTGACGAAATCAAACTCTTTGATAACGACGTCAAAGCAGATGTTCCAACTCCACGTTGCTTGCTTTAATCCATAAATGGATTTAAGCAGCTTGCACACCTTCCCGCTGCTCCCACTGTCTACGAAGCCCTCTGGCTGAGTCATGTACACGCACTCTTCTAAATCACCATTTAGAAAGGCGGTCTTAACATCCATTTGCCAGATTTCGTAGTCATGAAAGGCAGCAATGGCAAGCATGATTCGGATGGATTTAAGCATAGCCACTGGAGAAAAGGTTTCGTCATAGTCCACACCTGGTCTTTGACGAAAACCCTTTGCTACAAGTCTAGCTTTGAAAGTCTCCACTTTCCCATCTACAACAAATTTCTTCTTGAAGATCCACTTGCTCCCAATGGGTTTTACCCCTTCAGGAGCAACTTCCAAATTCCATACTTTGTTGGTGTACATGGATTCCATCTCGGACCGCATAGCATCCAGCCATTTCACTGAGTCCCTACTCGTGATGGCCTGCTCGAAGCTAGTTGGGTCATCATCCTCCATGATGAAATCCTCGCTCCCACCATCCATGAGAAAACCGTAGTATCTCTTAGGTTGGCGAGGAACCCTACTAGATCGGCGGAGAGGCTGGGGTTCATTGGGAGCTACTGAATCCTCTTGTTCCACTAAATCTTCAGTTTGAGTTTATGTATCTGGAACCTCTTCCAGCTCTACCACTTTGCCACTAATTTCTTTTTCAAGGAATTCCTTTTCTAAAAAGGTGGCATGTTGAGCAACAAATACTTTTTGTTCCTCACTGTGGTAGAAAAAATACCCATAGGAGTTCTTTGGATATCCCACAAACTTGCAAAGAACTGACCGTGCCTCGAGCTTGTCCGGATTTTGTCTTTTGACATAGACTGGACAACCCTATATCTTAACTCGTTTAAGATATGGCATCTTCCCACTCCATATCTCATATGGTGTGGTAGGAACAGATTTAGATGGAACTTGATTCAATAGGTATGCTGCTGTCTCCAGTGCATATCCACAGAAGGAAATAGGTAACTCAGCTGTGCTCATCATAGAGCGCACCATATCTAATAGGGTGCGGTTCCTCCGTTCTGATATACCGTTGTGCTGTGGTGTATATGGAGGAGTCAGCTGAGAGAGAATCCCATTCTCTTTTAGGAAGTCCAGGAATTCATTGCTCAAGTATTCACCTCCTCGATCAGATCGTAGGATTTTAATACTTTTTCCGGTTTGGTTCTCAACTTCTTGTTTATATTCTCTAAATTTCTCAAAAGCTTCTGATTTGTGTTTCATCAGGAACACATATCCGAATCTAGAGAGATCGTCAGTGAATGTAATGAAGTATGAAGAACCATCCCTGGCATGTGTAGACATGGGACCGCGTACATCACTATGTATTAGTCCCAAGAGTTCGGTAACTCTTTCTCCGTGTCCCGTAAACAGAATTTTGGTCATCTTTCCTTTGAGACAGGACTGGCAAGTGTCATAAGATGAAAATTCGAACGGTTTCAAATATCCATCTTTATGCAACTTAGCTAGTCATGTCGCATTGATGTGACCCAGTCTACAATGCCACAAGAAGGATTCGTTCAGTTCAGAACTCTTCCTCTTGTGTGTGTTTGTTATACTTAGAACTGTTGATTGATTTAGAACATAAATGCCATTGCACAACGTGCCTGATCCAACCAACTTTTGGTTACGGAAAATGTTCATAACATTGTCCTGTAATACAAAATTATATCATTCTTTGCTTAATAAAGAAACCGATATAATGTTGCATATCAGGTTCGGCATGTAATAGCATTCGTTCAGAACCAATGTATTACCAGTTGGTAATACAAGGTGATATTCCCCGACAGTCTTAGCTGCAACAATTGCACCATTTCCAACTCTAATGTCTTTATCACCTTCTCCAAGTTCTCTACCTTTCCTGAGCCCATGTAACTGATTACATATATGGGATCCTGACCCGGTATCTAATACCCAGGACGTAGAGCAAATAGAGAAACAGTTCTCAGTAGCGAACACACCCGAAGAAAATGCATCAACATGTACTTTCTTCAATCGGGTGGCATAGGAATCCTGGTATTCCCCTATATCCTGTTCATTCCTATAACTCTTATAAGAAAGAACGGAACCAACGTTCCCCAGCACAGTATAACATGCGGGTTCGGTTAATACATCCATTATCTTTATTAAGGCATGAAATGGTCGCTACCTGGAGAGAGAGAGAAGAAAACACTTTAGCGTATGCTCGTGCAAGATCAGATTGGTTATTATCTTATCTAATCAGGATGGCTCCCACTGGTTTTTATCAAATCTTCCTTCAAACCCTAAATGGAAAGACTAGCCGGGATTAATTACACCCTACAACTTCGTCGATCTTTCAGCCAGGCCAGTGTCGGTACTTTGAGGGAGGACCCCGTGCTTTCGCACGAACCTAATTAATGTAAACCTCGTTTTCCCAGAGGCGTAACCCCGTTGACACCTGTCTAGACACCTACTTGATCGGCTAATTGTAGTGTGTAAAACTCTCCCAGGAGTAACTCTTACTCGCAGTGGGTATCGAGATCCAACTATCTCATAGAAGGTATGCAATCTCATTGCAAATTTCAACACTTGAAATTCCCGATAATATTTTGCCCCGAACGATCTATGACCTTGACAAGGTCAACAAACCACAGACCGTAAGTCAAGTTCAACCCGTCATTTCTTGATTGAATCAAACCCTCCCGCACGACCCTTGACAAGGTCAACAAGACCGTACGACTATCCTAACCCAATCTGCATCATATGCATAAGCAGACAAATACTGGTTAGCTACCGCACACTGCGCCTTGACAAGGTCAACAAACGCAGCACGAATACTAAACAGGACTTATCTGAAATGACGGAGGGCTACGCTAGGTTTTTCTGAAAACCTATTGCGTAATGAACTTGATATCGTTGTAGGATCAAATGAAGTTTTAAAAATGGAATGATTTTGAGGCTTTTCTAGTTTTGCTAAAGGGGTCACTCCCGGTGAAGGGATCGTCGGCCCTTTCCTCGTCGAATGAGGTGCGGGATATATCATATATATCTCTGTGCAAAGCATAAACTATAGAAGCAATCAAAAGCAAACCGAGTGTGTAGCATCTGCCAGTTATTGCTAAAGGAGTCACTCCCGGTGAAGGGATCTCGGTCCTTTCCTCATCGAATAAGGTGCGGGGTATATCATATATACCGCTATGCATAGCAAGAACTGTAGCTACCTGTTTTATTTTAAAATTCGATTCCACAACATCTTAGGTTTCTTATCTTTCATTAATCACATTAATGAAGTCCCATCATTTAAATACCTAAACATCACAGATAGATATGACGTACACTTATGCCATCCGCATTCGTCTCGATGTCCCCTCGTGCACCGTTAGGTTAGGTAACTAACGACAGAGCAGGGCAGGGCTAGCGCGGGTGTAAAACATAAGTAACGTCTATATAATATATCATATATACTATATACTATATCCATCACAGAATCACAACACAGATATCGCAGCAGAAGAAACATATGAAATATTGGATATACTAGGACGTCCGTGTTTTCAATACGAGCCAGTATAAAACACGGATTCCACGGTCGTGATGAATAGCCAATCCCACACCCCTAGACCCCTACGAGAGCGGCAAGCAACCCTGCCAATTCTAGGGTTAGGAGACCCGGACTCGACTCCTCGAGTTGGTCTCCCACTGGACCCCAGAACCCGGTTACTTGTGCTCCCCTCCTTGGGTCTATTCTAATGCGGAAAAGTAAATAATATACAAAGGGTGACAGCTTCCGCTACCTGGAAGTGCCCCAAATAAAAGAATATTACATACAAGTTTTTACATGAATGAAAATGATAAACACTCATCTCACATAAAAAAACCCGGCTATTCAAACACGACAATCCAATATAGCATATCCAGCAACACATAACATCACATGTCATCAACGTAAGTAAGTATGCATACCCCAATTGTCGTTGACGTATAGCAACGAAACCGGCGATATCACATATTACACTTACGGTCACAGAAAAGAAAGTGTAAAACTACAACAATTGGAATCCGCAACTTCTTTAGACATCACATGCCTAATCAAATGAAATACTTAGACATCACATGCCTAACAGTTATAAATCCCGCATTTTAGTCTCATTATCGAAAACACTTTTCAATATAAAGTGAAACTAAACCGCTAGATTTATAACATTCATTCAGTTATCACATAACTGTTTGTGAATTCCAATTATTGTATCACATTCCAGATAAACAGAAAATGTTAAACTTTCCGATCGAACAGTCGAATACGCAAGTTTTCCCGATACAGCTCAACACATGAAATAAGTCTAACAACATTCAGTTCGTGCCTCAGTACCGACGGTCCAGCCGTAGAAGGGTCAAGCCAACGCCTCACATGTGGCACGCCGTACTGCCCCAAACCCGAAGGTTCAAAGGGTAGTTCAAGACGGTCACATAATCGAGTTAAGGTTTGTTGTCTTCTAGAGGGTCCATCGCGTTACTTGCACTACTTAGAACGTCGTTAAACTACGGAAAAATCCAACACTTGGAAATTTCCCGACAGGGGAAAAATTGGGTATTTATATCCGGTCGAACTTTTTAACATATTCTAAAAATTATCCGGAAATACACAAAAGATGAAATTTGATAATCCGGTCGAAACAATGATTCCCAATAGTACCCCAGAATACTCTTCTGTAGAGTCACAATAAAAATGTCCTAGAAAATATAGCATTATATTTTATGAGTTACTGTGCAGAAATTATCAGCCAAAGGAATAGTACAGCCGCGGAACCGCCGCAACATGCATAGCACGTGCCGCGGTTCCGCGGTGGAAAAGTTGATTCAGGCCCTCGTATTTCACAGTAATTCACATAACACCCTGCTTGATTTTCTGAATATTTTTAATTGACAAAAATCCCAAATTTTAGAAAAAATCCAGAGAGCATTTTAGGGTTTTGGGTTTCGGTTCGATCGGGTTTCAAACGTCGTCGGGACTTCGCCTAAGGCTCTAGCTAGGCTCTGATACCAGTGAAAGGTTCCTAGGCACTCTAGTGAGGTCTCACAAGGCATCGAACATGCCAATTTAAAAAAAATGGTGCCGAGAAACCCTAGACTACGGATCTTAGACTAGATGCTTAGGCGAAACAAGAAACTAGTTAACTATTTAACTAGAAGTTAGATGCTACAACCTTTGTAGATCCGGTTCCCCACTTCCTTAGCTCCACGTGGGTGTGCTCTCGCTGTCCATCACGAATCCTAGACTCATTCGTCGGCTTCATCGGAAAAACGGGCGAGCAAGGTCGTCGGCTTCGTGTCAAAGACGATCTACGTCGAGGTTGCACTAGTTCAAGCTCCGACTTCACCAAGTAGTGAAACTTGTGAAGAAAACACCCAAAACCACTTGGCAAGAGGTAGAGGATGAAGAAATAGAAGGTGGGTTCACTTTAGATTTGGATTTTACTCACTAGAACTCAAGTTGCCATTAATGGCATCAAGGTTCTTACTTGAAGAAGAAGAAGAAGATGATAGAATTATGATAAGTTCTTTAAAAGAAAAAGAAAAACTATACTTATCATAACTCTAACTAAAGTTAAGTGTAGAGAATAAACCATGGTTAGTAGAGTGGGTTAGGGTTAAGCAAGATGACAAGAATGGTTACTAAAGTCAAGGGTTCATGAAGCTTCATATAAGAAACAAAAATTGCCACCATTCTCATTTAAACTTATCCAAATAAATGAATAAACAAATAAATGAATAAATAAATATGCAAAACCCTAATTATCATAATAACCATGGTTTAATTCTATTCACTTAACCATATGATCAAGTATCATCAAACATGATACAAAAAAGTGCACAAAAGTATATCACATATACAATGTGCAATCCAAGTGAGAAAAATCCGTTTAAAGTGAACCAATACTAGTTAATGCAAAGTAATATATCAAATATATAATTATACATTAAATCATTAAATCAACACTTGATTCAATGATCCGGTCATGTCGCACATGACCGACTAGTATTCAATGTATCGGCTTATCGAATCGATCTTCGATTCGATAACTAGGTTATATCGAATATGACCATTCGATACATATATCGCGAGAATGGAATACGGTATCACATACACGCATTATTCTCGGTCCTGCACATATCTCATATGCACTCCTATTTCGTTTCGCTTGAGCCAGGAAACCTCTTTGTAGGACTCTAAAGACTCGTCAATACGCCGGTAGCAGATGATGATCATTTCAAACACCCACAAGCCGCAAGCGGTCTGCTAAACGTAACGGCCACCCGGGTATTGAGCGATCAGAAGATCGATGAGCTAGCCCACCCACACTCCTGCGAATCCGACCAGTAACACTTACCGTACAGTCCGGTCTCTTCGTCTGATATGTCGCATATCAAGTCTAGGGATGGTAAACGTCAGACCCCAATAACCCGATAAGTCGTGCCGATGTGAGGCTCGTAACGGGTCGAGAAACTGCTGGTAACACTTACCAGTAAATCTCTGATCAGCCCTGGCCAGGGACTTCCCTGTTACGGCCAATCAAGCACAGCGCAACATCAACCCCCAATACCGGGAGAGACGAAACCCCTCCTATCGCTCATTGCCTCCATGTGACTCGGGACTGTACCCAAAGACCACCATTTTCCACGCCCTCATGGACGTGGTAAGGTGGAGATCAAAGCACAGTGGGAATCACACAAGACTCTATGACGATCTCGGGTCTACAGACTAACCTGTACAAGTGTCACCTGAGAACTGCCATCTGACGTGAGGTATAATACCATCTGGGAGTTCTCGGCGAGTCCGTCTAGTGTACCCAGTCTCCACTGAGCACCCGTATACCATCTCCGATGTCAAACACCAATGGATATGGGATCATCCATCGCCCATCACATGGGTCGAGAAGCGTATACGCTAGTCTACTCTGGTATATCGATGCTCCGTCTCGATACACCCACAACTAGGGACCTTGAAGGATGTACTTATGGACTACCATGTCCCCACTAGTATGATCTGCATCATAGTCCAGGTAGTCAAGTACAAATCCTAAGGGCTTTACCAACATGTAACTATAAGACAGTATAAAGAGACTAGTGTACATGTTAAGATAAAGAGCAACCAGATAGCACACTATCATGTCGAGCAAGAAAGTCATCTCTATATATGTCCAAGCATCCAATATAATATACATCATCTGTACAATACTGGCCTCTACGGCATACATACAACTAACAGTACCTGACCCAATCAGAACTTGATTTAGGTGGATGTGTACTACATCGCTTACAAAAGTAAATTCATATCCTTCCTTAGAAAGTAAGGATACAGATATGATATTACAAGTCGCACCTGGTACATACAAACAGTTACGCAAAATCAATATCTGCCCAGTTGTTAGTCCAAGATGATATTCCCCTACGGATTTAGCATCCATGCTCATTCCGTTAGCAACCCTGAGAGTCATATCACCTTTCCTGATGACCCTACGGTTTCTCAGAGCCTGTAACGAATTACAGATATGAGATCCTGATCCGGTATCCAATACCCAGGAAGTAGGGTTAACTGACATACAGTTCTCAATTACAAACACACTCGAAGCCGAAGCCACAACATGCTTCGAATTCTGGCTACTGGCTTTGCAAGCCCTGCAATCCTTCTGCCAATGTTCATTCCCGTCACAATAGGAACATCCCTCTTTAACCATATCCAGTCCCGAAACTTTTGCCCTTCCTTTTCCTTCTTCTTCCCTGGTTTCCTTCAGGGTATAAGCAGAGGGCAGGGACTGTAGAATTAAGTCAGTACTTGACCCATTCTCCAACGTGGTCTCCAGGTCCGTGAGCTCAAAATAGCTGATCTCTGTAAGGACGTTGCCCCCTACAGATGACCCGACAGCCAACCTCGCTTGAAGCAATTCGTTCGAGGTCTCATATCTTGCGATACGAGATTGCTCTCCATATAAAACTTTGTTATGGAGGAAGATAGAAACTGAGTCCATATTCTCGTGCTGCCTCTGGTTTGCACCGTCAACTGAGGCTAACACGGGGCACTTGGCTTTCGCACAATCCTTTTCCGATGTCCTGCGGATGTAAACATCCATGACAGGGGAAACTGGACCTGAGACGGCAGGGGTTTGATTAGTTAAGAGGTGTCCCAGCTTGTCATGGGCAATGGACATCTGGACAGACCTTTGCCGGTCATAACAGTCAGGTTCAGTCATTTTATTATCTAGATGTAACCTAGGTGTGGTCATAGGGTCGCTGCAATTAAGAGAGAGAGAAGAATACACTCAGCATGATGCTCTTGCAAGTTTAGAGTGGTTTTTAATTTGTCTAAACAGGATTGCTCCCACTGTCTCTCGAATCCCTCCTCAAACCAAAAAGGAAGAATTAGTCAGGATCAATCTCACCGTACAATTCTTGCTTAACCGTTCAGCCAGGCTGGTGTCGGTACTTCGAGGGAGGTTTTCCAACGCTTTCGCGAAGTTCCTTAATTTAAGAACCTCTTTTCCCTGGGGGCGTAGCCCCGCTAACACCTTTCTAGACACCTACTTGGTTTATAGCATTGATCGTTAAGTGAGAAATTTCCCGAGGAGTAGCATATACTCACAGTAGGATCGGGAACCAAATATCATTGCGTGACAAAACTGAAGGAATCCTACCAGAATCATCACACTCCAAATGGTATGCAGTGCTAGCAAGTTTCGGTTCTTTTGAAACTCCCGATGTGGATTTTTGCCCCATGCTCTTATGACCTTGACGAAGGTCAACAAATCATAAGTCACATGTCAAGTTCTACCCGTCATTATCCAGGTTAATTTGAACCCACCCGTATATACCCTTGACGAAGGTCAACAAGGTAATACGACTGTCCCAAACCAACGCATCTATCTACGCTACATATGAACACCCAACAGCTACAAATCACTATGCCTTGACGAAGGTCAACAAACATAGCTTGAATACTATTGAATATTCATACGAAACGACGGAGGGCTACGAATGGTTTTGGCAAAACCTTGAACGTAGTGAACTTGATATAATCGATGGAACGAGATAGCTTTCAAAAGGAGTGGTTCATGCTCCGCATTTAAAAGTTTGGTTTTGAAAAGAACCGAGTGGTTTTTCAAAGTGTTCCAACGACTTTTACTTGGTTTATTTTTCTTTGCATTAGTTCTTTTAATGCGTGATATTTTTGCATTAGTTCTTTTAATGAGTCCCATCATTTAATCCTACCATTGCAGAAAACAACCAAAATATGACGTACGCTTATGCCATTCGCATTCGCCACGGGGCCCCGTCATTACCCGTTAGGTTACTTAACTAATGACAGAGCGGGGGTTGGGCTAGCGCGGCTGTAAAACATAAGCAACGCCTAAATAATATCATATATAGGTATATTGCAATGAAAGCTATTTCAGATCATAGATGAACACATTGGATATACTAGGAACCCGCAATTCGTACGAGCCTGTAACGAAAAGCAGATTACACGGTCGCGGTGAATAGCCAAAACCCCACCCAAGACCCCTACGGGTGCGACAAACTACCCGCCAAGTACCTGAAGCGAAGCAACCTCCCTCAACCCCGTGATTAGGCTACTCGGCACTTCGGCATACCCGGTAGTTTGTGCACCCCTTCCATGGGTCTTTCCTAGGAGTAAAAACAGTAAAAAGAAATTATAAACCCCGACCCGGTTGTGCGGCCATACAAATAATTATTACATCAATTTACAAATTTACATGAATTGAAAGAAAAGACAACTCTCGTCTCACAACCCCCGGCTATTCACCCGCGACAATCCAATGAGTTCATATACACATTCCAACAACATTACAGATCACAGATTTGTATAACCCCCACTAATCGACATATAGCGATTAGCAGACGTTCAATACAAATATCACGGCACAGAAAAACCCGTCAACTTAAGTCTTTTAGAAGTTCGATCAAAAATACGGATTTTCAGGCCCCAAACACAAAATTTTCGTTCTGGAAAATCTGGGCAGAAAATACATATTCCAAAAATCCCAAAACAACCCCATAAAAACACTGCACAAAATTTGGACCTCGGCCGAGTCAACTCGGCCGCGGAACCGCGGCGGGAGCGTGCTCCCGCCGCGTTTCCGCGGCACTTTGACCGGTTTGTGGGACCAAATTTCGTGGGTGTTTAATAAAAACCCTGAGCCGATTTTTAAGATGAAATTTATCAATTTTACAGAACTTTAAAAATCGACAGCAACTTTGAATTTCGGGTTTACTTCGGGACTTTTTCTCCGATCGAATTTCTAGCTACTATGCTAACATGTTAGATAGAGTTTAACTAGGCTCTGATACCACTGTAAGTCCATGCTACCTCTCCCGGTACTTTCGGGCATGCGGAATTTGGTGAAAAACAATTTTCTAGAGGTGGTAACATGGACTCAAAACCGGATCATTGTTAAACATCTAACTAACAACCTAACTAGGAGTTGTTAACTACTCGGTTAGGGGGTTATACCTTTCTTTCTTGAACTCCTTCGTCTTCAAGCCTCGGTGGTTTTCCGGATCGGCTTTACCCCGTCGTCTCCTTGCGCCGAAGATCGATCCACCTGAAAGCTTCTACCTTTGGCTTCTTCTTCGGTCTTTGAAGAAACTAGTTCACTTGGTTTGCTAAACCTTATGAACTAGAGTGAGTAGAGAAGAGTGTGTTGGGATTTTCTCCATGGTTCTTGGTTCTCAACACATGAGACAAGTGAACCATAGACAAGAGAGAGAGCAAGAGGAAGAGGGTGAGAGCAAGAGAATGAGAGAGCTCAAAACCAAGAGAGAGAAAAAAATGATAGAATGAGAAAGACTTTTCTCTCTTGGCTCTCATAATCCAAAGCCATCATCACAAAAATAGTAATCAAGTATTGTGTAAATGGTTTAAGTCAAAATGGCTATATCATTTCATGCACTCAAATTGTATAAGAGAACAAGCAAGTGAAAAGTCTTTGCCATGAAATGATAGCCATTGTCATCATGATGGTCAACTAGTCCAACCTAGTCAACCGGTCAACAAAGTCAACAAGTCAACAAAGTCAACCCCTCAACAACCATGTCACCATAATACTTAATTAATATTATTGTTAATCATATATCATATTCTCATTAGGGTTGAGCAAAAAGTCAACAGTCAACAGTCAACAACCTTAATAGGAATCCTCTGCCTCTGTCTCTCCGTCAACTGTGCATACACACCCGGATCCGCGTTCCGAGGAACACGCATACATACTGGATAAAACCAATCCCAAAACGTACACTAGGATCTGGCTTAAACCAAAGCCCGCTAGTGTTAACTGTCCGGACACTGTACGTGCACAAGTGCACGGATGTGACCGAACCCTGTCGCAAAACCATGCGACCTGTCGCAAAACCATGCGACATCTACTCTTTTGCCTAATGGCGAATAGCTTTCTGTGTGGGACTCTAAAGACTCGACACTACGCTGGCAGTGGGTTTAACCACAGACCGCAAGCGGCACTAGCTGTGCATAACGGTCCCCAGGTAGATGCCGACAAGAAGACTGAAGAGGTGAAACCCATCTGAACTCCTACTGAGCCTGCATGTGAAGTCTCCGTACAGTCCGGTCTGTTTGTCTGATACATCGCATGGCGGGCCTAGGGGGGCGGTAAACGCCAGTCCTCTAATAGCGGTACAAGTCGTGTCGGAGTGAAGCCCAAAACACCCTGAGATAACACTGGAAGCCTACCAGTATATCTTGATTGCCCTGGCCAGGGACTACTCGTGTAATGGCTCTCCTAGACACAGCGCGATGTCAACCCCCAATACCGGGAGAGACGAATCCTGTCTAACCGTCACTGCCTCCAAGTGCTTCGGGACTGCACCCAACTACTACCTGTTTGCACGACTCCTTTGAGCCGTGGTAGGGTAGTAATCAAAGTACAGTGGGAACACACTCGAGGCGAAGTGACAGTGTCAAGTCAGCGAACTAAGCTGTACTCATGTCACCTGGGAACTGATAACTGACGATAGGTATAATACCAACCGGTCAGTTCCCGACGAGTCCTGTCCAGTGTACTCGTAACCTAACGAGCACTCGCATACTATCTCCAGTACGACGTACTGATGGCTGTGGGACAGACCATCTCCCACTCTGGGATGAGAAGCGCATGCGCTAGTCTACTACGGAGTATCGATGCCCTGTCTCGATAGTCCTGCGACTATAGACCTGCATAAGGATGTACTTATAGATTACCCAGCCCCCACTAGTGTGACTGCCATCACAACGCTGGTAATCAAGCAAAAGATCCTAAGGGCTCCACTAATGTGTATAGGTGATATACTAAAATAAACACATGTACACATTGAAGTAGAAACAAACCAAGTAGCATACTACTATATTGAGCAAGATTGTATATACAAGGTGAATATCCCAAGCTTCCATTAAGTAATATACAAACTAGTATGATACAGTAATGGCCTCTAGGGCATATACACTAACACTAATTATATGGATTCCAAATATTGTATCACAATCACAGATAGCTAGACGAAGTTAAACTTTTCGATTGAATAATCAAACACCCAAAATTTTCAAACAAGCTCAACACTTGAGCGGAGTTCAAAAAGTACCCAGAACACGCCACAGCTCCTATGAACCATCCGTAGAAGGGCCGACCCATGCCTCACTCATGTCGCCACGGAACTGCGGCAAACCATAGGGTATGACCATGGTTCCGCGATCCAAAAAGTCGAGTTTGGATATCGTTCTTCTAGAGAGTCCACAAAATCGCTTGCATGATTTTCTGAAAATTTTAAACTCGGAAAAATCCAACTCTTAGAAAATTTCAGCGAGGGAAAATATGGGTTATTGATATCCGTTCGAACTTTTTAACATCATCTAAATAACCCGAATACATGTTAGAATTATGACTATGAAACACTACGAGTTGCCTTTGCAGAAAGTTAACATCACATGAAAATTTAGCAAAAACAAACAACACCTGAAACACCAAAACCCAGAGACTGGAACACCATGAAAATTTGAAGTCCAAAATCCAAAATTGGGCCGAGCTCAACGGTTTTATAGGTGGTGGCCGGCCACTTTGTGGTAGAATTGCCTCAAATTTTCACAGTGTTCATGTTATATCTCATACAACATTCTGCAGTTGTTTAAAAAAAATTTAGAGGCCTTTTTAAATTCGACAGAAACTGGGTTGCAATGTTTAAAGTTTCGGAGTAGTTTCGGTTTCGTAATCTAACAAATATCATTTAAATCTCTAGCTTTGCTCTGATACTACTGTAGGGTTACCTAGGGCGGCAACAAGATTTTGGGAGGCAACGTCCATGCCGTTTTCAAATTTTTGTCGTTCTAAAGAACCCTAACCCTAGAATCTTAACTAGAGATTTAAAAAAAACATCTTGCAAACAACTTTGCAACTAAGTGAATGAGGAATACAACCTTTGTAGACCAGTCCTTCACTTCAAATGCTCCATGCAGAAGTCCCTACGCTGCGAGTAAGTGTTAGTTATATGTATGCCCTAGAGGCCATTACTGTACATGTGATGTATATTGTAGTGGATGCTTGGACATATATGAGGAGGGCTCGACATGATAGTATGCTATCCGGTTGCACTTTATCTTAACATGTACACTTATTGTCTCTCTATTACATGTTGATAAAGCCCTTAGGATGAGTACTTGACTACCAGGATTATGATGCAGATCATACTAGTGGGGACAGGGTAGTCGATAAGTACATCCTTCAAATGTTCCTAGTCGTGGGAGTATCGAGACAGAGCATCGATATCCAGAGTAGAATAGCGTATACGCTTCTCGACCCATATGATGGGCGATGGATGATCCCACATCCATTGGTGTTTGACATCAGAGAAGGTACACGAGTGCTCAATGGAGATTGGGTACACTGAACGGACTCGCCGAGAACACCTAGATGGTATTATACCTATCGTCGGATAGCGGTTCTCTGGTGACACTGGTACAGGTTAGTCTGTAGACCCGAGATCGTCATAGAGTCTTGTGTGATTCCCACTGTGTTTTGATTTCCACCATACCACGGTCAAGATATCGTGCAAAAAGGTGGTTTTCGGGTACAGTCCCAAGTCACATGGAGGCAATGAGCGATGGGAGGGGTTTCGTCTCTCCCGGTATTTAGAGTTGATGTTGCGCTATGCTCGATTGGCCATAACAGGAAATCCCTGGCCAGGGTTGCTGAGATCTACTGGTAAGTGTTATCAGTAGTTTCTCGAACCATTATGGACCTTGCATCGGCATGGCTTATCAGGCTATTAGGGTCTGACGTTATACCACCCCCAGGCTGTGATATACGACATATCTGACGAAGAGACCGGACTGTACGGTAGTATTACTGATTGGATTCACAGGAGTATGAGCAGGCTTGCTTGTTGATCTTCTGATCGCTCAATACCCGGGTAGCCATTATGTTTAGCAGACCGCTTGCGGCTTATGGGTGTTTGATATGATCATCACCTACTGCCGGCGTATTGACGAGTCTTTAGAGTCATACACAGAGGTTTCCTGGCTCAAGCGAAATGGAGTAGGAGCACATATGTGATATGTACGGGACCGAGATTAATACGATATGTGATACCGTATTCTATTCTCGCGATTTGTGTTATCGGTCGGTTATATGTGATATAGTCGGGTTATCGAATCAAGTGATGATTCGATAAGTTGATACACTTGATATCAGTCGGTTATATGTGATATAGCCGGATTATTAAATCAAGTGTTGATTTAATAATCTAATGTATAATTATATATTTGATATATTAATTTACATTAACTAGTATTGATTCACTTAAGATTTCTTTTCTCACTTGTTTTGTGCACATAGTATATATGTGATATATATTAGTGTACAAGATTTTGTGTCATGCTTGATGATACATGCTTCATGAGTGTGTGTATGACTTACACCATGCTTTCTATAATCTAGGGTTTTTAATTAAATAATTAATTCAAAATTGTTGGATTTTGTCATGGCTTATAGCTTGTAGAAGCTTGTAGGTTCTTTGACTAAGTCCACAAGTTTTGTTTTACTTTAGATATTTAGAAACCCAACCATTATAGTTAGCCATGGTTAAATCTCTATAATGGTTAGTATATGATACTAACTCACCTTGGGTTTCCATTCTCCATTTTGATTTTTATCATGAAAGATTTCTTCATCTCCTTCCTCCAAGCTTTCTAGCTTCAATGGATGTGATGAAAAATAGTGAGAAAATTATTTCTAAAATGAGCAAAATTCCTACTTCATCATCCTCTACTACTAACCATTTAGTATAGGGTGTTTACTTCACTAATTCCATAATTAGTGAAGAGGTAGTCTTAGAGAAAACTCAGATTTTTTCTTTCCGCTTGGGTTAGTGTCTCCTTGACGTAGATCATCTTCGGCCTCGAAGACTTCAAGCAAGCTTGTTCCGTACATCTTGTGGAGCCGCTCAAGAGTCCGGGAGTTCATGGATCGTAGCGAAGGGACTACTACATGGAGCTAATGAAGTGAAGGACCGGTTTACAAAGGTTGTATTCCTTGTTCACTTCTTTGCAAAGTTGTTTGCATATTGTTTCGTCGCATTTTCTAGTAGCGATTCTAGGGTTAGGGTTAGCTAGCAAGGCAAATTTTTTTAATTGGCATGGACGATGCATCCCGAAACCTTGCTGCCGCGCTAGGCAACCCAACAGTGGTATCAGAGCCATGCTAGAAAATTAGACGATGTTTGTTAGATTACGAAACCGAAACAACTCCGAAACACCCGATATCAAAATCCAGTTTCTGTAGAATTTTTAGAGGTGTCAAAAAATGTTTTAAACAACTGCAGAATGTTGTATGAGATATAACATGAACACTATGAAAATATGAAGCTTTTTGGAGTGATTTTGGCCGGCCACATTGGGTCCAAAACCGAGCTCACCGGCCTCATTAAGGATTCTGGGCTTCAAATGTTTTCAGTGTTCCAGGGTCTGGGTTTTGGTGTTTCAGGTGTTGTTTGTTTTTGCTAAATTTTCATGTGATGTTAACTTTCTGCAAAGGAAATTCGGAGTGTATCGTAGTCGTAATTCTAACATGTATTCGGGTTATTTAGACGATGTTAAAAAGTTCGTACGGATATCAATAACCCAATTTTCCCTCCCATGAAATTTTCCAAGAGTTGGATTTTTCCGAGTTTAAAATTTTCAGAAAATCTTGCAAGCGATTCTATGGACACACTAGAAGAACGAAACCCTAACTCGATTATGTGACCGTCAGCACCGCCATCAAACCTTAAGGTTTGTGGTAGTTCAGCGGTGCCACAGGTGAGGCATTGGTTGACCCTTCTACGGCTGGTTCATAGGAGCTGTGGCAGTTTCTGAGTACTTTTTGAACTCCGCTCAAGTGTTGAGCTTGTTGGGAAATTTTGGGTGCTTGACTATTCGATCGAAAAGTTTAATTTCATCTAGCTATCTTTGATTTTGATACAATATTTAGAATCCACAAATAGTTATGAGATAACTATTTTGAATTTTATAAATCTAGCAGTTCAGTCTCATTTGATCGGTTGCCACAGGATTTTGATGTTGATCAAAAGTCCGTCGCAATTACGTAGTGTATGCGGATACTCGTCGGGTAACCTTACTAGATAGCCACGCCCTATAGCCTCGACCAAGTGACTGTAGGAGAACCCCGTCGCCAAAAGCATCCGTTCGGGTGCTCGCGGCTGTGGTGTCCCGCCTTAGTGCACTTCGTCGACGGCATCGGGGGGTGCGGCCGTCTACTAAAGTTTCCGAAGAGCATTCGATCAGGTTATCGGGAATCTTGTTAAATTACCCGACAGGTTATTGGAAAGTATTTTCAATATCAAGACTAAAATGCGGGGTTTATAATTGTTAGGCATGTGATGGCTAAGGAATTCATTTGGTTAGGCATGAAATCCAAAGTATGTAATGCATTGGGTTTATGATGTCTAAGATGATTGCGGATTCCAATTGTTGTAGTTTTTCACTTTCTTTTCTGCGACCGTAAGTGTAATATGTGGTGTATCGCCGGTTTCGTTGCTGTATGTCAATGACAATTGGGATACGCATATTTACTTACGTTGATGACATGTGATGTTATGTGTTGCCGTGATATATTATATTGGATCGTCGTGTTTTGAATAGCCGGGGGTTTTATGTGAGATGAGGGTTTTTATTTTCATTCATGTAAAATTCATTGTATATAATATTCTTTTATTGGGGCACATCCGGGTTGAGGATGATGTCACCATTGATGTATATTATTTAATTTTCCGCATTAGGATAGACCCAAAGCGGGAAGCACAAGTAACCGGGTTCTAGTGTCCAATGGGAGACCATCTCAAAGAGTTGAGACCGGGCCACCTAACTCTAGAATTTGCAGGGTTGCTTACCGCTCTCATAGGGGCCTAGGGATGTGGGTTTAGCTATTCATCACGGCATGGAATCCGCGTTTTTACTGGCTTAAATAAAACACGGAATTCCTAGTATATCCAATATTTCATATGTGGTTCTTCCGCTGCTGATATTTTGTGATGTGATCATTCGCTATGTTCTGAGACGAATGCCTATAATAAATATATGAGATATAATAAATATTGTTGTTTTCGTTTCTTATGTGATGCTTAGGAAGCATAAAAGATGGGACTTCATTAATGAGATTAATGAAAATAAAAGAAACCTAAAGATGTTGTAGAAACTTGTTTTAAAACCGGTAGCTTTAGTTCTTGCTTTGCATAGCGGTATTCCTTGTAAAATATCCAGCACCTTATTCGATAAGAAAGAGCCGAGATCCCTTCACCGGGAGTGACCTCTTTAGCGAAACTAGCAGATGCTACAAACTCGGATTGTCTTTTGATTGCTTTTATAGTTTTTGCTTTGCATAGTGGTATTTATGAAATATCCTGCACCTTATTCGATAAGGAAAGAGTCGAGATCCCTTCACCGGGAGTGACCTCTTTAGTAAAACTAGTAAAAGCCTCAAAAACACTCCTTTTAAAATTCACTCGATTCTACAACGATAACAAGTTCATTACGCAAAGGGTATTCATAAAAACCTGTCGTAGCCCTCCGTCATTTCAGATAAGTACTACTTAGTATTCGTGCTATGTTTGTTGGCCTGCGTCAAGGCGTAGTGTGCGGTAGCTAACTAGTGCTTATCTGTTGCATACGATGCGATTGGATTAGGGTAGTCGTGCGACTTTGTTGGCCTGCGTCAAGGGTCGTGCGGGTGGGTTTAATTCAATCAAGAAATGTACGGGTTGAACTTGACTAGCGGACTATGGTTTGTTGGCCTGCGTCAAGGTCATAGGACGCTATGGGCAAAATTTTATCGGGAATTTCAAGTGTTGAAATTTGCAATGAGATTGCATAATTTCTATGAGATAGTTGGATCCCGATACCCACTACGAGTAAGAATTACTCCTGGGAGAGTTTTACACATTACAATTAGTCGATCAAGTAGGTGTCTAGAAAGGTGTTAACGGGGTCACGCCCCAGGGAAAATGAGGTTTATTTTAATTAGGTCCGTACGAAAGCATGGGGAACCTCCCTCAAAGTACCGACATGTAAGTCTACGATAGCGCCCCGGCCTTCTGTCCCAGGCCAAAATGCGGAAACGAAAACTTTTCTTAAACTAGAAACCGGCGCTATCGCAGACTTTAAACCCGGATCGAACCATTAACCTACAACTAGCTAATAAGAGAAGGGTTGGAAAAGCTATACCGATCGATCCGTGTCCTTCGGTCTTGGCCACCATCCCAAGCTCCTCGCGGCATCTCCGGTCTTGATCTCCTCATCGGAAAGGGCACCACATCATAGAGTCTTTTTACGAGCTCCCGCTTCATCCGAAGCAACTCGGGCACGAAGTTCGCTAGCCGACGTGTCCAAGGCGATGTAGAGAATGTGTGTAATAACTTTGTCTCAAGCACCCATTGATTCTCATCACATGAGAGTGTATGGATGGAGGTTAGAGATGATGCCATTAATGAAGGTTGTGAGCTAGAGGAAGAAGAAGAAGAACAAGCCTTTTTCTTTTGTGTTATACATGATAAAATGAGAGAGTGTTTTCAAAAATAATACAAGAGCAAACATTATCATGGCTGCCCTTCTCTCTCTTCCCCTCATTTCAAACCACAAATCAATCACATAATGCGACATTAGCATAAGAAAAGAGACCATGAGTCACTAATGAAGTCTATGTCACATTAAATGCTCAAAATGATGATTTAAGCTCACAATTTCCATTTGTAAACATTAATCCAAATGTTTACAACAATAAAAAGATAAGGCAACATCTAAAGTAAACTTGTGACGGATCATAAGGATACCCCTCACCTGTATATACATACCTGCATCCGCATTCCGACTTAATGCGAATGCGATGAGACTAAAGTAATCCAACAAATCTAATACTAGGATCCGTCTTAAACCAAACCCCACTAGTATGATCCGCCCGATCATGATCCGTGCACTACTGCACGTATATGATCGAACCCTGCCATATATCATACAGCCTCTACAACGTTTCGCCCGTAACTTGAGAAACTGTCTGTGGGGGACTCTAAAGACTCATTATTACTTTGGCTGTGGATTTAACCACTAGCACGTCAGTGGTACTAGCCGTACGTAACGGGCTACCAGTTATTGACCAAAAGGAAGGTCAATGAGCGAACTCATCCTGACACCCTACTGAGCCTGTCAGTGACAATATCCGTACAGTCCGGTCCGTTCGTCTATGAGCATCGCATGGCAGGCCTAGGGGGTTGGTAAAAGCCAGACCCCCAAAAATAATACAAGTCGTGTCGGAGTGTAGCCCAGAACACCCTGAGATACTACTGGAATACCTACCAGTAAATCTCCTGTCTTGGCCAAGGACTTCGTGTAATGGCTCTCCTAGACACAGCGCGATCTCACCCCCAATACTGGGAGAGACAAAACCCCTGCCAATCCGCTCACTGCCTCCATGTGGCTCGGGACTGTACCCAACTAATACCTGTTTGCACGACTCCTTTGAGCCGTGGTAGGGTAGTAATCAAAGCACAGTGGGAACTAACACGAGACAAGTGACGATCTCAGGTCGATGAACTAACCTGTACACATGTCACCAGGGAACTGCTATCTGACATCAGGTATAATATCAACTAGCATGTTCCCGGCGAGTCTTGTCCGGTGTACTCATAACCCAATGAGCACCTGTATACATCTTAGGTGAACCAACTGACACCAATGGCTTGTGAGACCGGCCACCGCCCCTCGTCGGGGTCTTGACTGTATACACTAGTCTACTAATGGAGTATCGATGCCCAGTCTCGAAACTCCCACGACTAGGGACTACTTTAAGGATGTGCTTATAGACCCCAGCTCCCACGTATATGATTGCCATCATACTGCTGGCCGTCAAGAAAGAATCCTAAGGGCTCTATCAATGTGTAATAGTGATCTGTAAGGTCACCTAAAGCTGTACACGATGATAAAGATAAACCAGATAACATACTATCATCTTGAGTAAGACTGTCCTACCGGTATAAGTCCTCCCTCAATCATAGCAATCACGTGCCTGTGATCCAATAATTGACTCTAAGGGCACTATATCCAATAATCTCTCACTTGCACTCAAGGCTAATTATTGCGATGTCGCATACTCACAGCCCGTGTGATACCGAACACCCAACTCCTCTACTAATCAGTCTCACAAAGCCCGTTTACGAAACTATTGCGTTCTAGGAATAGCCTCGGTGAGTGGATCCGCCCTGATGTTTCTTTCTATATCACTCTTTATCTCAAGTTTGCGGAGAAAGCCATCTCCCGAAATGAGCAATACCTGTCTTAGAATATGTCTGGATATCTGATGGGACCTAGTTCATAAATGAGCTCCAAATCCAAACTTCTTAGACTGTATCATCAACCGATTTTAATCAGTATCCTGCGCCATGCCTCCCTCGGTATCTTCTTGGACCACCTGTCCAAAATACTGCCCCTCTTTAGAAGGAAAACTATAACTCTGACAGTCACTCTGTCTTCCAGGTCACCTTGGAAGCCTGGAATGATAACCGTCCCCCGAAAGAGGCTGTCGTTATCATATCCCTAGAACATCCACTTATTTCTAAAACTGCTTCCGAATGTTTCTCCATGATTGGATCAATATCACAACTTATTGCATCTAGTGCAAAAACAACATCTGGTGTGGTACTTGACATCTCATGATTGACTCAATTGCCTAAGCAAGTGATCTGCCAATCATGCATATCCCTCTCCCCTTTAGTCTGTAAGACACCTTTAGAGAGGGTGACTCCATCACCTGCAGGTACACTACCGTGCCAGGAGTCGTCCATTCTAAAACACCTTTAGAATGCTATCTGAGTACCCAGATTGGGAAACTACCCAAATCTAGATCTAAAACCATAGATCTAGTAACCAGAATGTCTGATATTATATCTATATCCTCTGTGGAGAAACCACTATGTGACGACCAAAGTATAACCGATCGTAGTATAGGAATATCACTTCCTACTCTGTGTATGTCATCCAAATACCAGGACATCACACCCTACTACCTTCTTAACAGTTCCATCCCCTATTCTGATGAAGTCAAACCTATGACTATCACATCAGAAATAGATAATCTATCTCCGCTATATCTGCTTTAGTCTATAAATAGACATAAGCCACTTGTCCACTATGCTTCCTCTTCTCCCACTGACTACAACAACCTTCTGGCAGAGTCATATACACGTACACTTCTAAAGCTAGTTTAGAACGACGCTAAACTCACACGAGACAAATAACAATCTCAGGTCGATGAACTAACCTGTACACATATCACCAGGGAACTGCTATCTAACGTCAGGTAAAATACCAACTGTAAGTCCGTGTTGCCCATCCCGGTGCTTACGGGAGGCGGAAAACATAATAAAAAACGGATTTTTAATGACTTAGGCAACATGGACTTTGCTTGTGAGGATCTTTTCGTTTAGCTAACAATAACACACACATAAATATTAGGGTTAATAAAATGACAATAGCCATTAACCCTAATCAAGGTCCTCTCCCTCAATCTCAAGCAACTGTGCATACGCACCCGCATTCGTGATCCGATGAACACGAACACAATGAGAGAAACCAATCTCAAAACATATACTAGGATCCGGCTTAAACCAAAGCCCGCTAGTATAAACTGTCCGGACAGCAAACGTGCACAAGTGCGCGAATGTGAACGAACCCTGTCGCAAAACCATGCGACCTCTACTCATTTTGCCTAAAGGCGAATAGCTCTCTGTGTGGGACTCTAAAGACTCGACACTACGCTGGCAGTGGGTTTAACCACAGACCGCAAGCGGCACTAGCTGTACGTAACGGTCCCCAGGTAGATGTCGATAAGAAGACTGACGAGGTGAACCCCATCTGCACTCCTACTGAGCCTGTATGTGACAGTCTCCGTACAGTCCGGTCTGTTCGTCTGATACATCGCATGGCGGGCCTAGGGGGGCGGTGAACGTCAGTCCCCTAATAGCGGTACAAGTCGTGTCGGAGTGTAGCCCAGAACACCCTGAGATAACACTGGAAACCTACCAGTATATCTCGCTTGCCCTGGCCAGGGACTACTCGTGTAATGGCTCTCCTGGACACAGCGCGATGTCAACCCCCAATACCGGGAGAGACGAATCCTGTCTAACCGTCACTGCCTCCAAGTGCTTCGGGACTGCACCCAAAAACTACCTGTTTGCACAGCTCCTTTGAGCCGTGGTAGGGTAGTAATCAAAGTGCAGTGGGAACACACTCGAGGCGAAGTGACAGTGTCAAGTCAGCGGACTAAGCTGTACTCATGTCACCTGGGAACTGATAACTGACGATAGGTATATTACCAACCAACAGTTCCCGACGAGTCCTGTCCAGTGTACTCGTAACCTAACGAGCACCCGCATACTATCCCAAGTACGACGTACTAACGGCTGTGGGACAGACCGTCTCCCACACTGGGATGAGAAGCGCATACGCTAGTCTACTCCGGAGTATCGATGCCCTGTCTCGATAGTCCAACGACCAGGGACCTGTATAAGGATGTGCTTATAGATTACCCAGCTCCCACGAGTGCGAGCGCCATCACAACGCTGGTAATCAAGCAAAGATCCTAAGGGCTCTACTAATATGTATACCAGCAATATGTTAAAAGAAACACATGCACATATTAAAGCAGAGACAAACCAAGTAGCATACTACCATTTCGAGCAAGATTGTATATACAACTGTGAATATCCCAAGCTTCCATTAAGTAATATACAAACTAGTATGATACAGTAATGGCCTCTAGGGCATATACACTAACACCAACTAGCATATTCCCGGCGAGTCCTGTCCAGTGTACTCATAACCCAATGAGCACCTGTATACATCTTAGGTGAACCAACTGACACCAATGGCTTGTGAGACCGGCCACCGCCCCTCGTCGGGGTCTGGACTGTATACACTAGTCTACTAATGGAGTATCGATGCCCAGTCTCAAAACTCCCACGACTAGGGACCACTTTAAGGATGGGCTTATAGACCCCAGCTCCCACGTATATGATTGCCATCATACTGCTGGCCGTCAAGAAAGAATCCTAAGGGCTCTATCAATGTGTAATAGTGATCTGCAAGGTCACCTAAAGCTGTACACGATGATAAAGATAAACCAGATAGCATACTATCATCTTGAGTAAGACTGTCCTATCGGTATAGGTCCTCCCTCAATCATTAATATCACGTGTCTGTGATCTAATAATTGACTATGAGGGCACTATATCCAACACGACAGTGGCCTGGCCGAAAGATTGGCGAACTTGTAGGGTGTAATTAATCCCGGCTAGTCTTACCTTTTAAGGTTTGAAGGTAGATTTGACTAAAACAGTGGGAGCCATCCTGATTAGATAAACGAATAACCAATCTAATCCTGCAAGAGCGCACCCAGAGTGTTTTCTTCTCTCTCTCTCTCTTTCCTGGTAGCGACCATGGCACGTCTTAATCAAGATAATAATATGGATGCATTGACCAAACCTGCTTATTATACTGAGCTAGGGAACGTTGGTTCCGCTCCCACTTATAATGGTTATAAGTCCGAGCAGGAAATAGGGGAATATCCGGATTCCCATGCTATCGAATCAAGAAAGTGCATGTTGATGCATCTTCTTCGGGTGTGCTCATTACCGAGAATTGTTTCTCAGTATCTTCTACGTCCTGGGTATGTGATACCGGAGCAGGATCCCGCATATGTAATATGTTACATGGGCTACAGAAAGATAGAGAACTGAGAATGGGTGATATGTCTCTAAGTGTTAGAGAATGGTGCAATTGTTGCAGCCAAGTCTATTGGCAGATATCACCTTGTATTAATACATTGATTCTGAACAAATGTTATTACATACCGAACCTGATATACAACATTACATCATGTTCTTTACTAAGTTAAAGAAGGATATAATTCTGTATTGGAGGATAATGTTGTGAACATTTTCCTGAATCAAGAGTTGATTCGATCAGGCACGTTAGATAATAGCATATACGTTCTAAATCAAACCACTGTTCAAAGTATGTCGAACACACACAGGAGGAGTAGTTCAGAAATGAACGAATCCTTCTTGTGGCATTGTAGACTAGGTCATATCAATGCGACACGACTAGCTAAGTTATATAAGGATGAATATGAGAATCTGTTCGAATTTTCATCTTATAATACTTTCCAGTCATATCTCAAAGGTAAAATGACCAATACTCCGTTTACTGGAAACAGAAAAAGAGTTAGTGAACTCTTGGAACGGATACATAATGATGTATTCGGTCCTATATCTACAAATGCCAGGGTTGGTTCTTTGTACTTCATTATATTCATCGACGATCTCTCAAGATTCGGACATGTGTTCCTGTTGAAACACGAGTCTGAAACTTTTGAGAAATTCAATGAATATAAGCTTGAAGTTGAGAACCAGATGGGTAGAAGTATTAAAGTCCTACGATGTGATCGAGGAGCAGAATACTTGGGCATGGAGTTCCTGGATTATTTAAAGGAGAATGTGATTCTCTCTCAGCTTACTCCTTCGAGTACACCACAGCGCAACGGTGTATCGGGGTGGAGGTATCTCACCCTATGAGATATGGCGCGCTCTATGATGAGTACTGCTAAGTTGCCTGTTTCTTTTGGAGTTATGCGCTTGAGAAGCTGCATACCTATTGAATGGGGTTCCATCCAAATTAATGCCTACCACCCCATATGAGATATGGAATGGGAAGAGACCATGTCTTAAACGAGTTAAGATATGGGGTTGTCCGGCCTATGTTGAAAAGCAAAATCCGGACAAGCTTGAGGCAAGGTCAGTTCTGTATAAGTTTGTTAGGATATCCCAAACATTAGTGAGGGAATATCTTCTACCACTCTGAGGAGCAGAAGGTGTTTTGTTTCTCAGCATGCCACCTTTTTAGAAAAAGAATTTCTTGTGAAGAAATTAGTGGACATGAGGTAGAACTGGAAGGAGTTCCAGCTAGACAAACTAACAGCTGATGATTTGGTGAAACCAAAGGATTCAATAGTCTCCAACGAACCTCAGCCTCTCCGCGAATCTGGATTTGAGAACCGTGGTCAAATTTCAAAGGAAATTATATGTTGTTTTAAAAACCCGGTTTCTCTTCATATGATATTTTGAGACATCCACCATGTGTTTTCTCGGTTCTGAGATTGGCATGTGAAACCCGATTCGAGGAGCGGGAGGCACCGTCTGCGGGAACATGGTGGACCCGGTATGGTACCCCGGGGCGAGATGTGATTTTCGTGGTGTAAACGATGAGCCAGGCAGAGGGACCACTACCTACCGGTGATAGTATTTGGACCTGGCGGTTATCCGGAGGATACCGACCGGAGTCATGAGATGGATATGAGGGCCGACCAGATTATGCAGCGCCGGAGGGCCGATCTGAGAATGCGGCGCCTGAGATATAAGGATTTACGTGTCGATGCTGGACACGGGTTTCATGATGTTTCGAGTGTCGATGCTAGACACTCAGGTTCCATGATTTTGATGTGTCGCAAAGGACACACGTTGATTTAGATCCTCATACTTTCATGCATATGCTTTTTTGATATTTACATGCATGACGTTGTTGTGTCATTGATGGACGCGTGGATGAGATCCACATGCATACAGGCATTGATTATATGTTTGGATGACATCCACATGTAGATAGGCATTGAGTATATTGTTGGCACATATGTAGATACGGTCGCCCTAAATATCATAGTATTATCTTTATGATATAGTTGCCCTAAGAATCGTTGTTTATTCGATTTCTACCTGATGATGTTTTCTACTCACGAGTTGGCAACTCGCCCCCGTTGTGCTACAGTTCTTGCAGGTTAATCGCATGGATCAGTAGCGGCATCGCTGGCACATAGCTGCATTCGGGTGTTTTGATTTGGAAGGTGGTACATATTGGATCGTACCCCTCTTGTACTTATTATTCCTGTTGTATCTAGTTAACTCTATCAAATCAGAAACTAGTATTTGTATAATTAGTCAACTTAGTGAGACTTGTGGTTGCGAGACTTTGAGCGAGGGTTTATGTTCGCTTGGTGGATTTGATGTCTTGCTTTACCTTATCTTTTTGGTGTTGATCTTCGTCGTTGAGCGTCGTATACTTATTTTATGACTTGCGTGGTTGTGAATCCGCCGTTTGGCGAAGATCTAGCTCCCGCTTGAGGATGCCTTTATCATTATTATATGTATGTTGTTTTGGATCAAAATATACAAAACATGTGCTGCCCAAATTTTTAAAAGACGAAACATGTTTTTCAACTATTAAATCCACTTGCATTTTTCATGTTCCATTATCTATGCATTAAGAAAACTTTCGATTTCATCATACCTTTATTTCAAAACTTCACCTCTTTTATTTTCTTTAAAAGGTTTAGATTTCTGGGCTTCGACTTACTTGAATTACGTTACGCCTTTAGACGTGGCGTGATTTAAGTGCCGGTCACGAGCTAAAATTTTCGGGCCGTGACAAAGTTGGTATCAGAGCGCTAGGTTTAACCTTGGTAGGTTTGACTATGTGGAGTCTGGGGCATAATCTATTTCGGAACCTAGGCTTGACCTTACGGAACTTAGACTTGAACAGGGGGATATAAGACCCGAACTTTCGTTACATAGGCTGACCCTAATTGATGGAGTAGGTAGCTTGAGTAGAGTGACGTACTGTACGTATGTTCCGCGGCATATTTACGATACGATACTCCACTTAAGAAACCTTAGGATGTACATATTTTGAAATATGTGATTCTCTTCATCCTCTTGATTATACATCCATTTGAGATCCTTGATTTTATTTGTTTTCATGATCATACCCTCACTGATACCATTCCTCCTTATGATCATGTATCCATTCTGGATCTGTTGATTCTTCTTCATCCCTTTGATCTACTTTCGTCGATACTTAATTGAGGTTCTTGTCACCATGGTTTGAGCGCAGATTGAGCTGCTGCTAGTGATGCGGTCAGGACGATGACTGACCATCGTGTTTTCTGGTGACATGGGAACGCCTCAAGTTAGTGTTGGTGTTGTGACCTCTCGTGTGAGGCGAGTGTTTGGTTTTGCACCGTATGACCGGGCCACTGATAGAGGCTGCCAGATTGAGAGGATTGTTGGTGTACAGCCTACCTCAGAGACCGTGATGTCGTCTACCTTGCAGACAGATGACCCAGTTGTTGCTGAGATTGATGGGATGTCACTTCCAGAGCTTACGAGATGAGATCGCTGGAGCTTTCAGGCAGAGATGCGACAGATGATAGCTAGTCTATCTTGAGTTGAGAGACCAAGGTGTTTCGTCCGATTTGATGCGCCGACGCAGGCCCAGTTGAGTTGAAGATTTTCAGTGTGGAGAATCTTATTCAGATCTAGAGTAGATCGACCCAGAGATGACGTTGTTCGTTGGATGATCCGATAGGAGATCAGTAAGTGGACGATAATAAAGGCGAATGGGGCAAGAGGTTCGTGCGAGATGTTAACGAGCTGTTGCTACTCCCCGTTGAGGTTAGAGGTCGGATATGTATACAGAGGCGTTGGGATACGGCCAGTTCCTGAGGAAAAGCTGTGTTGAGAACGCAGATGTCCAGAAAGCAAGAAAAGATTATGCAAGAGTACCAGCCTCTGTATAGTTCGACATAGGCGAGATCGGAAGAGACCCTGAGCAGGTTCCTTCCAGGACACTGCTGCGATAGGATTTTCACCCAGAATCAGTTGTGTCGTGTGTATTCAGAGGGCCAGAGGCCGACGCCAGTGACGTGCTGCTTTACGAGTGGTCATGCTAATTGGTCGAGAGTTGACCAAGGGAGCACTAGAGCGGATCGTTTCCGTTAGTACACCTGACCGGGCCGACGAGCCGATGAGTTGCGAGATTGGTAATCCACAGAGAAAATGAGGACCCAGAGACAGAAGCTGCCAGACCGTGAGCAGGAGGCAAGTAGATGATCTTGCTCTGCCAGTCTTGGGCGCACCGACTTTTTTCCGACTTTGTAGGAGGTGTACCACAATGTCATTGTAGGGTTACTAGGCACACTCAAGAGGTTCCACAAGGTATCAACCATGCCAAATTCAACAATTTAGTTGCCGAGAAACCCTAATATAGATCGTTAACTAGAGGATAGGCGAAACTATAAGCTAGAAAACAACTTTACTAACAAGTGAAAGGGATTACAACCTTTGTAGATCCGGTCCTCCACTTCTTTAGCTCCGTGTTGATGTCCCTCCGCTGCGATCATCGGAATCCCGGACTTTAGTGATGGTTTCGTCGGAGAAATAATCGGTCTAGGTCGTTGACTTCGGTGCCGAAGATGATCTACGTCGAGGCGACTCAAACTCAAGCTCCATCTTCACCTGGTCATGAACCTTGTGAAGAAAACACCCTATACAACATGGCAAGTGGTAGAGGATGAAGAAATAGGAAGTGGGTTCACTTTGGATTTGGATTTCTCACTTGATTTCAACACTTGAAATTTTCTAGCAAGTTTTCTTCACTTCATGAAGACGAAGAAGAAGAAAAGAAAATGAATTATCTCAAAAGAAAATTCAAGTGAAGTCTATCATATTGAAACCATGGGTGAGTTTTAACTTTGTAGAGACTAAACCCTAGTTTAAGTTAATGGTTAGGTTAGTAAAAGTATCATGCAAAACAAAATGGTGGACTTTGTCAAAGATGCTTGAAAGCTTCATGAAGCTTCAAGTAAAGACAATGAGAGCCACCATTTTATTTCACTAAAAATAAACAAAACCCCTAAACCATTAAATAAACATGGTGTAAGTCATACATACACCCAAGTTTGCATGTATCATCAAACATGATACAATCTAGTGCACAAAAATATATCACATATACAACTTGTGCACATCAAGTGAGAAAATCAATCTTAAGTGAAGCAATACTAGTTAATGTAAAGTAATATGTCAAATATATAATTATACATTAAATCATTAAATCAATACTTGATTTAACGATCAGGTCATATCGCATATAACCGACTAATATAAAGTGTATCAATATATTGAATGAACACTTGATTCAGTAACCCGGCTATATCACATATAACCGACCGATGATACAAATCGCGAGAATAGAATTCAGTATCACATACTGGTATTATTCTCGGTCCCGCACATATCTCATATGCGCTCCTATTTCGTTTTGCTTGAGCCAGGAAACCTTTGTGTAGGACTCTAAAGACTCGTCAATACGCCGGCAGTAGGTGATGATCATATCAAACACCCACAAGCCACAAGCGGTCTGCTAAACGTAACGGCCACCCGGGTATTGAGCGATCAGAAGATCAATGAGCAAGCCCACTCACACTCCTGTGAATCCAACCAGTAACACTTATCGTACAGTCCGGTCTGTTCGTCTGATATGTCGCATATCTCGTCTAAGGGTGGTAAACGTCAGACCCCAATAACTCGATAAGTCGTGTCGATATGAGGCTCATAACGGGTCGAGAAACTACTGGTAACACTTACCAGTAAATCCTTAAAGCAACCTTGGCCAAGGACTTCCTGTTATAGCCAATCGAGCACAGCGCAATATCAACTCCCTATACCGGGAGAGACGAAACCCCTCCTATCACTCATTGCCTCCATGTGATTCGGGACTGTACCCAAAAACCACCATTTTGCACGCCCTCTTGGACATGGTAAGGTGAAAATCAAAGCACAGTGGGAATCACACAAGACTCTATGACGATCTTGGGTCTACAGACTAACCTGTACCAGTGTCACCAGAGAACTGCCATCTGACGTAAGGTATAATATCATCTGGGACTTCTCGGCGAGTCCGTCCAGTGTACCCAGTCTCCACTGAGCACCCGTATATCATCTCAGATGTCAAACACCAATGGATATGGGATCATCCATCGCCCATCTATATGGGTCGAGAAGCTACATGCTAGTCTACTCTGGTATATCGATGCCCAGTCTCGATACACCCACGACTAGGGACCTTGAAGGATGTACTTATGGACTACCATGTCCCCACTAGTATGATCTGCATCATAGTCCAGGTAGTCAAGTACACATCCTAAGGGCTTTACGAACATGTAACAGAGAGACAATTAGTGTACACGTTAAGGTAAAGAGTAACCAGATAGCATAATATCATATCGAGCAAGAAAGTCATCCCTATATATGTCCAAGCATCCACTACAAAATACATCTGTTCATACTATAATATTGCATTATTGTATTCCCCATTTTATTCGTTTTATAAATAAACAGGTACTTTTGACGCACATTTGTTGCATATTACAGGATACAGGCTCTTGGAGCGAAGACAGTGAGAAAAGACAAAAGATGATACAAAAGAGAGACTTTTGACCCACAAGTAGAAGAATTCTAGTCAAGCCTAGACGAAGAACAATTCACAATTGTATAAGGCAATGCAGTCCGAAATGTCAAAGTGAACGGTCAAAAGATCATTACAAGTTTTCACTGAAGATCTGGAGAAGACCCAGAAGTCAAATGGAGAAAAGAAGTATAAAAGTCGAAAGCCCAAGAAGTATAGAAGAAAACCCAAAAGTTTCATGACCTAACTCCCTACTTTGGCCACGGAACCGCGACCAAACCTAGGCTGGCGCCGCGGTTCCGCGGCCATTTGTTGCCCGTGTCGGTGCAAACTTCGGGTGTCGGTGCGTCGGTGCGAGAGTTGGGATTTTTCGTGGGCATATCTGTAATTGCACATGTGTGAATCCCATAACCCTAAATTTCCCTGTTTACTTATAAATTGTAATCAAAAGATTGTAAAACGGATGCCTCTTTTCAATAAAGAAAATTTAGAATTCTTTGGAAGATTAAGAGCATCATTTATTGTAAGTTTCTTTTAATTTTTCTGCCTTAGTTTAAAATTATTTTCTTGCCTTAGATAAATCCTTTCATTGCCCTAGTTTAATCTAGTGTAGTCTTCCTTTAATCTGCAGTAGATAATTAATTCTTTAGATCAAAAACAAAACACATTAATCATAATAAAAATGCTATTTTTAGAAGATCCCCTAATGAGAGAGTAATTTCCTCGCTTGTTAGGGTTAGGAAAAAGGGAGGGATTGAGAGATGAATATCTCTCATCTCCTTCAATGCCAATAAATTTTCATAAGTAGAACTTCATGCACGCATGCATGATCCGCTCCCTACGGCACCCTACCCACGAGGTAACGGTGAAACCGTAGTATAAAGGACCGGACATGCATGACGTCCATGAAGGTTATAGCAATTAGTAGGAAAGGACGGACAAGGATCAAGAGGAAGAAACTTCATTTCTTCCCAATCATCCTAATCCCCTTTACTAATAATTGTTATGACTTCTAAAAAGTTTTAATCAAGGGCATTGAAAGTGGTGTTAATATTGATCTTATCAACCCTACCTTTGACCTAACCCTAACAAGTTCCTTAATCAGCATACAACTTAGTTTTTAAAATCAATCAACAAAAACCAAACAACCATTGAAATCAACTCGTGAAAACACGTAAGAAAATTACACATCTCTGTGGATCGACCCTATTCACCGGCTAGCTGCAAAGCGACGCCGTTTCTGATTGCGGTAATATTATTTTTGATCATAAAATCTTTTAATCAAATGGCGCCGTTGCCGGGGATGGCGTAAAATTTCTTTTGTTTAATTTCGGGTTGATATAAATCTTAAAAATCATAAAAAAATCTGAAAATAGAAAAAAATACAAAAATTTTTTATCAATTTTTATCTGTTTGAAGGGTTTATTGTTTGAATCTTGCAGGAACAGCGAAGAATCGCGGATCTGGAATTTTACAGAGGGCGAAATAGAAAAAATCATATCAGAACAGAGGAGAATTGGAGAACAGGAGCTACAGAATTTTTTCCAGACGCTGATCCCACTTCCCGATCGCAAAACCGCGGCCTTACAGCGCCCAAAACCGCGGTTCCGCCGCCCTTTGGCCACATCAGCACCTGAAAATTAGTTGGTTTGTTTTCTTCCTCTCTCCTCTGTCAACCTCCATATATCTTTTGTGAAAATTTTCTGCAGGAATTCTTTGCGCTAAAAATTCTTCTTCCCCCTTCTAAATAACAGATTTTCTGCAGGTTTCTTTGCGCCGCGCTTAAAAAAATTTGATTGCAAGTGAATTTAATGTTTTGCATAATTTAATCGAACTTTAAGGGGCTAATTGACCAAACTCAGATTGGGTGGGGATTTCATCACCCTTCCTAGGACCCCAGAAAACACTTAAAGCATTTGCATTGACCACAATTAATTAAAAAATACTAGACTCAGCCCTAAGGACGTCTAGCTCAATAGGAAAAAGGACTAGTATAGGCATCGACCGTTTATCCTAACTGACTTTGCGGTGTCTAGGCAAGTGTGTCAAGGAAAGTGGTTACTTAATTAGGACCGCTACTTGTAGCGGGGAGCCTCCCACTTACCTGGCATTTACCTGGCCGCAATTGACGGTGAAGAGGCGGTTTGAGGTCCTATTTCTAGCCCTAGTTAGGAGCTGTCTAGCAGACCTAGGTGACCCTAGATCTAGGCCTGATTGTGCATGTGTGGTTGATAGCATTTGTGTCACAAGTCTCTTTTCAAAAATCTCTTTGCAAAACTCTCACAAAAAACAAAAAAAAAAGAAAAATCTTTTCAAAACTTGCAACTTGTCGCTAAAGGAAACTTGCACCTCACTTACACCACTTCCTTTCATTGACGTTATCTTACCTCCACATTCTGTCTTTCATTTTTTTCTGACTACACTACCCCTTTAGTGTATGTCACTTTGGACTAGGGATACTAACGCCCGATTAGTCCGTGTTTCGTTGGTACCAACCGACGAACCCTTCGACACCGAAGTCGACATTCCGTCCACTTTCTTACCTCCACCTTCAAACTCTTCTTCCGAAGGCATGTCGGGATTCAACCCCAACAATACCTTACCGACGGGAATGATTCCACCTCCGTTAGGTGCGAATAACCCGAATCAACCGCCTGTTGAAGCGCCCGCATGAGTCGCGCTCCAGGATCTCTTCTATCCCGTCCGCACTTCTTTACCTACCTGTCTTTCACCCCCACCGGCAAATGGGGACAATTTTCAAATAAAACCACATTTCATCAATATGCTGCCAAAATTTCATGGTTTGGAATCTGAAGATGCATATATCTTTATCAATAAATTCCAAAATGTGTGCGCTATGATGAAAACGACCCAATTAAATGATGACGCTATAAGGCTAAGGGTCATTCCTTTTACCTTATGTGACCTAGCCGAGAAGTGGCTATACAGCACCGCATCACATTCTATTAGAAATTAGGACGTGTTTGTGAAAGCTTTTCTTAAAAAGTTCTATCATCATCATAAAACTGCTAGAATCCGTAAAGAAATAATACAATTTTCACAGTTCCTTCCGAACCATTTTGGAAGTGCTTCGAGAGATTTAAAGACCTACTCGTTCAATGCCCTCATCATGGGATCGAAAGTTGGCAACTTTGCCAAACATTATACGAGGGATTGAACTCGGCAACGAAGCAGTTGCTACAAACCATCTGTCAAGGTCATTTTCTCTCCAAGTCTAGTGACGAAGCGTGGCAGTTTCTTGAGGATCTTAGTGAGCAAACAATTCAGTGGGAGAGCTCCAAGACCACATCATCTTCTTCTAGTGGTCAATCTAGGGCAGGCATACATCAAGTAGAGATGTCAATTGCTATGAAGGTCGAGATGGCCGCCCTTGCTAAAAAGCTAGAAGCGATTGAGACCAAAATCTCATCGTCTTCTCCTGCCCCTGTTATGCCTCCACGAACTGTGTGTGCTTGTTGTTCGGCTCCATCACACTTAACCGAAGAGTGTCCTTACAATGCATCTACTCAAGGACAGGATCAAGTCAATACTGCCTTTCAGCAACGACAGAGAAACGATCCATACTCTTCGACATACAATCCGGGGTGGAAGAGTCACCCAAATTTTGCTTGGAACCAAAATCAACAATTCTAAGGAAATAACAATTATCAAGGGCCTTCTCCACAACAACAACAAGCACCCCCACAAACTCAATTTCAACAACCTTTCCAACAGCAACCTTACCCTAATCAAGTGAACAATTTTGTGCCTAATAATTCTTACGCGCTAAACAATTTTGTTCAACCTAACAATGACAAGGTTAGCTCGCTCAAAAGAAGTCTAGATGCGTTCCTAAAGCAATCTACACAGTCTACAGCAAGACTAGAGACTTCTATTCAATCTTTGGTGCAGAACAGTGCCTCACACGATCAAAGCATCAAATCTATTGAGGCACAAATTGCACAACTCAATGCAGTATTGAGCGAGCGAGAGAAAGGAAAGCTCCCATCTCAACCACTGCCCAATCCCGGTCACGCACATGCTGCACATCAACAGCAAACTCATAACGTAAACGCTGTGACCAGGTTGAGATCGGGGAAAATGTTTCAAAACAATGTGGGCATTCACAATGACACCCCTGCCGGTGGTTCTTCTTCACCTTCTTCTTCTTCATTAGAGCCTGTTCTCCATCATTCACAAGACTCTACTCCTTCTAGCTCGAACGGACCCACTTCTCACAACACGAACACATCTACACGGGGTTCCGTTCCAACTCAACAATCTGATCCGTAAAAATTAGACTCAACAACATTTCAAAAAGCTCCTTTCCCAAACCGGTTGAAATCCAATAAACCAACTCCACAAATGGAGAAGATTGTCGAGTTGTTCAAACAGGTAAGCATAAATATCCCACTTTTGGATGTGATCCAACAAGTTCCTTCATATGCAAAAATCTTAAAGGACTTATGCACTAAAAAGAGGAAGTCACAAGTATCAAAGAAAATTTTTGTGGCTAGTGCTATTAGCGATGCTCTTGTCAATTCTTTACCCCAAAAGCAAAAGGACCCCGGTTGTCCTACTATTTCGATAACAATTGGGGACAAGAACATCAATAAAGCACTACTAGATCTTGGTGCTAATGTCAATTTGCTACCTTATTCTGTGTACGAGCAATTAGGCATTGGAGAGCTTAAGCCCACTCGTTTTACTCACCAAATGGCTGATCGATCAATCACCCATCCTAGGGGTGAGCTGGAGGATGTGTTGATCAAAGTTGGGGACTTCATATTCCCTGTTGATTTTATTGTCATGGACACACAACCTGTTGCTAACCCAAGAAACCAAATTCCGGTGATCCTCGGTCGACCATTTTTGGCCACTTCCAATGCCGTAATAAATTGTCGCAATGGCTCCATGACTTTATCCTTCGGCAAGACGTCTAGCGAGTTCAATATTTACAAGTCAGGAAGTCTACCCCCCGTGCCTAATACTTGTACACGAGAAGTTTGCTCTATTCACGAAATCACGTAGGAGGACTGCGAGTTTGAAAGTTTCTTGTTTGATGAGAACAGTTTTGACGCCACTAGTGCGTCCCTCCTTAAGCCTACCACAGTCGAAACAACCGATATTGATTATGAAAGTTTCACTTTTTCGGATGATGATGACTCACAGTCCAAATATGAGTCTTTTGAATTTTTGGATGAGTTAGTTGAACCTTCCGAATCAGTTGTTTGCAGTGATTTCGAACCTGTGTTGGAGTCCTTTGAGTTCGAGGTAGATTCCGCAATGATTCTTTCGCCTCCGAAACTCGAACTCATGTCCTTGCCGCCTCACCTTAAATATGCTTACATAGGTGAGAATAAGACTTTTCCCATTATAATATGAGCCTCTCTAGCCTTCAAGCAGGAGAACGCTATTTTAAAGGTCTTACAAGATAGGCGGCAAGCTTTCAGTTGGACTATGGCGGACATCGAGGGGATTAGTTCCCTCATAATTGAATATCATATGCAATTGATGGATGATGCCAAGTCAATACAGGACCCACAGAAACATTTTGGGGGTATTGTGGTGAGTCAACCTCCTCCTTTAGAAGTTGAACCACCCCCATTTCTTTTAATAAGCTATGAGAATGCCAATATTCCACTGACTGCTAATCATTCTCATTCTCATTTTGATTCATCACCACATCATATCTATTCACTTCCACACTTTCACTACCATCACTCCTATCTTCCCCAATTCTTTTTGGATCGGTACAACATGTTCTTCCACCAACCGACACTCTTTACAGATAAATTTTTCGACTGGTTGGTGTTGATGTTTGGTCTATGCAAAGTCTGGCAGTAATGTCTAACATTGTTTCACTGAAGTTTGGGGGGGCCTTTCCGTATATATATTTTTGTTTTTCTTTTAACAATAAAAAAATTAAAAAATAAATAAACAGGGGAGTGCCGACATTTTCACCCTATTGGTGCAGCATGACAGTGAGGACACTGTCAAGTTCAAGTTTGGATGTATGCTCGGTACGTCTTTTTCCTTCGCATTCATTTGTACATATTTTTGCACTTGCATATTTATTTGAAAACCCATAAAAAATTGAAAAATTTCAAGAAATTTATAAAAAATTATTGTATTCAATTTTGGCCATATTTAACTTGAGTTTGACAAATAGGTTAACTAGCTACGAACAACTAGATCTTAGACTTAGTAAATTAAAAACCCTAAAAATAACCTTCTTTAAAGATTAATGGTAGAAAGTATATGTCTGTGTAGTTTATTTAGAAATAGGCAAATTTTGAGTTCACTTTTTGGGCTAAGTTTAAATTAAGGAAAAATATTGATATTCTTATTAGAGTATAAGTTTGAAAAATAATTCCTGGCTTAAGTATAGATTCTAAAAATGTATACCCTACAAAATTGCACAATCACACACCTTAAAGTTTGGAATAGTAGAGGAGACCTTGAAATGCTCTTGTCTAAAAGTCCTTAGTACGAAAGAAAATGAAAAATACAAAAGTGAATAAAAAAAATGAACACTGGTTTTTGTAATTACTTAAGGCTAAAAATAGAAAAATATATAACGAGGGTGCTTCATCACCTAGTGCCTTAGACCAACTGGTTTGGGAGTCACTGCTAAAGCCTTGGGTATTGCAAAACTAGGACGTACGCTTTAAAACGCAAACGCATTTTGTAATCGGTCGTTGGTACCTCAAGAAGTATTAACGGTCGCATGAAGGATGTGTAAGCGAAATTCACCAATTAATAAGTGCTTTGGACAACGGACAAAGGTATGATTGCTTAATTTGAATTTCCAAGTGTAGGGGTGATCTATACACACACGTGGAGATATGTGATTAGAGTTTAGATAAGAGAAAGGAATGAAGAATAAAACTTGTATATTTAGTAGAGTTGATAGAAAAATTCCTAAGTGGAGATAGAACCCTAAAAGGAAAACCTAAGAAATGCCGAAAGCTGAGTGATTCTATAGAACATATATAATCTTAAGTTAAATGATAAGGAAGTGTGAAGAATATGGGTGGATAATTTATGAGTCGATGATAATAGAATTCTGTGTTAGAAAACCTAATTGGAGAATTACTGTCAAAAAAGCCAAATTGATAGGATTTTGTGGGTGTAATCCGCTGAAAACCCTCAGGAGACAACACTCCTCCTACTAGGGACACCTAGAGGTTTAACGGCTTGTTGCACGAGCTCGGTGCAATCGTATTTTCCTGCGAAAGTGCGGTTAGGTTTTATCGAGAATCAAAAAATAAGTTTGCTCGAGGACGAGCAAAAGATAAGTTTGGGGGTATTTGTTCATACTATAATATTGCATTATTGTATTCCCCATTTTATTCGTTTTATAAATAAACAGATACTTTTGACGCACGTTTGTTGCATATTACAGGATACAGGCTCTTGGAGCGAAGACAGTGAGAAAAGACAAAAGATGATACAAAAGAGAGACTTTTGACCCACAAGTAGAAGAATTCTAGTCAAGCCTAGACGAAGAACAATTCACAATTGTATAAGGCAATGCAGTCCGAAATGTCAAAGTGAACGGTCAAAAGATCATTACAAGTTTTCACTGAAGATCTGGAGAAGACCCAGAAGTAAAATGGAGAAAAGAAGTATAAAAGTAGAAAGCCCAAGAAGCATAGAAGAAAACCCAAAAGTTTCATGACCTAACTCCCTACTTTGGCCGCGGAACCGCGACCAAACCTAGGCTGGCGCCGCGGTTCCACGGCCATTTGTTGCCCGTGTCGGTGCAAACTTCGGGTGTCGGTGCGTCGGTACGAGAGTTGGGATTTTTCGTGGGCATATCTGTAATTCCACATGTGCGAATCCCATAAACCTAAATTTCCCTGTTTACTTATAAATTGTAATCAAAAGATTGTAAAACGGATGCCTCATTTAAATAAAGAAAATTCAGAATTCTTTGGAAGATTAAGAGCATCATTTATTGTAAGTTTCTTTTAATTTTTCTGCCTTAGTTTAAAATTATTTTCTTGCCTTAGATAAATCCTTTCATTGCCCTAGTTTAATCTAGTTTAGTCTTCCTTTAATCTGCAGTAGATAATTAATTCTTTAGATCAAAAACAAAACACATTAATCATAATAAAAATGCTATTTTTAGAAGATCCCCTAATGAGCGAGTAATTTCCTCGCTTGTTAGGGTTAGGAACAAGGGAGGGATTGAGAGATGAATATCTCTCATCTCCTTCAATGCCAATAAATTTTCATAAGTAGACTTCATGCACGCATGCATGATCCGCTCCTTACGGCACCCTACCCACGAGGTAACGGTGAAACCGTAATATAAAGGACCGGACATGCATGACGTCCATGAAGGTTATAGCAATTAGTAGGAAAGGACGGACAAGGATCAAGAGGAAGAAACTTCGTTTCTTCCCAATCATCCTAATCCCCTTTACTAATAATTGTTATGACTTCTAAAAAGTTTTAATCAAGGGCATTGAAAGTGGTGTTAATATTGATCTTATCAACCCTACCTTTGACCTAACCCTAACAAGTTCCTTAATCAGCATACAACTTAGTTTTTAAAATCAATCAACCATTGGAATCAACACGTGAAAACACGTAAGAAAATTACACATCTCTGTGGATCGACCCATATTCACCGGCTAGCTGCAAAGCGACGCCGTTTCTGATTGCGGTAATATTATTTTTGATCATAAAATCTTCTAATAAACATCCTATGTATAGTAATGGCCTCTAGGGCATACATATAACTAACAATCCCCACTTGCACTAGGGCCATCTGACAGCAGTGGTTGTAGTATCTCATACTCAACCATCCCATGAAAGTCTCTCTATGGGAAAAAGGCCTTTGTGAGTGGATCCGCCGTGTTGTCCTTTGAGTCTACTCTCCTAACCTTGATCCCCTGGAGATCAACCATCTCCACGATCAGGTGATACTGCCTAAGAATATGTCTGGATCACTGATGGGACGGGCGTTCCTTGGCTACCTCTTTGGTAGCATCTTTGGTAGCGATGTATCCATCCTTTATCGTCTAGTATGCCATAGTATCTAGCTTGGAACTCTTCCAACATACCGTCCCTCCACTGAGGGTAAAGACAATGCCTGCGACTGACATTCAGTCGTCTTTATCACCCTGGAACCTTTCCAGTGATTCTTCCCAGGATCGATTGATACCATCTCACTACAACTAGTGAGTATCCTAACATCCAATTAGATCTATCTCATAGATCCAAAACCTAGGATTTAGGAGGTATCACATTGATCCTATATGGAGAATCCTTGTGATAAGCGGAGATTGACCGAGCGTAGCATAGGAAACTCCTTCCCTATCATGAGTATGTCATCCACGTACTCTACGAGGATCACCACCATACTCCCTACTACCTTTTTGTATATACAAGGTTCATCTACCATTTTGATGAAGTCAAACTCTTTGACTACCACATCAAAACAGATGTTCCAACTCCACGATGCCTGCTTTATCACATAAAACATCTTGCACACGTTTCCACTGCTCCCACTGTCTACGAAGCCCTCTGACTGTGTACTTATAGACTCTCTCTTCTAAATCTTTATTTAGAAAAGCGGTCATGACACCCAACCGCCAGATATCGTAGTCATGGTATGTAGCCGTGGCAAGTAGGATCTGGATGGACTTAAGCATAGGTACTTAGAAAAGGTTTCATCACAATCCATAGCTGGTCAATGATGCAAACCTTTAACAAGTCTAGCTTTGAAAGTCTCAACTTTTCCATGTACACCACAGTAATCTTCTCAAGATATACTTGCTCCTGATGGGGATTTAACCCTTCAGATAAAGCAACCAAAGTCCATACTTTGTTGGTGTAAAAGGATTCCAACTCAGATCGATAAACATTCAGCCATTCTTACAGAGTCCCACTCCTGATGGTCAGCTCGAAACTAGTTAGGTCATCATCCCATGATACAATCCTCGCTCCCACTGTCATAGAGAAACCGGAGTATCTCTCAGGTGGGTGAGGAAACCTACTAGATCGGCGGAGAGGCTGAGGTTCGTTGGTTGCTATTGAATCCTATGGTTCTACCAAATCATCAGCTGCGGTTTGTATAGCTGGAACTGTTTCCAGTTCTACCTCATGACCAATAATTTCTTCACAAGAAATTCCCTTTCACAAAGGTGGCATACTGAGAAACAAAACATTTTTGTTCCTCGGTTAGGTAGAAGATATTCCCTTGCGTATGCTTGGGATATCCAACAAACTTCCACAGATCTGACTTTGCCTCGAGCTTGTCCGGATTTTGCTTTTCAGACATAGGCCGGACAACCACAAATCTTAACAAACTTAAGATATGGGCTCTTCCCTTTCCATATCACATATGAAGTGGTAGGCAACTGATTTGATCGGAACCCTATTCAATAGGTATGCAACTTCATAAGTGCATAACTCCCTAAAAGGAAATAGGAAACTCAGTAGTACTCATCATAGAGCACACCATATCTAATAGGGTGTGATTGCTCCGCCCCGATACACCAAGGTGGTGTGGTGTATCCGGAGGAGTAATGCTGAGAGAGAATCTCATTCTCCTTTAGAATAATCCAGGAATTCCGTGCTCAAGTATTCTCCTCCTTGATCTCATCAAAGGACATAATACTTATACCCGTTGTTGGTTCTCTACTTCTTTATTATATTCTGTGAATATCTCAAAAGCTTCAGACTTGTGTTTCAACAGGAACATATGTCTGAATCTCGAGAGATCATCAGAGAATTTAATGAAGTAGAAAGAACCGTTCTTGGCATTTGTAGACAGGGGACCTTCATACATCATCATGTATCATCCCAAGAGTTCACTAACTCTTTCTCTGTTTCCAGTAAACGGAGCTATGGTCATCTTGTCTCTGTGACATGACTGGCAAGTTTCACAAGATGTAAATTCAAACTGATTTAAATATGCATCTTAATGTAACTTGAGCTAGTCGGGTCGCATTGATATGACCTAGTCTACAATACCTCAAGAAGGATTTGTTCATTTCTAAACTCTTCCTCTTGTGTGTGTTCTGTATACTAAGAACTGTAGTTTGATTTAGAACGTCAATGCTTTTAGATAACGTGCCTGAACCAATCAACTCTTGATATAGGAAATGTTCAAAACATTATCCAACAATACAAAATTATATCCTTCTTTATCTAATAAAGAGACTGATATGATTTTGTATATCAGGTTCGGTATCTAATAACATTCGTTCAGAATCAATGTATTCTGGTAATACATGGTGACAGTGACCAACAGACTTGGCTGCAACACTTGCACCATTTTCTGCCCCATGAAACTTATCACCCGTTCTCAGTTCTCTACCTTTCTGTAGCCCATGTAATATATAACATATGTGGAATCCTGATCCGGTATCAAATACCCAGGACGTAAAGGACACTGAGAAACAGTTCTCGGTAATGAATACACCCGAAGATGATGCATCAGCATGCACTTTCTTCGTTTGGGTGGCACGGGAATTCTGGTAATCCCCTAAATCCTGCATTGTCTTATAAAATTTATAAGTTGGAGCGGGACCAACGTTCCCCAGCTCAGTATAACAAGCGGGTTCGGTCAATACATCCTTTTTATTATCTTGATTAAGGCGTGACATGGTCGCTACCTGGAGAGAGAGAAAGAAGAAAACACTCTGCGTGCGCTCTTGCAAGATCAGATTGGTTATTATTTTATCTAATCAGGATGGCTCCCACTGTTTTTATCAAATCTTCCTTCAAACCTTAAAAGGAAAGACTAGCCGGGATTAATTACACGCTACAAGTTCGCCAATCTTTCAGCCAGGCCAGTGTCGGTAGTTTGAGGGAGGTTCCCCGTGCTTTCGCACGGACCTAATTAAAGTAAACCTCGTTTTCCCAGAGGCGTAACCCCGTTGACACCTTTCTAGACACCTACTTGATCGGCTAATTATAATATGTAAAACTCTCCCACGAGTAACAATTACTCGCAGTGGGTATCGGGATCAAACTATCTCATAGAAGGTATGCAATCTCATTACAAATTTCAACACTTGAAATTCCCGATAATTTTGCCCTTAACGTGCTATGACCTTGACGAAAGCCAACAAACCATAGCCCGCTAGTCAAGTTCAACCCGTACATTTCTTGATTGAATTAAACCCACCCGCACGACCCTTGACGAAAGCCAACAAAGCCGTACGACTACCCTAATCCAATCGCATTGTATGCAGCAGATAAGCAGTATATAGCTACCGCACACTACACCTTGACGAAAGCCAACAAATGTAGCATGAATACTATATACAACTTATCTGAAATGACGGAGGGCTACGACAGATTTTTCTGAAAACCTATTGCGTAATGAACTTGATATCGTTGTAGAATCAAATGATTTTAAAATGGAGTGTTTTTTAGGCATTTCTAGTTTTTCTAAAGGGGTCACTCCCGGTGAAGGGATCGTCGGCCCTTTACTCATCGAATAAGGTGCAGGATATATCATATATACCGCTGTGCAAAGCAAGAACTATAGGAGGAATCAAAAGAAAAATCGAGGGTTGTAGTATCTGCCAGTCATTGCTAAAGGGGTCACTCCCGGTGAAGGGATCTCGGCCCTTTCCTTATCGAATAAGGTGCAGGATGTTCTACAAGGAACACCACGATGCAAAGCAAGAACTGTAGCTACCTGTTTTTGAAAATTCGATTCCACAACATCTTTTAGGTTTCTTTTATTTCATTAATCATATTAATGAAGTCCCATCATTTAAAATACCTAAACATCACAGATAAATACGACGTACACTTATGCCATCCGCATTCGTCTCGATGTCCCCTCGTGCACCATTAGGTTAGGTAACTAACGACAGAGCGGGGCAGGGCTAGCGCCGGTGTAAAACATAAGTATCGTCTATATAATATATCATATATATTATATACAGTATCTATCACAACATATCAAATGATCACATCACAGATATCGCAGCAGAAGAAACATATGAAATATTGGATATACTAGGACGTCCGTGTTTTCAATACGAGCCAGTATAAAATACGCATTCCATGGTCACGATGAATAGCCAAACCCACACCCCTAGACCCCTACGAGAGCGGCAAGCAACCCTACCAATTCTAGAGTTAGGAGACCCGGACTCGACTCCTCGAGTTAGTCTCCCACTGGACTCTAGAACCCGGTTACTTGTGCTCTCCTCCTTGGGTCTATCCTAGTGCGGAAAAGTAAATAATATACAAATGGTGACAGCAACCTCAACCCGGAAGTGCCCCAATAAAAGAATATTACATACAATTAAATTTACATGAATGAAAATAAAAACTCTCATCTCACATAAAAAAAAACGGCTATTCAAAACGTGACGATCCAATACAACATATCCAGCAACACATAACATCACATGTCATCAACGTAAGTAAATGTGCGCATCCCAATTGTCGTTGACATATAGCAACGAAACCGGCGATATCACATATTACACTTACGGTCACAGAAAAGAAAGTATAAAACTACAACAGTTGGAATCCGCAACCTCCTTAGACATCGCATGCCTAACAATTATAAACTCCGCATTTTAGTCTCTATATCGAAAACACTTTTCAATATCTAGTCGGGCAATTCAACAAGATTCCCGATAACTGATCGAATGCTCGTCGCAAACTTTAGTAGACGGCCGCACCCCCAGATGCCGTCGACGAAGTGCACTAAGGCGGAACAACGTTGCCGCGAGCACCCGAACGGATGCTTTTGGCGACGGGGTTCTCCTACAGTCACTTGGTCGGGGCTATGGGGCATGGCTGTCTATTAAGTTTACCCGGCGAGTATCCGCGTACACAACAGGATTGCGACGAACTTTTGATCGCATCAAAATCCCGTGGCAACCGATCATTTGAGACTAAACTACTATGTTTATAACATTTGAATCAGTTATCTCATAACTACTTGTGGATTCCAAATATTGTATCATATTCCAGATAAATAGACAATGTTAAACTTTCCGATCGAATGATCAAACACCCAAGTTTTCCCGAATAGCTCAACACTTGAAGGGGGTTTAAAAACATCCATTTCATACCACAGTACCAACGGTCCAGCCGTAGAAGGGTCAAGCCAACGCCTCACATGTGGCACGTCGTACTGCCCCAAACCCTAAGTTTCAATGGGCAGTTCAAGACGGTCACATAATCGAGTTAAGGTTTGTTGTCTTCTAGAGGGTCCATCGCGTTATTTGCACTACTTAGAACGTTCTCAAACTACAGAAAAATCCAACTATTGGAAAATTTCCCGGCATGGGAAAAAGTGGGTATTTAAATCCGGCCGAACTTTTTAACATGTTCTAAAATACCCGGAAAAACACATAGACGCAGTTAAAGTTTCCGATCGAATCATCGAATCCCCAATACACCCCAGATAACTCAACTCTTGAGTGTAATTTAAAAATTCCCAGAAAACACAGGAAATTAAGTTGGACATTACTGTGCAGAGCACGTGACAAGAGTCACCTTTATGGCCGCGGAACCGCCGCACAAGCCTGGGTGGCGCCGCGGTTCCGCGGCTCATTAGTCGACTTGGGGTCGCGTGCTTCACAGTAACTCTTATAAAACCCTGCTGTATTTTTTGGATATTTTTAATTTGGAAAAATCCACGGTTTCAGAAAATGTACAGAGAGGGGTCTTGATTAGGGTTTCGGGGTTTGATCGGGTTTCTGACTTCGTCTACACTTCACCTAAAGCTCTAGCTTGGCTCTGATACGACTGTAGGGTTACTAGGCATACTCAAGAGGTTCCACAAGGTATCAACCATGCCAAATTGAACAATTTAGGTGCCGAGAAACCCTAATATAGATCGTTAACTAGAGGATAGGCGAAACTATAAGCTAGCAAACAACTTTACTAACAAGTGAAAGGGATTACAACCTTTGTAGATCCGGTCCTCCACTTCTTTAGCTTCGTATTGACGTCCCTCCGCTGCGATCATCGGAATCCCGGACTCTAGTGATGGTTTCATCGGAGAAATAATCGGGCTAGGTCGTTGACTTCGGTTCCGAAGATGATCTACGTCGAGGCAACTCAAACTCAAGCTCTATCTTCACTTGGTCATGAACCTTATGAAGAAAACACCCTATACAACATGGCAAGTGGTAGAGGATGAAGAAATAGGAAGTGGGTTCACTTTAGATTTGGATTTCTCACTTGATTTCAACACTTGAAATTTTCTAGCAAGCTTTCTTCACTTCATGAAGAAGAAGAAGAAGAAAAAAAGAAAATGAATTATCTCAAAAGAAAATTCAAGTGAAGTCTATCATATTGCAACCATGGGTGAGTTTTACCTTTGTAGAGACTAAACCCTAGTTTAAGTTAATGGTTAGGTTAGTAAAAGTGTCATGCAAAACAAAATGGTGGACTTTGTCAAAAATGCTTGAAAGCTTCATGAAGCTTCAAGTAAAGACAATGAGAGCCACCATTTTATTTCACTAAAAATAAACAAAAACCCTAAACCATTAACTAAACATGGTGTAAGTCATACACACACCCAAGTTTGCATGTATCATCAAACATGATACAATCTAGTGCACAAAAATATATCACATATACAACTTGTGCACATCAAATGAGAAAATCAATCTTAAGTGAACCAATACTAGTTAATGTAAAGTAATATATCAAATATATAATTATACATTAAATCATTAAATCAATACTTGATTTAACGATCCGGTTTTATCGCATATAACCGACTAATATAAAGTGTATCAATATATCGAATCAACACTTGATTCGGTAACCCGGCTATATCACATATAACCGACCGATGATACAAATCGTGAGAATAGAATTCAGTATCACATACTGGTATTATTCTCGGTCCCGCACATATCTCATATGTGCTCCCATTTCGTTTCGCTTGAGCCAGGAAACCTCTGTGTAGGACTCTAAAGACTCGTCAATACGCCGGCAGTAGGTGAAGATCATATCAAACACCCACAAGCCGCAAGCGGTCTGCTAAACGTAACGGCCACCCGGGTATTGAGCGATCAGAAGATCAACGAGCAAGCCCGCTCACACTCCTGTGAATCCAACCAATAACACTTAGCGTACAGTCCGGTCTGTTCGTTTGATATGTCGCATATCTCGTCTAGGGGTGGTAAACGTTAGACCACAATAACTCGATAAGTCGTGTCGATATGAGGCTCATAACGGGTCAAGAAACTACTGGCAACACTTACCAGTAAATCCCTAAAGCATCCTTGGCCAAAGACTTCCTGTTATAGCCAATCGAGCACAACGCAACATCAACTCCCTATACCGGGAGAGACGAAACCCCTTCTATCCCTCATTACCTCCATGTGATTCGGGACTTTACCCAAAAACAACCTTTTTGCACACCCTCTTGGATGTGGTAAGGTGGAAATCAAAGCACAGTGGGAATCACACAAGACTCTATGACGATCTTGGGTCTACAGACTAATCTGTACCAGTGTCACCAGAGAACTGCCATCTGACGTAAGGTATAATACCATCTGGGAGTTATCGGCGAGTCCGTCCAATGTATCCAGTCTCCACTGAGCACCCGTATATCATCTCAGATGTCAAACACCAATGGATATGGGATCATCCATCGCCCATCTATATGGGTCGAGAAGCTACACGCTAGTCTACTCTGGTATATCGATGCCCAGTCTCGATACACCCACGACTAGGGACCTTGAAGGATGTACTTATGGACTACCATGTCCCCACTAGTATGATCCGCATCATAGTCCAGGTAGTCAAGTACACATCCTAAGGGCTTTACCAACATGTAACAGAGAGAAAATTAGTGTACACGTTAAGGTAAAGAGTAACCAGATAGCATACTATCATATCGAGCAAGAAAGTCATCCCTATATATGTCCAAGCATCCACTACAATATACATCCTATGTATAGTTTTGGCCTCTAGGGCATACATATAACTAACAGTCATTTGTTGCGATTTGCGTTTGTGATCCGAGTATCAAGCTTATATCGCTTGGATTTGAGTTTTGATGATTGAATTTCATGATATGGTTTTCGTGCACCATGGCTGCACCTATTGAGTATTTACATTATTGTGCATATCTATTGCACTTGATATTGATTTTGTGCCTTGGCTGCACATGTTTATGATTTCCTGGATTTCTACAGTTGATTTGATTTTGTGCGTATGGTATGCACTCGATTTGATTTTTGCACTCGGTATAACTTACTTGTGCTTGCAATGCATTGATATGTGTTTTGTGCATGCAGTTGCACACGTTTATGATTTTATACACCTTGGTACACTCGGTGTTGCTTTTATCCGCATTTAAGTTATTAATGCGTTTCCGTGCACTTGTTGCACCCGATTTGTATTTTGTGCAATTGTTGCACTAGGTTTTTATGCCATGCATTTGTTGCACCGTATTTGTATTTCATGCACTGGAGGCACTGTATTTGTATTTCATGCACTGGATGCGCTATATTTGTATTTCGTGCACTGGATGCACTGTATTTGTATTTCATGCACTGGATGCACTAGATTTGCATTTCGTACATTTGTTGCACCAGATGGGTATTTCGTGCAATGGTTGCACTAGATTCAAACTCCGTACCTTGGTTTCACCCGATTTATGTCTTTGAGCATTCGTTTTACCAGATTTATGTTTTTGTGCGCGTGTGCACTTGAGATTCGTTTTCGTGCATGCTACTGCACTAGATGCTTATTACGGACTTGACTCGCTTGGGTTGGATTTTTGCATATATTAGACGCTTGGTATTGAATTTTATGCGCATCGGATGCACTCGAGTGAGATTTTATTCATGCATGTCGGATGCACTTGATTTAGATTTCATTTGTGCATGACAGATGCACTTGATTTGGATTTCACGCATGTTGGGCGCATGATATGAGATGTGATTTTGTGCACACCGGATGCACTCAATTGGGATTTTCATTGTGCAGGTTAGTTGCACAGGGTTGAGACTTTCGTGCACTCTAGATGCACTTGATATTTTTGTCATGCACATCTGTTGCACTGGACAGATGTTTTCGTGCACACCCGTTGCACTTAGTTTGGTTTTGTGCACATTGGTAGCACTTGTATTTGGATTTAATTTCCGTGCGTACCAGACACACGTGATTATTGGATGCGCCTTCCGAGGTTGATTTTGCTCTTGAGCACTTTGTTTTCATGATGGGCACTATGTTACGTAGTCGCCGGACAGGACTTATCTGAGGACAGTACCTGAGTACCTTGCATGCATTAAAAGTTTAACCAGAGGTTTTCGAAAAGGAGCTATAGTCTCGCTATTTCCTACGTGTCCGTGAGCGACACGAACGTTAAAAAAGAGAACCTTTTGGGATATTTTAAAAGGGCGGAACGTATATTTTAGCAAAACATATAAGAATGTATATTTATTACTTTACAAAGGAGCGTCCGTCACTTGTACCGTGAGTTACACATCACACGGCGATTTAGAAAAGATTTTGCATGTGTGTCATTCTGTTTTTGAAGGTTTTTCCAAGGATGCGTACTATACATGTATTATAGTATTTGACAAGTGCATATTGGATTTCAGTAGTGGATTTCGAGATCTGTATCTCCATTGTAACTCCAATGATATGCGTGCAAATCCGATAATTTGCGTGACGCTTGACGGAATTCGATTTTGAGTTTCATACTCGTTTTCAGGCGCGTATGATGCGCTGTGGTATTTCTGTATCTTCCGTGATTTCGGAGCCCCGTTGATTTGAGCTGATTATTGAAAAGTTTTAGTATTTGGGGGTTTAAATTTAAATTCGGGGACCGAATTTATTTAAGGGGGGAAGATTGTAACATTTCAGAAAATATAAAATATTATTTTTGGAATTTAATATTAAAATAATATATTTCGCGAAAACTACCCGATTTGCGAAATTGGGGTTTTCATAAAAGGGTATAAATATATACCAATAATTGTGAAATAAATGGAGATTAAAATGATTTATTCATTTAAATATATATGTATTGGATTTGGCATTTTTATAATTTATTATATGCAAGTTTAAATTTTAAACCCGATTAGTGCACTGCTAATCGCGATAAGGCTTAATCCATGTTTCTACATTTTTATCATGGATAGTGCACCATGACATGTTACATTATGTTACATATTGTTTCCTTTATGTTTGTTCATTGCTTTTGGTTCTATTTTGGTGAGAAAAGAAAATGAAGAGAATGTATTATTGAGGGGAGAGAGAGTGGAAACCACATCATGACTTGGAGCATGCCATGAGAGAGAAAGAGAGTGAGAATAAGTGAGAGGGGGGCTACCTCATTCATTTTCCCCCATCATTTTTCTTCTCCTTCTTCATCTTCAAGCTCCCTCATTCTACCCTCATGACCCATCTCAAAATCTTCATCAAAACCCTATACTCCCTTCATAAAAGCTGATCCCCACCTCATCCTCAACACATTGGACCAAGCAAAGTTTGATTTTTGAGACTTTGGACGAGCTAGGGTTTTTCTTGAGTTGCCCAAATGAGGTATATCTTCTTCCATTTAGTTTAGTTTTTAGTTCTTTATATTCTAGTTTAGTTTTTAGTTCTTTATATTCTAGTTTAGTTTAGAAGTTGATTAAGTGTCGAATTGTGAAGTTAGAAATCCCAAGAGAGGGTTTGGGTGAAGTTGTGGATTTGGTGATGTTTAGTGATTGTCTACAGACCCTTAGTGTTGTTTTACTGGCCAAGACGCAGATTAGAAACCAAAACGCGGACTTAGGAAATTACCCATGTCGGTTTTGTGAAGTTTGGAGTGCCTACAAGGAATCTAGAGCAGCCTGTGGTAATTCTGAGAAAAACAAACAATACCAGGGACCTATATAAGACACTAAGAGACCACCCTGCGAAGATGAACCCCATCAGAGCACCCTAGGCCGAGCTGGCCGGATTTTTAAGGAATGTGGCCGGCCAAATTTTAGGGTATGGTGTCTGATTGATCTTAATTTCCGATTGTGTCGGTTTAGAAAATAGATAGAATTCACAATCAAAGAATTATTTTTTTGACCGCAATCAATTAACGGTGTCGGATGTAGCGCGTTAGCGAGTGCGGATCATCCACAGGGATTGCGCGATTCGTTCGTATTTTGATTTGTTTGAATTGAAAAGTTAATAGAAAAGAAAACAAAACAAACAATTCATGATTTGTACTTGAAGTTCAAGGATTAGAAAATATAGATCTAATAACAAGAAAACGATAGAATCAAGAATTGAGAGTTTAATGATTTTTCCAACCAAATATCAAGAATCTAAATGAGGCTCGTAGGAATCGATCGGATCTATAGATGTGATGTAATCTCACGATGACGTATTCTTATCCTTCGATGAATTGATACTAGATCGATGATGATCGACGAGAATTAGGGATTTCTAGTGAAACTAGGGTTTCATCATTTATCCCTTGTTCCATCGTCGATATCATTCACATTCTAGCCTCTAGTAAATTCAAGAAACGATGGTAGATCCCTAATTTCGAGCGATAACAATCAAGAAAGCATCGCAACGAAACTAGGTCATCGATTCTTGAACTTGCTAGGGTTTAAAAAACTCGTAGGACTTAAGAATCGTTTTAAGATTTGTTACATCATCATTCTATTGATCGTCTCGACTCCTTGACGAGCGGAGTTTTACTCAAACGTCACAACAAGAACTACAATTACAAATTGAGATCGAATCATGATGCAAGAATTTAAAGAAAGCAAGATTAAAGAATTTCACCTTTTATTTATATCAACAATTTCATTACAATCGCTCAAGAACTACAAGAGGAAGACCTCGATCGTCGATTTGGCTTCGCTCGTCTCCGTGAGTCGCGGATCGGCTTGGATCACTTGCTCGATTGAAGATAGGCTCCGCTCCTAAAAGGTTGAAGGGCTTCTCGCTTGATTGGTACTCGGGATCTTGAATTTGGATTGGAATTAGGGTTAGGGTTTCGCACAAGTCGTGTCACTCAACTTGTGGAAGAAGATGAGAGAGTGAAGAAGAAGGGATTAAGGAAACACTGAATATTGAAGACTAATGATTAAGGAAGAATTGAACTAAGGATTAGAGATTAACCCCTTAACCCTAGGTCTAGGCTTCTATTTATAGACTTCCCAAAACCCTAGATCTAGGATTTGAATTTTGAATTTCCCTCCAAAAGTTAGTTAGAGGGAGAAGCTTCTAGATGAAGTTTGTTAAGCCGAGCCTTCTAGATGTGCCACGTGGAGAATCTATAATATTCTGGAAGCTTGGGCCGTTAGCTGAGACACGTGTAGGAATTCTGGGCATCTGAAGCCATCAAGCCGCCGCGGTTCCGCAGCTCAAGCTGGTTCCCGCCGCGGAACCGCGGCGCATTTGAAGCTTTAGTGCTTGATCTTTCACTGGTAATTACTGGGCTGACTTATGGGCCTTTATATAATATGTTAAATTTTATTTGGCTTTCTGTATCACTGCCAGATCTCAGATCTTTGAGTTGACGTATCTTTTATCAGCACTTTGACAATTTTGGCCTGTCTCCTGGAATTTCCTGCACAGACTTCGAAACAAGTGTTTGCACAATATAGGGATGATGCGATGCCATGATAAACAGTCAATTTCCTTCAAAGTGCCGGTTTTAAAGTATAACACATGCAATCTGATATTTTACGACTGATTTGCTAATATGTGTAATATGAATGCTGAACACTTCTAGATGAGTGCAAATAATAGGGAAATTGCCGGTTTAAAGATGCAGTATTTTCGACTGATCAAATTCCCCCAAACTTATTTTCGATCGTCTCGAGCGAACTTTTTTATTAAAAAGAAGGAGAAAATAAAGAAAGAGAAAAACTAACTAGCACACATTCGTAGGCAACACGATTGCACTGAGCACGTGCAACAAGCCTTTAAACCTCTAGGTGTCCCTAGTAGAAGGAGTGTTGTCTCCTGAGGGTTTTCAGCGGATTGCACCCACAAAATCCAATAATAAAAGAAAGATCATGAATATTACATTTAAAGAAAAGAATTGTAAAAGAAAAACTTTGAAAATTAGGGTTTCTAACTAAGCTAGCTTTTCGGTTGTCATGAGCTCTATCTTAATAGTCATGAAAAGATGTCAGAAATCACGTCCTCCCTCAATAAAACATCGTCTTATTCTTCATTCCTATCTTTCGTCCAAACATCGATCATATAACCCTGCGTGAGTGTAATTTACATCCCTACACCCGGAGAATTCAATTCAAGCTATCATACTCTTGCCCATCAGCCTCAGTACTTTTTAATTAATGAATATTTAGATGAGATTGCTCACACACTTTCATGCGACCGTTAATACTTCTTGAGGTACTAACCGACCGATTACCCCTGTGCTTGCTTACTTGGTGTATTTTCCTCGTCTTGCACCACCTAAGGCTTAGCAGTGACTCCCAGACCAGTTGGCCTTAGGGCACTAGGTGAAGAGGCACCCTCGCTATATTTTTTTATTGCTGCCTTGGCGATAACAAAACCAATGTTCATTTTCCTCACCACTTTATATTTTCTTCATTTTTTTTTATTTCCTTCATACTTTTGGCTTTAAGACAAGAGCATTTCAAGGTATCCTCTACTATCCCAGGCTTTAAGACGTGTGTAAGTGCGAATAGCAGGGTATCAACGTTCAAAATGTTTGCCTTCCAAAATAGAAACTATTTTTCAGACTTATTTTTATCCTCAGATTAGTGACTTCCTTCATCTTACTAACCCTTAGGACAACGGCTCATAACTACTTATTACTAGTTCGTATAAGAAAACTTCTAATTTTCTTGGTTTTCTTAAATTTTTCTAATCTTATGGATGTAATTTTTCACTATCTAATCTTTTATTATCTTATTTATGTACAAAAATTTTTATTTTTATTTTTTTTGAAAATTTTTAAATTTTTATAGGTTTTCAAAAATGTTTTGTGCTTATGCAAAGTGATATGCAAATGATGCGAAAATAAGCACAAACCTCCTCCAAACTTGTTTTCAACAGTGTCCTCACTGTTGCCATCTGCTAATTCTCGAAAAACCTATAAGATTGGGAGGAAATTTATTAGTGGGGGCAAAATATTTAAGTGAAGAACCTCCCCCAAACTTATTCTTGGCTCATCATTTTGTAAAATTTCTTTTCAAGAGCCAGAAAAAATGCCCCCCCCAAACTTGAGTTATGCAATGTTAATCTTTGAAAATCACATGAGGGGGTCAAGAATCATTGGTCGATGCCAAGCTTTGCAAAGACCGAAGGTTAACACCAATCATTCAAAAATTTTATCAATGCAGTGCTCTGGTTGGTGGAAGAAGAAGTGGGGACAGGTTAAGTGGTGGAATAGAATGTGTATGCGTCTCATTTTGGAGAGACGATGCAGTGTATGTGATGGATTACTCGCATTCTTTTTACAGTTCAGAAGAAGGGGTGGAGGTTCAATTTCATTGATTGGGAGATGATTCATCTCAACACCCGTGTCATTTAAAAATGCGAGTTCATCAGCGAAGATTTCCTCAAAAGTTCCATCCATACCCCGATGAATAATGTCATCACAAATCGCGGGGTGATCTTCAGACTCCAAAAACAGTTCATAATCGGTGTTAATTGTTGACCCGGACAACTCGGTGGAAGTGTCCGTATGTGTATGATACATAGTTGGGTCAAACAACAACGTATGAAAAGAGTCAAGATCGGTATCAGGAGGATCATCAAATTCGCTGCTGTCGACATCCATTAAGTCGACAGAACAGACCTGAGCAGTAGGTTCGGAGGGTACACTTCCCAACTTGTAAAAGTTCAGCTCTATTGACCTATTCCCGAAAGATAGGGTCATAGAGCTATTACGACAGTTGATAATAGCATTGGAAGTGGCCAAAAAAGGGCGACCTAAAATCACCGGAATTTGATTCCGTGGGTTCGCTACAGTCTGTGTATCAATTACAATAAAGTCCACAGGGAAGATAAATTTCCCGATTTTTATTAACACATCCTCTAGTTCACCCCTAGGTTTGGTGATTGATCGGTCAGCCATCTGGAGAGTGCAATGGGCTGGTTTCAACTCTCCGATCCCTAGTTGCTCATAAACAGAGTATGGAAGCAAGTTAACACTAGCACCAAGGTCTAGTAGAGCACGGTTGATGTGTTTTTCCCCAATAGAAATGGAAATAGTAGGACAACCAGGGTCCTTACGTTTCCTCGGTACTTGTTGGGGGAAAGTCGTGTCTACTGTCTTTGCCATAAAAATCTTCTTGGGCACTTGAGTCTTCCTCTTCCTAGTGCACAAGTTCTTAAGAGTTTTCGCATAGGACGGAACTTGTTGGATGGCATCTAGGAGAGGGATGTTGATGTTAACTTGCTTTAAAATGTCCATAATCTTCTCCATATGTGGACTCGATGTGTTAGCCCTTAACCGATTAGGATAAGGTGCTTTAGCAATAAGCGCTGGGTCCATCATAGGAGAAGGAAGTGTGTGTGGACCCGATCCCAGAATAGAATTGGGGATCGTCGGTGGTAGACTAGAAGAGATGGGTTGAGGTGGAGGGCCTTGTGGGAAACGAAGAATAGGCCCGCAAGAAGGTGGTGGGGTAGAAGAACTGGGGTCAGAATTAGAAGTAAAAGTGGAAGGAAAGGTCTCAGCCGGGGTGTTATTGATAGATTTTTTAGTATCATCAAACTCTTCCCCAACGTGGTTGTCAAGCACTCTTCCAGATCCCAACGTGATTGCACTCACATGATGTGAATAGCCAGGATTGGTTAAGGGTTGAGCTGGAAGTTTCCCTTTCTCTCTTGCTCTCATTTTGGCTTTTAATCGTGCAATTTCTTCTTCCATCGATTTAATACTCTCGCTTTGGGACACAGAGTTTTTCTCAATTTTATCGACAGAAGACTTCATTTCAGCCGAAACTTGCATGATATTTGTTAAGACCAAATTCATGTATTGTGCAAATGAAGAGGATTCATCAGTCCCGGTCAACTGTAAAAGACTAGATAGTGCAGGTGTGTTGACCGGATTTTGAAAGTTATGTGCTTGGAAGGGGTGCTGACTCAATTGAAGTTGTGGGTGCTGTTGTGGTGGAGGGGCCCCTTGGAAATTGTTTTGGTTTGGAACCGTGTTTTGAGGTTGTGATTGGTTCCAAGCAAAATTTGGGTGATTCCTCCAACCCTGATTATATGTGGAAGAAAATGGATCGTTTCTAGGTCTTTGAAATGCGGCATTGGTATGCTCATGACCTTGAAACGGAGAGTTTCGTGGACATTCTTCCGTCAAATGAGAAGGATCAGAACAGCATCCACATACAGTTTTGGAGAGTGATATTTGACTTAGGGCGGCTAAAAATTTGTTTTCCATAGTCTCGAGTTTCTTTTGCATAGCTGAAATGTCAGCTCTAACTCCTATGGAAATATTATTGCCATCCCTAGACGATTGACTCACACCCTCCCACTGTAAAGATTTTTCAGCGAAATCTTCTAGAAATTTCCAGGCTTCCCCATCATCTTTAGTCATGAAGTTGCCTTGACACATGGATTCAAGGGTCTGTCTTGTGTTAGGATTAATGCCCTCATAAATGATTCGGCACAGTTCCCATCTCGGGATGCCGTGATGAGGACATTGGACTAACAGATCCTTGAAGCGTTTAAGACATTTTGAAAATGGTTCATTTGGAAGCTGGGTGAATTGATTGATTTCGCTGCGGACTCGAGCTGTCTTATGATGTGGGTAGAATTTCTTTAGGAATGCTTTCATGAATTCTTCCCAGTTTGAGATGGAATGTGCGGTAGTGTTATATATCCACTTCTCAGCTATATCGAACAATGTGAATGGGAGAAGACGTAGACGCATAGCATCCATAGAAAGCTGTGAGGTACCCATCATTGCACATACATTTTCAAATTTGGTGATAAATGCATATGCGTCTTCAGACTCGAGACCGTGAAATTTTGGTAGAAGGTTGATGTATTGGGGTTTTATTTGAAAATTTTCCCCGTTTGCTGGTGGAATGGAAAGACAGGTGGAAAGTGGACCTCGTGTAGGATAGCACCTCTCTTGGAGAGAGATGCGGGGTGGATTCTGCGCACCAACGGACGGCGGCATATTAGTGGAAAAGAAATTCGATGGAGGCGGATCCATCGATGTGGGTGTGGTGGTGGGTAAAAGAAAGGGTAAATGTAGAAATACCGACTTTTGGGTCGATGAGGAAAACGCGGACTTAACGGGCACTAGAATCCCGTGTCCAGCCTATCTTGCACTAAAAAGGGTTAGTACAAGTGGCAGCGTGAATTTATAATTAGGGGAATGATGTGAATGCGGTGTTTTTTTTGAAAAGTGATACGGATTTTTGAAAAAAAATGATGCAAATAACAAAATGCAACACACAAAACCCTAGAATCTAGTGGTCACCTAGGTCAAATCTCTAGACCGCTCCTAACTGCCAAAAGACAAGTCGCAGGATAAATCCTCCACTGCCTCTTTGTCTCTCCTGTGGCCAGGTAAGTGGGAGGTTCTCCACTACGTAAGTTGTGGGCCTAATTAAGTAACTACTAGCCTTCGACACACTTGCCTTAGACACCACAAGAGAAACGCGGATAAGCAATGAATTACTCGCGGCCTTCTTCTGTCCTAAGTGAGCGCGACGGTCCTCAGAGTCATCTCTAGATTTCTTTTAGTTAATGAGGGTCAATGCGGATGCAAATTTTGCGATTTTCGGAGCTTAGGAAGGGTAATGAACTCCCCACCTAATCTGGATTTGGTCTTTGCCCCTTAATGTCCGTATTAATTATGCAAACAACCACAAATATCAAAACAAGCACAATTTAATTTTGCTTTTTGCGCGGTGCTGCGATTTTTGCAAAGAAACCTGCACAAAATGTTAATTGGAGCAGATGAGGGGAGAGATAAGAAAGATAGGATTCACCTGAGCAAAATTTTGTGCAGTGAAGCCTTGGGGAGGCCGCGGAACCGCCGCAATATGGCTCTAATGCCGCGGAATCGCCGCGCTATGGTAAGATCCTTGCACAAGATTTTTACAGAGAGCTTCTGTTCAGCCCCTGAGTCCTCTGGAATTCTCCAAAAAAAAATCCAATTGCACAGAAAGCTCCAGATTTTCTCGCAACAAATCAAAACAACTAGTATTAGTGTTTGCGCGAATTTTGATCTAAAAATTATAATGGAATAAATCTTTCAATTCAAATTTCAATAAAGAACGAATTAGCGCGCGATCCCCTGCAACGGCGCCATTTGATTGATCTTAATTTCCGATTGTGTCGGTTTAGAAAATAGATAGAATTCACAATCAAAGAATTATTTTTTTGACCGCAATCAATTAACGGTGTCGGATGTAGCGCGTTAGCGAGTGCGGATCGTCCACAGGGATTGCGCGATTCGTTCGTATTTTGATTTGTTTGAATTGAAAAGTTAATAGAAAAGAAAAGAAAACAAACAATTCATGATTTGTTCTTGAAGTTCAAGAATTAGAAAATATAGATCTAATAACAAGAAAACGATAGAATCAAGAATTGAGAGTTTAATGATTTTTCCAACCAAATATCAAGAATCTAAATGAGGCTCGTAGGAATCGATCGGATTTATAGATGTGATGTAATCTCACGATGACGTATTCTTATCCTTCGATGAATTGATACTAGATCGATGATGATCGACGAGAATTAGGGATTTCTAGTGAAACTAGGGTTTCATCATTTATCCCTTGTTCCTTCGTCGATATCATTCACATTCTGGCTGTTAGGTTTACCTAGCACCCTATATAGAGTTTGGAATCATCACATGTCACAAAGATCAAATTTTTATGGTGCTAAGTAAGCATACAAAGGATCTATCCTAGAAAATTAGGGTTTCTAAACATTAAAGGCAACAAAGACTAAGGTTTCGAGACTACAACCTTTGTAGCTCCCTTCGCTAGACTTTTTTGGCCTCTTGAGTGTTGGAGGAAGGTTCTTTTGAAGTCTTCTAGTGTCCACGACGATCCACCCGAAGCTCCTAGTCCAAGCTTGTAACTTCACTTTTCAAGAGAAGAAATGAAGAGAACACTCTAAACAAGTGGGCTAAACTTGTGTAGAATGATGTTGTGGTGGATTTTCTCACTTCAAAAACCTAACTTGATGAGTATATTGCTCACTACAAAAGTTTAGAGAGCAAGTGGTGAAGGAGGAAGAAGATGATGGCTTTCTTTTAACAAGAGTAAAAAGATAACTCATATGAAGGAAAAAGAAAATATATGTATATATATTTTCTTATCCTCATCTCAAACCATGGTTAGATTATAAAGATATTATTTAATTTGAGTTTAAATCACAAAGAGAAGGTTAACCCATGGTTAGAAGTAGGTGAGCATGGTTAGGTTTAAAGCAGAGTGTAGAAACTAAGCATGAATTATCCTTTTCTTTATTTCTTTTGTTTTAACAAAAAATCAAATAATAATCCATATATTTATCCATGGTGTGAGTCTTATATTGCCATCATTTTCAATGTGTAATCAACCATGATAGATGATGTATGTATGTATGTATGTATGCACATCCATATATGCATGAAACTAGAAAGAAAGAAAAACATACATGCATGCATACATCCATCATATACAAGAAAAGATTTCAAGTGAGAAAACTAATGGTTAAATGATAAATCAACACTTGATTTATCAATCCGGCCATATCACATACGACCCCACCAAAAGCAAGCCGCCCGATCAATATACGGTATCCCATACGCGCATTTTAACCGGGTCCATGCGCATATCGCATATGCGCATATCGCATACGCGCACCACAACGTTTCGCCTGGACAAGGTAACTCCTTCGTGGGACTCTAAGACTCGTCAATACGCCGGCAGCAGGTGATGATCATATCAAGCACCCCCAAGCCGCAAGCGGTCAGCTAAACGTAACGGCCACTCGGGTATTGAGCGATCAGAAGAAAACAAACGAACCTGCTACAACTCCCGTCGAGCCAACCGGCAATACTACCGTACAGTCCGGTCTCTTCGTCAGATATGCTGCATATCGAGCCTAGGGATGGTCACGTCGACCCCAATAACTCAATAAGTCGTGCCGGTGAATGGTCTATAACAGATCGAGAAACTACTGATAACACTTATCAGCAAATCTCAGCAGCCCTGGCCAGGGACTTACTGATATAACCAGTCGGGCATAGCACAGCATCAACTCCCAATACTGGAAGAGACAAAACCCCTCCTATCGCTCATTGCCTTCGTGTGTCTCGGGACTGTACCCAACGGCCACCTGTTTGCACGACTCAATAGAGCTGTGGTAGGGTGGCAATCAAAGTACAGTGGGAGAACACACAAGAATCTATGACGATCTCGGGTCTACAGACTAACCTGTACCAGTGTCACCTGAGAACTGCTATCCGACGATAGATATAATTCCATATAGGAGTTCTCGGTGAGTCCGTCCAGTATACCCAGTCACCACTGAGCACCCGTATATGATCTTGACGTCAAACATCGATGAATGTGGGAACATTCATCGCCCATCTTATGGGTCTAGTATCATATACGTTGGTCTACTCTGGTATATCAATGCCCCGTCTTGATATACCTACGACTAGGGACTTTCCAGGATATGATTATAGACTACAGATGTCCCACTAGTATGATCTCCATCATAATCACAGCAGTCAAGCCGATATCCTCAGGGCTTTATCAGCATGTATGAATGAATAAAAGCATGATCAAATCAACATGTCAGATAAAGAAGAACCAGATAGCATACTATCATGTCGAGCAAGAATGTATACTGAATATATATACATGTAAAAATACATCCACTATCATATAATGGCCTCTAGGGCATACATATATCCAACACTAGCCTCTAGTAAATTCAAGAAACGATCATAGATCCCTAATTTCAAGCGATAACAATCAAGAAAGCATCGCAATGAAACTAGGTCATCGATTCTTGAACTTGCTAGGGTTTACAAACTCGTAGGACTTAAGAATCGTTTTAAGATTTGTTACATCATCATTCTATTGATCGTCTCGACTCCTTGACGAGCGGAGTTTTACTCAAACATCACAACAAGAACTACAATTACAAATTGAGATCGAATCATGATGCAAGAATTTAAAGAAAGCAAGATTAAAGAATTTCACCTTTTATTTATATCAACAATTTCATTACAATCGCTCAAGAACTACAAGAGGAAGAACTCGATCGTCGATTTGGCTTCGCTCGTCTCCGTGAGTCGCGGATCGGCTTGGATCACTTGCTCGATTGAAGATCGGCTCCGCTCCTAAAAGGTTGAAGGGCTTCTCACTTGATTGGTACTCGGGATCTTGAATTTGGATTGGAATTAGGGTTAGGGTTTCGCACAAGTCGTGTCACTCAACTTGTGGAAGAAGATGAGAGAGTGAAGAAGAAGGGATTAAGGAAACACTAAAGATTGAAGACTAATGATTAAGGAAGAATTGAACTAATGATTAGAGATTAACCCCTTAACCCAAGGTCTAGGCTTCTATTTATAGACTTCCTAAAACCCTAGATCTAGGATTTGAATTTTGAATTTCCCTCCAAAAGTTAGTTAGAGGGAGAAGCTTCTAGATGAAGTTTGTTAAGCCGAGCCTTCTAGATGTGCCACGTGGAGAATCTACAATGTTCTGAAAGCTTGGGCCGTTAGCTGAGACACGTGTAGGAATTCTGGGCATCTGAAGCCATCAAGCCGCCGTGGTTCCACGGCTCAAACTGGCTCCCACCGCGGAACCGCGGCGCCTTTGAAGCTTTAGTGCTTGATCTTTCACTGGTAATTACTGGGCTGACTTATGGGCCTTTATATAATATGTTAAATCTTATTTGGCTTTCTGTATCACTGCTAGATCTCAGATCTTTGAGTTGATGTATCTTTTATCAGCACTTTGACAATTTTGGCCTGTCTCCTGGAATTTCCTGCACAGACTTCGAAACAAGTGTTTGCACAATATAGGGATGATGCGATACCATGATAAACAGTCAATTTCCTTCAAAGTGCCGGTTTTAAAGTCTAACACATGCAATCTGATATTTTACGACTGATTTGCTAATATGTGTAATATGAATGCCGAACACTTCTAGATGAGTGCAAATAATAGGGAAATTGCCGGTTTAAAGATGCAGTATTTTCGACTGATCAGTGTCTAGGTTGGTTCAGTAGCTCACATACTCCATATACAACACTCTATACTTGCTAGTTTTGTCCCAATGTAACCTGAGTAGAATCAGGGAACATATTGGTGTGTTTTTTGTTATGTTTTTCGTATTTTGGAATGCTTGGTTTTGATGTTTGGATTTGTATTTGGTTGTTGGGCGTTTGTACGTCAACAACAAGGGTTGTTTGATTGTTGTAAATCCCCGGTTCCGTATATAAATTTTTCCGTATTTTTTTTCCATTTTTCCTTGATTTTTTTCTATTTATATACATTTTTTATATTTTCTTTATTCTCAAATTATTACCTAAAACTATAAATCCTAACCCTACACCCGACCGGCCCCATGCCCAACCCGACCCGCACCCGTTTCTCCTTCTTCCTCCCTCGTCTCTTTTTTTCCCGCCACTTTCCCTCGCAACCGCTTCTCGCGCCCACTCCTCGCACCCACGTTTTCCCTGCGACGCGCACCCCGCTCGCTTCCCCAACGGCTCCTTCCCCTACGTCTCTCGCTCCTCGCCCACGACCGCGAACCTCGCACCCACCAACGGCCACGACATCCCTCACCCTCGACCCCGTCTCGCCCTACAAAACTCCACCTCCTCTGCAATCCGCGACCCTAAGTCCCCTTACCTCCTCCTCCCAGCACCTCATTCCACCATTGAGCTCGACCTCGTCCCACCTCTCTCTCCTCCGTTGCAAAACCCGAGCAAATCCCTGCACCTCATTCCTGCCACCGTGACCCACCTCCATCAACAACCCTCGAGCTCCTCCACTGCCCTCATCCCCTACCTCCACGGGCCACCTCCGACCACCGCACAACCCCTCCATCGACCCCAGATCCTCCTTCAACCTGTAACGCCCATGTCTATGCCGAGCTTCCCCTGCTCTGGAGCCTCATCCCCCACAGCCGTTCAGCTATGACTCCGCCCAGCAACCTGTCTCCATCGCCGAGGCCAAGCCTGAATCCTAGCCATGTGTAGCCTTGTGTGTACCGTCGTCATGGGTCGCCGCCATCATCGTCTTCATTACCGGTTCGTCGCAGGCAAGTATCTTCTACTTGCTTATCATGCTATATCTTGAACCTATGAGACAATTGAAATGGATTAGACAATTGAAATTGGTATTCTTTAATTTCAATTAGATACGAATGAGACAATTGAAATTGTGTGTGTGTGTGTGTCTGCCATATTGTTACCAACTAGTTTTCTACTATGACTTGTAATTTTTTGGAGTTATGCGTGATCATTTGGAATTGGGTCTAAAACCCGGGGTTAAGACATGTAGGGATCGGGGGGATCAAATCCCGTTTAAATTGATTAGACGAAACTCGAAGTTCCGATCGATAGTTTCATGTGTATACTACGTTCTCGATCAAATATCTTGAACCAAAACCTCGTTTGAAATTCCCCAAATTTATGATTAAAAGACCCATGTACTGTTATCTGGTAATGTGTATAAAATGGTGTTAAAATATTGAAGTTCCAAACATAATATGATGCACTCAAGATGCATCGTCAAAACTGAATTTTCTAATCATGCAGCCTCATTAACTTCATAATAAATTATATAAAAATCGAATCGTGGCGTGCTTAGGCTCATTGTGAAGAGAACTGAATAATCTATGAATCCATGTATACGGTTATAGAATATCATGTGGTTTAAATAGTGAAAACTGAATAGATTTATTGTTCTGGACTGCAGTACAAAGCAACACTACTTGTTGATACCCGATTTGAAAGGCTCTCATGATTCTGTGTGAAAATGGAATTATGCGGAACCCTATACCGTAGCGAAGATAAATATGTTATATAACCGTTGGAAGTGGTTTCATTCGTTTTTACCGTCGTTTACTATTTTAATTGTAATTTAAATCATCAGTACATACAGCAGTCCCAAGCAAGGGCAGAACGTATACCCCAATATTGTACAATTCATAACTCCTAGTACGCTATGGATATTATCAATCCGTCTAGTTCGTTGGAAACCTAACTGATAAACCTAAATATTTTTCAACTATAGCGTAGCCTAATTTTGATCCCAACAGGGTGAAAACTGTGTTACGAAATGGACTTTCAGTTCAGGAACTGAATTTCCAGCAGAGAACACCTAAAATGAAACGACTGTAATTCATGAACCCGAAACCCGATTGACTTAAAACTAATTTCGTTGAACTGTCGACTGAGTTTACTTGTTACCGATTTTGCATCATTCTACTTAACCGACTGTAATACCTCTAGCGATAGCGAGCGTCCTTATTAATCTTCAGTGTATAATTCATTGTCGAACGTGAATAGTATTGGTTTGGTTGTGTCAAGTACGCCAGTGAAAAGTGAATGATTCGTGATAGTGAATGATACAGTGAAAAGTGATTAAAGCGGTGTTTTTTATACGTACTTGTACACAACTAGCCCATGCTCATAGATAGTGAAACCTGGGGAAAAGGGGGAAATCGAAGTGGAAAGGAACTTGTATTTAGCGAGATCAGTGATTTAGAGGATGATCATTCGAACAGCGACTCTTATATATTAGGTTTGGACCTAGCGGTCCGGCTGACAGGGTTATGTCCCGGACAACAGCGGGCCGTAGTCTCGGGTACGTACGAGACCCTCATTAAACATGATCATTATTTTCCATGACTCGATTTCAAAAGTGGCTTAGAGACCGATAGGGACATAATTATTCATTGCATTGTTTAATGACATACTGATGACCTGCATTTATTGTCTCCACCATTTTACTTTATTTTCCTTACCTCGTTGTTATTATTATAATATATTGTTATGGTGTCGCCCTGACGACCTGAGTGTGCATTCTCAGACCTTGGAGAAGAACCAGTTCAGGAGTCATACCTATCCTTCGAGCTCGCAGAGATTTAGACGGTCGTGTCTCCAGTACTTTTTACTGCTTTCCATAAATTACCTTGTATTCGCACTGGGTTAGTAGTTTCTTTTCTTTCGTTCTGTTGTAAATTGTGAACAATGAAAGTTGGTGTAATAAACTAGTGATGTGTTTCTTTTACTTCTGTGCTGTGATTACTGGTTACCATGTGATGCTAGAAGCCGAAGTGTGACTACGGCAGGATTATTCTGTGACCGTAGGAGCATGGCTGACCTAGTCGCCTTCCGTATTTCGTATTTTGGGAAGCGGGGCGTGACAAATTTTTTTCATGCGTAGGCTATAGGTTCTAACCTATGAGCGCACCGTGTGCCGTATTGGCTTTCCGGACTTGATGTTAATAGCGATTGCGATTGTGTATTATTGTAGGTACCTTCGCATGGATTCCGAGGCGACGGAGCATGGCGTCATCGACTTCGGCAAGCAAGGATGAGGTAAGTAGATTTATATCTACGGGGGAAGTCGGTTGGATGGCGTATAGCACCCCACAAGTTTTTGATGGAAACCGATATATAGAATATGGTTAAGGAAACCTAGATTAGAAAACTATGGATAGGGTTAGAAAGATAGATAGAGATGATATAAATGATTGAATATATATCGAGATATGAGATGAAAGATATAGGGATATGACTCTTTGACATGATATGATAGGAATAATGTCTCGAATTGATATATAAGGATATGAAAAGTGAATGTAAATCACGATATATAGATGTGTAGTTGCACTAGATTAAGTATGAGATTTTAGTGGCTTATAATGAGATAAGATAATATGAGCGGATATGATTGATATACGATATATATATGTAAAATGACTTGATGTGGGATATAAATGTGATGAAAAGAATGTACAATGTAATATAACGGCTTGATTGATATGTCGGTATACGAATGCGAGTCGATATGAAAGGATTGATACCTTTGCTGGTCCCCTGATATGAGATTGTTATGGATGTGACCTGGGACATAGGTATATAGATATATGCAATGTTGTGAATCATAAGTGATATGTCGTACGAGACGTTAGGTCCGTACCCTCATTTTCATATAGGTTGATAGGATCCCTAATGGTTTAATGCCGCCGTACGATAATTTACCGTACGTGATGAGTTTAGTCATGATTGATCCATACCCTTGACTAGAGGATACCGTACGATGGATTATACCGTACGTGATGTTATGAGGCTGGATGCCGATTGATAGATTCACCGACTCGGTTGTGTGATAGAGACGTATACCTTATCGCATTGCACTCACGATTTACTTTATGCTGCGTTCATGTCATTCTCATTGCATTACATATACCTGTGCTTGTATACCTACACCATTATCGATGATGCGTATGTTACACTTAAACAGATTGGCCGGCTCACACACTTCATCATCGATAATTGCTATGTCACTTACACAGTAGAATTGTTGCATCATGATATGACTCCTTGCATGATTTACTTGCTCTGTTCACATCATTATGATATGTTGCATGATATATGGATATGCTTACATTTCTGTCATATGTCGCATACATCATGCTTTATGATTATACGCATTGAGATATGCTGTTTTCATGAGATTTCTGGATTTGAGAACCGTGGTAAAATTTCAAAGGAAATTATGTGTTGTTTTAAAAACCCAATTTCTCTTGATATGATATTTTGAGACATCCACCATGTGTTTTCTCGGTTCTGAGATTGGCATGTGAAACCCAATTCGAGGAGCGGGAGGCACCGTCTGCAGATACATGATGGACCCGGTATGGTACCCTGGGGCGAGATGTGATTTTCGTGGTGTAGACGATGAGCCTGGCAGAGGGACACTACCGACCGGTGATAGTATTTGGACCTGGCGGTTATCCGGAGGATACCGACCGGAGTCATGAGATGGATATGAGGGCCGACCAGATCTGAAGATGTGGCGCCTGAGATATGAGGATTTATGTGTCGATGTTGGACACGGGTTTCATGATGTTTCGAGTGTCGATACTACACACTCAGGTTCCATGATTTTGATGTGTCGTGAGGGACACACGTTGATTTATATCCTCATACTTTCATGCATATGCTTTTATGATATTTACATACATGACGTTGTTATGTCATTGATGGACACGTGGATGAGATCCACATGCATACATGCATTGATTATTTGTTTGGATGATATCCACATGCAGATAGGCATTGAGTATATTGTTGGCATGTAGATACGGTCGCCCTAGATATCATAGTATTACCTTTATGATATAGTTAATCTAGGAATCGTTGTTTATTCGATTTCTACCTGATGATATTTTCTACTCACGAGTTGGCAACTCACCCCGTTGTGCCACAGTTCTTGCAGGTTGATCGCACGGATCAGTAGCGGCATCGCTGGCACATAGCTGCATTCGGGTGTTTTGCTTTGGTAGGTGGTACATGTTGGATCGTACCCCTCTTGTACTTATTATTCCTATTGTATCTAGTTAACTCCATCAAATCAGAAACTAGTATTTGTATAATTAGTAAACTTTGTGAGACTTATGGTTGCGAGACTTAGAGCGAGGGTTTATGTTCACTTGGTGGGTTTGATGTCTTGCTTTACCCTATATTTTTGGTGTTGATCTTCGCCGTTGGGCGTCGTATACTTATTTTATGACTTGTGTGGTTGTGAATCCGCCGTTTGGAGAAGAGCTAGCTCCCGCTTGGGGATGCCTTTATCATTATTATATATATGTGGTTTTGGATCAAAATATACAAATGAGGTGCTGCCCAAATTTTAAAAAGACGAAACATGTTTTTCAACTAGTAAATCCACCTGCATTTTTCATGTTCCATTATCTATGCATTAAGAAAACTTTCGATTTCATCATACCTTTATTTCAAAACTTCACCTCTTTTATTTTCTTAAAATGTTTTAGATTTCTGGGCTTCGGCTTAATTGAATTACGTTACGCCTTTAGACGTGGCGTGATTTAAGTGCCGGTCACGAGCTAAAATTTTCGGGTCGTGACAATACATCGATGTTATTGTCTTGATTAAGGCGTGACATTGGTTGCTGCTCGGAGAGAGAGAAGGAAACGCGTTAACGTGCGCTCTTTGCAAGATTAGATTGGATATTATCTTATCTAATCAGGATGGCTCCCGCTGGTTTTATCAAATCTTCCTTCAAACCCTAAAAGATAAGATTAGCCGGGATTAATTACACCCTACAGGTTCGCCAATCGTTCGGCCAGGCAGGTATCGGTACTCCGAGGGAGGTTCCCCGTACTTTCGCACGGACCTAATTAAAATAAACATCGTTTTCCTAAAGACATAACCACGTTGACACCTACTAGATTAGCTAATTGTAAAGTGTAAAATTCTTCCAGGAGTAACTCTTACTCGCAGTGGGTATCGGGATCCAACTATCATATAGATAGTATGCAATCTCATTGCAAATTTCAAAATTTGAATTCAGTCGTTGCTTGGTCGCTCACTGGCTTGGTCCGGAAAGATTTTGATCCATTATCATTGAAATCCGGAGAGAGAAAAGCTCCTCAGATAGACAGCTAGACCAGCAGACCCGGATAGTTAAGTGACTTCTTTTAAGGACGCTACCGGGATTGAATTGAACTCGCGTCTTATGACCTTGACGGAGGCCAAACAACCCATAGGCCGCTAGTCAAGTTCAACCCGTTCATTTCTTGATTGAATTAGACCCACCCGCATGACCTTTGACGGAGGCCAAACAACGTCGTACGACTACCCTAATCCAATTGCATCACATGCTACAGATAAGTACTAATCAGCTACCGCACACTACGCCTTGACAGAGGCCAAACAACCGTAGCACGTATACTAAAATAGCACTTATCTGAAATGACGGAAGGCTACGCGGTTTTTTAAGAAAACCATGAGCATAATGAACTTGAAATCGTTGTAGAATCTAGTGATTTTGAAAAGGAGTGTTTTTTAGGCTTTTACTAGTTTCGCTAAAGAGGTCACTCCCGGTGAAGGGATCTCGGCTCTTTCCTCATCGAATGAGGTGCTGGATATTCATGAATACCACTATGCAAAGCAAGAACTAGAGAAGCTTTCAAAAACAAAACCGAGTTGGTTGTAGAATTTGCTAGTTTCGCTAAAGAGGTCACTCCCAGTGAAGGGATCTCGGCTCTTTTCTCATCGAATGAGGTGCTAGATATTCATCAAGGAATACCACTATGCAAAGGAAAAACTAGAGCTACCCTTTTTGAAAATTTGATTCTACAACATCTTTTGGTTTCTTTCTTTTCATTAATCTCAATAATGAAGTCCCATCATTTAATGTTTCCTAAACATCACAGAAAACTGAAACGAAAATAGAACGTATGCTTATGCCATCCGCATTCTCCATGGGGCCCCGTCATGCACCGTTAGATTACTTAACTACCGGCAGAGCGGGGGCTGGACTAATGCGAGTGCAAAGCATAAGTAACGTTTATTATATATCATATATATAATATTACATTCGTCTCACGCAGTTATATGATCAACATCACAGAATCAAGTAGCAGAAGCAACATATGAAATATTGGATATACTAGGATGTCCTGTTAGTTATATGTATGCCCTAGAGGCCATTACTGTACATAAGATGTATATTGTAGTGGATGCTGGGACATATATAGGTAGGACTTTCTTGCTCGACATGATAGTACGCTATCCGGTTGCTCTTTATCTTAACATGTATACTTTCTGTCTCTCTGTTACAAGTTGATAAAGCCCTTAGGATTTATACTCGACTTCCTGGACTATGATGTAGATCATACTAGTGAGGCCTGGGTAGTCCATGAGTACATTCTTCAATATTCCTAGTCGTGGGAATATCGAGACGGGGCATCGATATTCCAGAGTAGACTAGCGTATATCTTCTCGATCCATGTGATGGGCGATGGATGATCCCATATCCATTGGTGTTTCACATCAGAGATGGTATGCGGGTGCTCAGTGGTGACTGGGTACACTGAACGGACTCGCCGAGAACTCCCAGATGGTATTATAACTCACGTCAGATGGCAGTTCTCTGGTGACACTAGTACAGCTTAGTCTGTTGACCCGAGATCGTCATAGAGTCTTGTGTGTCTCCCACTGTGCTTTGATTTCCACCCTACCACGGCTCTACTGAGTCGTGCAAACAGATGGTTTTTGGGTACAGTCCCGATTCACATGGAGGCAATGAGCGATAGGAGGGGATTCGTCTCTCCCGGTATTGGGGGTTGATGTTGTTGGAGATAGTGCCCTCATAGTCAATTATTAAATCGCAGGTACGTGATTGCAATGATTGCGGAGGACCTATACCGGTAGGACTGTCATACTCAAGATGATAGTATGCTATCTGGTTTGCCTTTATCAGTTATGTACAGGTTCAGGTGACTGATCACTGTTACACTTTGATAGAGCCCTTAGGATCTTGCTTTACTACCAACAGTATGATGGCAATCATATACGTGAGAGTTGGGTGGTTTATACGCATATCCTTAATTGTGGTCCCTAGTCGTGGGAGTTTCGAGACAGGGCATCGATACTCCGGAGTAGACTAGTGTATACAGTCGAGACCCCGACGAGGGGCGGTGGCCGGTCTCACAAGCCATTGGTGTCAGTTGGATCACCTAAGATGTATACAGGTGCTCATTGGGTTATGAGTACACCGGACAGGACTCGCCGGGAATCTGCTAGTTAGTACTATACATATCGTCAGATAGCAGTTCCCTGGTGACATGTGTACAGGTTAGTTCATCGACCTGAGGTCGTCATTTGTCTCGTGTGAGTTCCCACTGTGCTTTGATTTCTACCCTACCACGGCTCAAAGGAGTCGTGCAAACAGGTAGTTTTTGGGTACAGTCCCGAGCCACATGGAGGCACGTAAGCGGATCGGCAGGGGATTCGTCTCTCCCGGTATTAGGGGCGAGATCGTGCTGTGTCTAGGAGAGCCATTACACAAAGCCCACGGCCGTGGCAGGAGATTTACTAGTAGGTACTCCAGTAGTATCTCAGGGTGTTATTGGGCTACACTCCGACACGACTTATACTGCTATTGGGGGTCTGACATTACTAGCCCCCTAGGCAGATATGCGATACTCATAGACGAACGGACCGGACTGTATATACATTGTCACTGTTAGGCTCAGTAGGGTTTCTGGATGAGTTCGCTCATCGGCCTCCCTTGAGGTCAGTCTATGGGCAGCCGTTACGCATAGCTAGTGCCGCTGACGGTTTGTGGTTAAACCCACTGCCAGGGTACTGACGAGTCATTAGAGTTCCCCATAGACAGTTTCCCAAGTTCGGGTGAAACGTTGTAGAGGCCGTATGGTTTTATGGCAGGGTTCGGAAAATGCACGTGCGTTTACGCACGTGTCATATTTCGGGCAGATAATACTGGTTGGCTTTGGTTTAAGCCGGATCCGAATATTATATTGAGTAGATATAATATCTTTGTCTCAGTTGCATTTGTATTCGGTCGTAATACGAATGCGGGTATATTTATACAGTTACCGGGTTATCCTGAAATTCGTTTCGGGATCACTTTTGGAAGTTGCCAGTTTCCAGTTTTCTATCAGCCGTCTTTTAACATTCGGTTAAAGACGGATTTATCTTTTCTTGAGTTGAGTGTAGAATGTTCTAGAAGTTTCTAGAAGAGATGACAAGGATGGTGACTAGGTTCATGAACCTTAAGTTTGCATTAATGAATGGATGACTAGGTTTAGTGAGTCATTCATTTCATTAATGTGTTTTGTTTTGCCATAGATTTTTTCTCTTGATCTTTTCTTCTTGTGGTCACCTCCTCCCTCCTGCACTCACCTCCCTCTTGGTTAAATAATGGCCGGCCCCCTCTCCTCCTCCTCACTCTCACTTGATGTTTCATTTGTAAAAAGATTATGATAGTTTTGGGGTGTATGGAAATTTCATTGCTCATTTCATTCCATCACCCGAATCAATTGGCAACTTCATTAACCGTTCGTCCATAGCTTTGGACGGAATAAGACAAAGTCTTCTACTCATTCTCTACATCAATCTTGGTCGTCTCTTTTGGCAAACTTGACGACTGAGTTGCCTCGAGTCAGAGGCAGGAGCCCGTTTAAAGAATCGTTGACGTGGTGCCACCTGGACGAGGAGATCGGAGATCTACGAGATCAGAGCAGCCGCAACGGAGCGTGGGATGATGGTTAAAGAACGAAGGACTCGGATCGTTCGGTATAACCTTTCTACTCTCTTTACAGTTTGTTAGTTTAGCAATAATGGCATATCCGGGTTAAAGTATACGATAGCGCCAGTTAAAAGTTTTTGTTCCGCATTTGGCGTCTGAAGACGGCCGGGGCGCTACCGTAGACTTACAGTGGTATCAGAGCCTCACCATTTTGCTTTACTAACTTGTGCTAACGCGTTTAAAATATCGATCGGACCGAATATCAAAAACTGCAAAATTTCAAGTTCACAGTTTCTGTTGATTTTTAAAGGGTTCTAAAAATTATTATACATATCACAGAAAGTTGTGCAGGGTTTTAGAAGCACACCGTACAAATTTGGGCACGTGATTAGACAAGAACGCCGCGGAATCGCGGTCAAACCAATGGTTTGACCGCGCATCCGCGGCCATTCTGTGAGATCGTGGCCCCAAATTTGTACAGTGGGTTCTTGTCTGGAATTTGAGGTTTTTGGTATATATCTTTTGGGCCCAGATTTTGTTGCTGTTCAATAGATGTTCGTGGGGCCCACTTCGTGATATTTAGTCGATCGAAATCTAAACATGTTAGTTTACAGTGCTTACATTATATCTCCGACCGGGAATGTCATTTGATCGGTAAACCGCGTCTGATTGCTATAGTTCTTTTAGACGGGTTTGCGAACGTGACATTCGCGTTGATGTTCTGTGTTGTGCTGTGATGTTGCGGATTTGTCATGGTGGATAGCAGTGTGCAATGGCAGTGCCGTTTGGATTTATTTGTACATTTGATATTGCGGGGCGAGCGTCCAACATGTGGATTGCCGTCACTGCCTGTTGTATAATATTCTTTTGGGGCACGACCGGGTCGAGGTCGATGTACCCATTGTACATATTTTTCATTTCTGTACTAGTTTTACCCCGCGACGGAGTGCACGGATAGCCGGGTTCTGGAGGGCAACGGGTCCGCATCTCATGGCTTTGAGAGGCAGAGGGGCCTTACTCTAAAATTGGCAGACTATTCGACGCACTCGTAAGGGGTATAGGTGTAGGGTTCCTAGGCACACTAATGAAATCTCACAAGGCATCAAACATGGCTAATTCAAATTTTACGGGTGCCTACAAACCCTAATACGGATCGTTAACTAGATAAACTAGGCGATGCAAGCAAGTAAACGGAAATATAGCTAAAGGGAAGGGGCTACAACCTTTGTAGATCCAGTCCTCCACCTCCTAGGCTCCGTGATGAAGTCCCCTCGTTGTCTAAATCGGATTCCGGACTCAAGCATCGGCTTCATCGAAGAAATGGGCGGGCTTGGTCGTCGGCTTCGATGCCGAAGATGATCTACGTCGAGGCATCACTAGATCAAGCTCCACCTTCACAAAGCCATGAAAACTTGTGAAGGAAACACCCTATACTACTTGGCAAGAGGTAGAGGATGAAGAAATAGGAGGTGGGTTCACTTTAGAATTGGATTTCTCACTCATATGCTCAACTTGCCATTGGTGAAGACAAGCTTCTTCATTTTGTTGAAGATGAAGAAGAAGAAGAAGATATATGATAAGTTATTTAAAAAGGAAAATAAAAAGAATACTTATCATGACTTCAACCATGGTTTAGTGTAGAGATTTAACTAAGGTTATATGAGTGGTTAGGGTTAGAGAAGAGACAAGAATGGTGGACTTGTTCAAAGCTTCAAGAAGCTTCAACAAAAAACAAACTAAGCCACCATTTCTTTTTCTCTTTATCTTTTCCAAAACAATAATAAATGGATAAATAAATAAGAGAAAAGAAACCCTAACCATTCACTAAACATGGTTTAATCTTTACACAAACCCAAATGAGCAAGTATCATCAAACATGATACAATCTTGTGCACAAAAATATATCATATACACAATGTGCACTTCAAGTGAGAAAATCCTTTTAAAGTGAACAAATACTAGTTAATGCAAAGTAATATATCAAATATATATAATTATACATTAAATCATTAAATCAACACTTGATTCAATGATCCGGTCATATCGCATATAACCGGCTAGTATCCAATGTATCGGCTTATCGAATCAATCTTTGATTCGATAACTAGGTTATATCGCATACAACCATTCGACACATTCATCGCGAGAATGAAATACGGTATCACATACACGTATTATTCTCGGTCCCGCACATATCTCATATGCGCTCCTATTTCGTTTCGCTTGAGCCAGGAAACCTCTGTGTAGGACTCTAAAGACTCATCAATACGCCGGCAGCAGGTGATGATCATATCAAACACCCACAAGCCGCAAGCGGTCTGCTAAATGTAACGGCCACCCGGGTATTGAGCGATCAAAAGATCGACGAGCAAGCCCGCTCACACTCCTGTGAATCCAACCAGTAACACTTACCGTACAGTCCGGTCTGTTCGTCTGATATGCCGCATATCTCGCCTAGGGGTGGTAAACGTCAGACCCCAGTAGCTCGATAAGTCATGCCGACGTGAAGTCCTTGACATGTGTGAAACTACTGATAACACTTACCAGTAGGTCACTGCAACCCTGGCCAGGGATTTCCTGTTATGGCCAGTCGAGCATAGCGCAACATCAACCCCCAATACCGGGAGAGACGAATCCCCTCTTATCGCTCATTGCCTCCATGTGAATCGGGACTGTACCCAAAAACCACCTGTTTGCACGCCTCAGTAGAGCCGTAGTAGGGTGGAAATCAAAGCACAGTGGGAGACACATAAGACTCTATGACGATCTCGGGTCAACAGACTAAGCTGTACCAGTGTCACCAGAGAACTGCCATCTGACGTGAGGTATAATACCATCTGGGAGTTCTCGGCGAGTCCGTTCAGTATACCCAGTCTCCACTGAGCACCCGCATACCATCTCCGATGTCAAACACCAATGGATATGGGATCATCCATCGCCCATCACATGGGTCGAGAAGATATACGCTAGTCTACTCTGGAATATCGATGCCCCGTCTCGATATTCCCACGACTAGGAACATTGAAGGATGTACTCATGGACTACCCAGGCTCCACTAGTATGATCTGCATCATAGTCCTGGAAGTCGAGTACACATCCTAAGGGCTTTATCAACATGTAACAGAGAGACAGAAAGTATACATGTTAAGATAAAGAGCAACCAGATAGCGTACTATCATGTCGAGCAAGAAAGTCCTACCTATATATGTCCCAGCATCCACTACAATATACATCCAATGTACAGTAATGGCCTCTAGGGCATACATATAACTAACAATCTCCCACTTGCACTAGGGCCATCTGTAGCAGTAGTTGTAGTATCTAATACTCAACCATCCCCTAAAAGTCTCTCTTTGGGAAAAGGCCTTCGTGAGTGGATCCGCTGTGTTGTCCTCTGAGTCTACTCTCCTAACCTCGATCACCCTGGAGATCAACTATCTCCATGATCAGGTGATGCTGCCTCAGATTATGTCTGGGTCACTGATCAGTCGAAAATATTGCATCTTTTAACCGGCAATTTCCCTATCATTTGCACTCATTTAGAAGTGTTCGGCATTCATATTTCACATATTAGCAAATCAGTCGTAAAATATCAGATTGCATGTGTTAGACTTTTAAACAGGCACTTTAAAGGAAATTGACTGCATTTCATGGCATCGCATCATCTCTATATTGCGCAACACTTGTCTTGAGAAATTGTGCAGGAAAATCCGAAAGAAAAGCCAAAATTGTCATTTTGCTGATCAAACATTACACCAACTCCAAATTTTGAGATCTGGTAGCAATCCAAAGGGAGAAATACAATTTAACATATCAAAGAAAGGCCCACAACTCAAGCCCAACAAGCACCAGAGAGCCCAAGCCCCAACTCTTCAAAAGCGCCGCGGAACCGCTGCGGGAGCCGGCTTGCGCCGCGGTTCCGCGGCGGTTTGGTTAGATCAGCAAATTATTTTTAGTGCAAAATTCATATCTCAGGGCCTACAGCTCAGAAAGATATGTCAAATTCCAGAATTCTCGCAAAGCTACTGCCAGATCAGCAAAGATCATTAAGCAAAGCTAATCCTAATTAAGCTCCTAACTAAGCTCTTCTAGAAGCTCCCTCCTAACTAATCACATCTAGAAGCTTCTCCTCTAACTAACTTTTGGAGGGAAATTCAAATTTCATCCAACAACCTTTTGGAGGGAAATTCAAATTTCATCCAACAAACTTTTGGAGGGAAATTCAAATTTCATCCAATAAACTTTTGGAGGGAAACTTAAAATTCAAATCCAAGATCTAGGGTTTTGATGGCTATAAATAGGAACCTAGATCTAAGGGTTGGAGAGTTGATTAGTTCATCATTAGTTAGTTTTCTCTCATCATTCTAATTCTTCATCTTCTTCCACAAGTCTAGTGACAAGGCTTGTGCGAAACCCTAACCCTAATTCCACTCCAAATTCAAGATCTTGAGTACCAATCAAGCAAGAAGCCTTCAACCTTTTAGGAGCCGAGCCGATCTTCAATCGGGCAAGTGATCCAAGCCGATCCGCGACTCAAGGAGACAAGCGAAGCCAAATCGACGATCGAGTTCTTCCTCTTGTAGTTCTTGAGCGAATGTAATGAAATTGTTGATATAAATAAAAGGTGAAATTCTTTAATCTTGCTTTCTTTAAATTCTTGCATCATGATTCGATCTCAATTTATGATTGTAGTTCTTGTGATGATGTTTGAGTAAAACTCCGCTCGTTAAGGAGTCGAGACGATCAATAGAATGATAATGTAACAAATCTTAATACGATTCTTGAGGCCTACGAGTTTTGTAAACCCTAGCAAGTTCAAGAATCGATGACTTAGTTTCGTAGCGATACTTTCTTGATTGTGATCGCTCGAAATTAGGGATCTACGATCGTTTCTTGAATTTACTAGAGGCTAGAATGTGAATGATATCGACGAAAGAACAAGGGATAAGATGAAACCCTAGTTTCATAAGAAATCCCTAATTCTCGATCGATTATCATCGATCTAGTATCAATTCATCGAAGGATAAGAATACGTAATTGTAAGATTGCATCACATCTATAGATTCGATCGATTCCTACGAGCCTCATTTCGATTCTTGATATTTGGTTTGGAAAAATCATCAAACTATCAATTCTTGATTCTATCTTTTTCTTGTTATTAGATCTATATTTTCTAATTCTTGAACTTCAAATATAAATCATGAATTGTTTGTTTTCTTTTCTTTAAAGTTTCAATTCATCTAATTCGAAAGACGAACGATTACACTTTCCCTGTGGACGATCCGCACTTACTAACGCGCTACATTCGACACCGTTATTGATTGCGGTCAAATATTTTTGGTTGTGATTTCTTTACAATTTCCAACTACACAAACAAGAATTCTTTACAATCAAATGGCGCCGTTGCCGGGGAGAGTGCGCTAATTGTTCGTATTTTGAAATTTGAGTTGAAAAATTTATTCCATTATAATTTTTAGATCTAAACTCGCACAAACCCTAATACGTGTTTTGTGATTTGATTGCGAGGAAATCTGGGATCATTGGAGCTGGAGAAAAAATTTTCTGAAAATTCCAGAGAGCTAAGGGGAGCAACAGAAGCATTCTCCTAAATTTATGTGCAGTGATCCCTTTCCCCAACCGCGATTCCGCGGCAAACCCCCCTTCCGGCGGCGGTTCCGCGGCCTCTTCAAGGCTTCTCTGTTCCAAACTTCTTCGGGTACCTTCTTACCTTCTTCTCTCTCCTCTTTTAGCTCCAACTAACAAATTTCTGCAGGTTTCTTTGCAAATAATCGCTGCGCCGCAAAAAGCAAAATAAAATTTGTGCGTGTTTTGATTCTTGGTTGTTTGCATAATTAATACGGAAAATTAAGGGGCGCGACCAAATCCAGATTAGGTAGGGAGTTCATTACCCTTCCTAGGCCCCAAAAATCACAAACCTGCATCCGCATTTACCCTCATTAATTAAAAAATATCTAGAGATGACTCTAAGGACCGTCACGCTCAATTAGGACAAGAGAAGGCTGTGGGTAATTCATTGCTTATCCGCGTTTTCTTGTGGTGTCTAAGACGAGTGTGTCTAAGGCTAGTGGTTTTTAATTAGGCCCACTACTTACGTAGTGGAGTACCTTCCCACTTACCTGGCACTTATCCGGCCACAGGGGGACAAAGAGGCAGTGGAGTATTCTATCCTGCGACTTGTCTTTTGGCAGTTAGGAGCGGTCTAGAGCCGGACCTAGGTGACCACTAGATTCTAGGGTTTTTGTGTGTTGCATTTGTTGTGTTGCATCATATTTTCAAAAATCCGTATCATTTTTCAAAGCAAACACCGCATTCATATCATTTCCCCTAATTATAAATTCACGCTGCCACTTGTACTAACCCTTTTTAGTACAAGATAGGCTGGACAACGGGATTCTAGTGCCTGTTTGTCCGCGTCCCCCGATCGACCCAAAAGTCGGTATTTCTATATTTACCTTTTCTTTACCCACCACCACACCCACATCGATGGATCCGTCTCCATCGAACTTCTTTTCCACTACCCTGCCGCCGTCCGTTGGTGCGCAGAATCCACCTCGCATCTCTCTCCAAGAGAGGTGCTATCCTACACGAGGCCCACTTTCCACCTGTCTTTCCATTCCACCAGCCAACGGGGAAAATTTTCAGATTAAACCCCAATTCATCAACCTTCTACCAAAATTCCACGGTCTCGAGTCTGAGGACGCATACGTGTTTATCACGAAATTTGAAAATGTATGCGCAATGATGGGTACTTCACAGCTTTCTGTGGATGCTTTCCGTCTACGTCTTCTCCCATTCACTTTGTGCGATTTAGCCGAGAAGTGGCTATATAACACTACCGCACATTCCATTTCAAATTGGGACGAATTCGTCAAAGCATTCCTTAAGAAATTCTACCCACATCAAAAGACAGCTCGAGTCCGTAGCGAAATCTATCAATTCACCCAGCTTCCAAATGAAACATTTTCAAAATGTCTTGAACGTTTCAAGGATCTATTAGTCCAATGTCCACATCACGGCATCCCAAGATGGGAACTGTGCCGAATCATTTATGAGGGCATTACTCCTTACACGAGACAGACCCTTGAATCTATGTGTCAAGGCAATTTTATGACCAAAGATGATAGGGAAGCCTGGGAATTCCTAGAAAATTTCGCTGAAAAATCTTTACAGTGGGAGGGTGTGAGTCAATCGTTTAGGGATGGCAATGATATTTCCATAGGAGTTAGAGCTGACATTTCGGCTATGCAAAAGAAACTTGAGACTATGGAAAACAAATTTTTAGCCGCCCTAAGTCAAATATCACTCTCCAAAACTGTATGTGGCTGCTGTTCTGATCCGTCTCACTTGACAGAAGAATGTCCGTTTCAAGGTCATGAGCATACCAATGCCGCATTTCAAAGACCTAGAAACGATCCATCTTCCTCCACATATGATCAGGGTTGGAGGAATCACCCTAACTTTGCTTGGAACCAATCACAATCTCAAAACACGGTTCCAACCCAACACAATTTCCAAAGGGTCCCTCCACCACAACAGCAGCCACCACTTCAATTGAGTCAGCACCCCTTTCAATCACAAAACTTCCAAAATCCGGCCAACACTTTTGCACCGTCTAGTCCTTTGCAATTGACCGGTACAGATAATACCTCTACACTAGCACAAACCTTGGATACTTTCATGAAATAATCCATCCAAGGGACGGCAAGTTTGCAATCTTCCATCGAGAATGTGATGAAGATTATTGTCTCTCAAAATGATAATATCAAATCGATGGAAGCACAAATTGCACAACTAAAAGCCGAGATGAGTGCAAGAGAGAAAGGGAAACTTCCAGCTCAACCTTTACCCAATCCTGGCTATTCACATCCTGTGGATGTAATCACGTTGAGATCTAGAAGAGTGCTTGACACTCACATTGGGGAAGAGTTTGATGATACAGAAAAATCAATCAATAACACCCCAGCTGAGACCTTTCCTCACACACACACTTCTAGTACTGATCCTTGTTCTTCTACCCCACCACCTTCTTCCGAGCCTATTCTTCGTTTCCCAAAAGGCTCTCCACTTCAGCCCACCTCTTTTACCCCTCCACGGACGATCCCCACTTCTATTTTGGGATCGGTTCCACAAACACTTCCTTCTCCTATGATGGACCCAGCGCTTATTGCTAAAGCACCTTATCCGAATCGGTTAAGGGCTAACACACCGAGTCCACATATGGAGAAGATCATGAACATGTTTAAGGAAGTTAACATCAACATCCCTCTCCTAGATGCTATTCAACAAGTTCCGTCCTATGCAAAAACCCTTAAGAACTTGTGCACTAGGAAGAGGAAGACTTAAGTGTCGAAAAAAATCTTCATGTCAAGTACTGTAGACACGGCTTTTCCCCAACAATTACCACGGAAACGTAAGGACCCTGGCTGTCCTACTATTTCTATTTCTATTGGGGAGAAACACATCAACCGTGCGTTACTTGACCTTGGCGCTAGTGTTAACTTACTTCCTTACTCGGTATACGAGCAACTAGGTATCGGAGTGTTAAAGCCCTCGAGCATAACTCTCCAGATGGCTGACCGATCAATCACCAAACCTAAGGGTGAACTGGAGGATGTGTTAATAAAAATCGGGGAATTCATATTCCCTGTGGACTTTATTGTAATTGATACACAGCCTGTAGCGAACCCACGGAATCAAATTCCGGTGATTTTAGGTCGCCCCTTTTTGGCCACTTCCAATGCTATTATCAACTGTCGTAACGGTTCTATGACCCTATCTTTCGGGAATAGGTCAATAGAGCTGAACATTTACAAGTTGGGAAGTGTACCCTCCGAACCTACTGCTCAGGTCTGTTCTGTCGATTTAATGGATGTCGACAGCAGCGAATTTGATGATCCTCTTTATACTGATCTTGACTCTTTTCATACGTTGTTGTTTGACCCAACTATGTATCATACACATACGGACTCTTCCACCGAGATGTCCGTGTCAACAACTAACACTGATTATGAACTGCTTTTAGAGTCTGAAGATCACCCCGCACTTTGTGATGACATTATTCATCGGGGTATTGATGGAACTTTTGAGGAAATTTTCACTGAAGAACTCGCATTTTTGAAAGACACGGGTGTTGAGATGAATCATGTCCCAATCACTGAAATTGAACCTCCACCCCTTCATATGGACTGTAAGAAGAATGCGAGCAATCCATCACATTCACTGCATCGTCTCTCCAAAATGAGACGCACACACATTCTATTCCACCACTTAACCTTTCCACACTTCTTCTTCCACCAACCAGAGCACTGCATTGATAAAATTTTTGAATGGTTGGTGTTAACTTTCGATCTTTGCAAAGCTTGGCATCAACCAATGGTTCTTGACCCCCTCATGTGATTTTCAAAGATTAACATTGCATAACTCAAGTTTGGGGGGGGGGACATTTTTTTCTGGCTCTTGAAAAGAAAATTTTTACAAAATGATGAGCCAAAAATAAGTTTTGGGAAGTTCTTCACTTATATATTTTGCCCCCACTAATAATTCCCCCCAGGCTTACAGTTTTTGTAGGTATAGCGATTGGCAACAGTGAGGACACTGTTGAAAACAAGTTTGGGGGAGGTTTGTGCTTATTTTTGCATCATTTGCATATCATTTGCATAAGCACAAAACATTTTTTTAAAATCCTATAAAAATTTTAAAAAAAAAAAATTTGTACATAAATAAGATAATAAAAGTTTAGATAGTGAAAAATTACATCCATGAGATTAGAAAAATTTAAGAAAACTAAGAAAATTAGAAGTTTTCTTATACGAACTAGTAATAAGTAGTTATGAGCCGTTGTCCCAAGGGTTAGTAAGATGAAGGAAGTCACTAATCTGAGGATAAAAATAAGTCTGAAAAATAGTTTCTATTCTGGAAGCCAAACATTTTGAACGTTGATACCCTGCTATTCGCACTTACACACGTCTTAAAGCCTGGGATAGTAGAGGATACCTTGAAATGCTCTTGTCTTAAAGCCGATGTATGAAGGAAATAAAAAGAAAAAGTGAATAAAAAATATATAAAGTGGTGAGAAAAATGAACACTGGTTTTGTTATCGCCGAGGGCAATAAAAATTTATAGCAAGGGTGCTTCTTCACCTAGTGCCCTAAGGCCAACTGGTGTGGGAGTCACTGCTATGCCTTAGGTGGTGCAGGACGAGGAAAATACACCAAATAAGCAAGCACAAGAGTAATCGGTCGGTTAGTACCCCAAGAAGTATTAACGGTCGCATGAAAGTGTGTGAGCAATTTCATTTAAATATTCATTAATCAAAAAGTACTGAGGCTGATGGGCAAGAGTATGATAGCTTGAATTGAATTCTCCGGGTGTAGGGATGTCCTTTAGACACACGCAGGGTTATATGATCAATGTTTGGAAGAAAGATAGGAATGAAGAATAAGACGATGTTTTATTGAGGGAGGACGTGATTTCTGACATTTTTTCATGACCATTAAGATAGGGCTCATGACAACCGAAAAGCTAGCTTAGTTGGAAACCCTAATTTTCAAGGCTTTTCTTTTACAATTCGTTTCTTTAAATGTAATATTCATGATCTTTCTTTTATTATTGGATTTTGTGGGTGCAATCTGCTGAAAACCCTCAGGTGACAACATTCCTCCTACTAGGGACACCTAGAGGTTTAAAGGCTTATTGCACGTGCTCAGTGCAATCGTGTTGCCTACGAAAGTGTGCTAGTTAGTTTTTCTCTTTTTTTATTTTCTCCTTCTCTTCTTTAATAAAACATTCGCTCGAGACGATCGAAAATAAGTTTGGGGGAATTTGATCAGTCGAAAATATTGCATCTTTTAACCGGCAATTTCCCTATCATTTGCACTCATTTAGAAGTGTTCGGCATTCATATTTCACATATTAGCAAATCAGTCGTAAAATATCAGATTGCATGTGTTAGACTTTTAAACAGGCACTTTAAGGGAAATTGACTGCAATTCATGGCATCGCATCATCTCTATATTGCGCAAGACTTGTCTTGAGAAATTGTGCAGGAAAATCCGAAAGAAAAGCCAAAATTGTCATTTAGCTGATCAAACATTACACCAACTCCAAGTTTTGAGATCTGGTAGCAATCCAAAGGGAGAAATACAATTTAACATATCAAAGAAAGGCGCACAACTCAAGCCCAACAAGCACCAGAGAGCCCGAGCCCCAACTCTTCAAAAGCGCCGCGGAATCGCTGCGGGAGCCGGCTTGCGCCGCGGTTCCGCGACGGTTTGGTCAGATCAGCAAATTATTTTTAATGCAAAATTCATATCTCAAGGCCTACAGCTCAGAAAGATATGTCAAATTCCAGAATTCTCGCAAAGCTACTGCCAGATCAGCAAAGATCATTAAGCAAAGCTAATCCTAATTAAGATCCTAACTAACCTCTTCTAGAAGCTCCCTCCTAACTAATCACATCTAGAAGCTTCTCCTCTAACTAACTTTTGGAGGGAAATTCAAATTTCATCCAACAAACTTTTGGAGGGAAATTCAAATTTCATCCAACAACCTTTTGGAGAGAAATTCAAATTTCATCCAACAACCTTTTGGAGAGAAATTCAAATTTCATCTAACAAACTTTTGGAGGGAAACTTAAAATTCAAATCCAAGATCTAGGGTTTTGATGGATATAAATAGGAACCTAGATCTAAGGGTTGGAGAGTTGATTAGTTCATCATTAATCAGTCTTCTCTCATCATTCTAATTCTTCATCTTCTTCCACAAGGCTTGTGCGAAACCCTAACCCTAATTCCACTCCAAATTCAAGATCTTGAGTACCAATCAAGCAAGAAGCCTTCAACCTTTTAGGAGCCGAGCCGATCTTCAATCGGGCAAGTGATCCAAGCCGATCCGCGACTCAAGGAGACAAGCGAAGCCAAATCGACGATCAAGTTCTTCCTCTTGTAGTTCTTGAGCGAATGTAATGAAATTTTTGATATAAATAAAATGTGAAATTCTTTAATCTTGCTTTCTTTAAATTCTTGCATCATGATTCGATCTCAATTTATGATTGTAGTTCTTGTGATGATGTTTGAGTAAAACTCCGCTCGTTAAGGAGTCGAGAAGATCAATAGAATGATGATGTAACAAATCTTAATACGATTCTTGAGTCCTACGAGTTTTGTAAACCCTAGCAAGTTCAAGAATCGATGACTTAGTTTCGTAGCGATACTTTCTTGATTGTGATCGCTCGAAATTAGGGATCTACGATCGTTTCTTGAATTTACTAGAGGCTAGAATGTGAATGATATCGACGAAAGAACAAGGGATAAGATGAAACCCTAGTTTCATAAGAAATCCCTAATTCTCGATCGATTATCATCGATCTAGTATCAATTCATCGAAGGATAAGAATACGTAATTGTAAGATTGCATCACATCTATAAATTCGATCGATTCCTACGAGCCTCATTTTGATTCTTGATATTTGGTTTGGAAAAATCATCAAACTATCAATTCTTGATTCTATCTTTTTCTTGTTATTAGATCTATATTTTCTAATTCTTGAACTTCAAATATAAATCATGAATTGTTTGTTTTCTTTTCTTTAAAGTTTCAATTCATCTAATTCGAAAGACGAACGATTACACTTTCCCTGTGGACGATCCGCACTTACTAACGCGCTACATTCGACACCGTTATTGATTGCGGTCAAATATTTTTGGTTGTGATTTCTTTACAATTTCCAACTACACAAACAAGAATTCTTTACAATCAGTCACTGATGGGACCAGGGTTCCTAGGCCAAAACCACAGTTCCATTGTCACACAATGGTAGGAACCTAGTTCATCCTATGAACCAATATACACCCAAACTGCCTCTTTGGTAGTATCTTCAATAGCGATGTTACCAGCCTTTATCGTCTAGTTTGTCACAGTATCTAGCTTGGAAATCTTCCAACATACCGTCCCTTTACTGAGGGTAAAGACAATGCCTGCGACTGACATTCAGTCGTCCTTATCACTCTGGAACTTTTCCAGCGATTCTCCCCAGGATCGAGAAGGTATCACCTTTATCCTATTTGGAGAATCCATGTGATAATAGGAGATTGACCTATCGTAGTATAGGAAACTCTTTTCCTATCTAGAGTATGTTGTCTACGTACAATACGAAGATCAGCACCATACTCCCTACTGTCCTTTTTGTATATACAAGGTTCATCTACCATTTTGATGAAGTCAAACACTTTGACTATCACATCAAAACAGACGTTCCAACTCCGCGATGCCTGCTTCATTATCTAAAGCAACTTGCGCACATTTCCGCTGCTCCCACTGTTTACGAAGCCCTCTGGCTGTGTTCTTATAGACGTTCTCTTCTAAATCAATATTTAGAAAAGTAGTCATGGCACCCAACCACCAGATATCGTAGTTATGGTATGCAGCAATGGCAAGTAGGATCTAGATGGACTTAAGCACAGTCCCTAGAAAAGATTTCATCATTATCCATACCTGGTTGATGACTAAAACCTTTAACAAGTCTAGCTTTGAAAGTCTCAACTTTTCCATATACACCAAGTAATCTTCTCAAGATATACTTGCTCCTGATGGGGATTTAACCCTTCAGATATAGCAACCAAAGTCCATACTTTGTTGGTGTATAAGGATTCCATCTCAGATCGCTAAGCATCCAGCCATTCTTACAGAGTCCCTACTCTCGATGGCCTACTCGAAACTAGTTGGGTCATCATCTCATGATGCATTCCTCGCTCCCACTGTCATCGAGAAACCAAGGTATCTCTCAGGCAGATGAGGAACCCTACCAGATCGGCGGAGAGGCTGAGGTTCGTCGGAAACTATTGAATCCTTTGGTTCTGTCAAATCATTAGCAGTTTTGTACAGCTGGAACCTTTCCAGTTCTACAGAACTGACCTTGCCTCGAGCTTGTCCGGATTTTGCATTTAGACGTAGGCCGGACAACCCCAGATCTTAACTTACTTAAGAGATAGGCTCTTCCCACACCATATCTTATATGGAGTGGTAGGCACTGATTTGATTCGAACCCTATTCAATAGGTATGCAACTTCATAAGTGCATAACTCCAAAAGGAAATAGGTAACTCAGTAATACTCATCATAGAGCACACCATATCTAATATTGTGCGATTGCTCCACCCCGATACACCGTTGTACTGTGGTGTATTCAGAGGAGTAACACTGAGAGAGAATCTCATTCTCCTTTAGAATAGTCCAGGAATTCCATGCACAAGTATTCTCCTCCCTAATCTTATCATAGGACATAATACTTATACCCGGTTATTGGTTCTCTACTTCTAACTTATATTCTGTGAATATCTAAAAAGGTTCGGACTTGTGTTTCAACAGGAACATATGTCAGAATCTTGAGAGATCATCAGAGAACGTAATGAAGTATAAAGAACCGGTCCTGGCATGTGTAGACAGGAGACCTTACATACATCATCATGTATCAATCCCAAGAGTTTACTAACTCTTTCCCTGTTTCCAGTAAACAGGGCTATGGTCATCTAATCTTTGTGACATGACTGGCAAGTTTCACAAGATGTAAATTCAAACTGATTTAAATATGCATCTAAAATGCAACTTCAGCCAGTCGGGTCGCATTGATATGACCTAGTCCACAATGCCTCAAGAATGATTCGTTCATTTCTGAACTCTTCCTCTTGTGTGTGTTCTGTATACTAAGAACTGTAGTTTGATTTAGAACGTCAATGCTTTTAGATAACGTGCCTGAACCGATCAACTTTTGATATAGGAAATGTTCAAAACATTATCCAACAATACAAAATTTTATCATTTCTTTACTCATAAAGAAACTGATATGATTTTGTATATCAGGTTCGGTATCTAATAGCATTTGTTCAGAATCAATGTATTGGTAATACAGGGTGACAGTGACCAACAGACTTGGCTGCAACACTTGCCCCGTTTTCTGTCTCATGAAACTTATCACCTGTTCTCAGTTTTTCTACATTTTTGTAGCCCTATGTAACAAATTACATATATGGGATCCTGATCCGGAATCGAATACCCAGGATGCAGAGGATACTGAGAAACAGTTCTTTATAATGAACACACCCGAAGGAGGTGCATCATATGCACTTTCTTCATTTGGGCGGCATAGGAATTCTGGTATTCCCCTTATTTCCTGCTCTGTCTTATAGCAATTATAAGTTGGAGCGGGACCAACGTTCCCCAGCTCAGTATAACAAGCGGTTTCGGTCAATACATCCATTTTATTATCTTGATTAAGGCGTGATATGGTCGCTACCTGGAGAGAGAGAGAAGAAAACACTCAGCGTGCGCTCTTGCAAGATTAGATTGGTTATTTATTTTGTCTAATCAGGATGGCTCCCACTGTTTTTATCAAATCTTCCTTCAAACCTTAAAAGGAAAGACTAGCCGGGAATAATTACACTCTACAAGTTCGCCAATCTTTCAGCCAGGCCAGTGTCGGTACTTTGAGGGAGGTTCCCCGTGCTTTCGCACGGACCTAATTACAGTAAACCTCGTTTTCCCAGAGGCGTAACCCCGTTGACACCTTTCTAGACACCTACTTGATCGGCTAATTGTAAAGTACAAAACTCTCCCAGGAGTAACAATTACTCGCAGTGGGTATCGGGATCCAACTATCATATAGAAGGTATTCAATCTCATTGCAAATTTCAACACTTGAAACTCCCGATAAAGGTTTTTACCCCTAGCACCTATGACCTTAACTATGGTCAACAAATCATAAGTACTAGTCAAGTTCTACCCGTCATTTCGTGATTAATTAGACCCACCCACATGACCTTAACTAAGGTCAACAAAGTCACGCGACTGTCCTAACTAATCGCATCATATGCGGTGTAGGAAGACATCACTTAGCTACCGTACACTGTGCCTTGACTATGGTCAACAAACACAACACGAATACTAAGTACTCTACTTCCTAAAATGACGGAGGGTTGCGAATGGTTTTTATGAAAACCTTTAACGCTTTGAACTTGATCTCGTTGGGGAATCAAATGGTTTTTAAATGGAATGTTTTTGAGGCTTTTCTAGTTTTGCTAAAGGGGTCACTCCCGGTGAAGGGATCGTCGGCCCTTTCCTCGTCGAATGAGGTGCGGGATATATCATATATATCACTGTGCAAAGCGGAAACTATAGAAGCGATCAAAGACAAACCGAGGGTTGTAGCATCTGCCAGTTATTGCTAAAGGAGTCACTCCCGGTGAAGGGATCTCGATCCTTTCCTCATCGAATAAGGTGCAGGATGTTCTATAATGAACACCGCGATGCAAAGCAAGAACTGTTGCTACCTGTTTTATTTTGAAATTCGATTCCACAACATCAATTAGGTTTATTTTCTTTCATTAATCTCATTAATGAATATCCCATCATTTAAGTCCACCTAAACATCACAGATAAATATAACGTACGCTTATGCCATCCGCATTCGCCTCGATGTCCCGTCTGCACCGTTAGGTTAGGTAACTAACGGCAGAGCGGGGCAGGGCTAGCGCGGGTGTAAAACATAAGCAACGTTTATATAATATATCATATATACTATATATAATATCTGTCACAGAACATCACATGATCACATCACAGATAGATCACATCACAGCAGAAGAAACATATGAAATATTGGATATACTAGGACGTCCGTATTTTCAATACGAGCCAGTATAAAACACAGATTCCACGGTCGTGATGAATAGTCTATCCCACACCCCTAGACCCCTACGAGAGCGGCAAGCAACCCTACCAATTCTAGGGTTAGGAGACCCGGACTCGACTCCTCGAGATGGTCTCCCACTGGACCCTAGAACCCGGTTACTTGTGCTCCCCTCCTTGGGTCTATCCTAGTGCAGAAAAGTAAATAATATACATCAACGGTGACATCTTCCGCAACCTGGAAGTGCCCCAATAAAATAATATTACATACAAGTTTTTACATGAATGAAAATGAAAAACACTCATCTCACATAAAAAAACCCGGCTATTCAAACACGACGATCCAATATAACATATCCAGCAACACATAACAACACATGTCATCAACGTAAGTAAATATGCGCATCCCAATTGTCGTTGACATATAGCAACAAAACCGGCGATATCACATATTACACTTACGGTCACAGAAAAGAAAGTGTAAAACTACAACAGTTGGAATCCGTAATCTCATTAGACATCGCATGCCTAATCAAATGAATTCCTTAGACATCGCATGCCTAACAATTATAAACCCCGCATTTTAGTCTCATTATCGAAAACTCTTTCTAATATCAAGTCAGGCAATTCAACAAGATTCCCGAAAAACTGATCGAATGCGCGTCGCAAACTTTAGTAGGCGGCCGCATCCCCGACGCCGTCGACGAAGTGCACCAAGGCGGAACACCGCTACCGCGAGCACCCAAACGGATGCTTTCGGCGACGGGGTTCTCCTACAGTCACTTGGTCGGGGCTATGGGGTGAGGCTGTCTATTAAGTTTACCCGGCGAGTATCCGCGTACGCTACGTGATTGCGACGGACTTTTGATCACATAAAAATTCCGTGGCAACTGATCAAGTGAGACTAAAGTGCTATGTTTATAACATTCATTCAGTTATCACATAACTTTTATGAATTCCAATTGTTGTATCACATTCCGGATAAACAGAAAATGTTAAACTTTCCGATTGAACATTCGAACACCTAAGTTTTCCCGAAACAGCTCAACACATGAAATAAGTCTAACAACATTCAGTTCGTGCCTCAGTACCAACGGTCCAGCCGTAGAAGGGTCAAGCCAACGCCTCACATGTGGCACGCCGTACTGCCCTAAACCCGAAGGTTCAAAGGGCAGTTCAAGACGGTCACATAATCGAGTTAAGGTTTGTTGTCTTCTAGAGGGTCCATCGCATTACTTGCACTACTTAGAACGTCGTTAAACTACGGAAAAATCCAACAATTGGAAATTTCCGGCAGGGGAAAAAGTGGGTATTTATATCCGGTCGAACTTTTTAACATATTCTAAAAATTACCCGGAAAAACACACAGACAAAATTAGACAATCCGATCGAAATACCGAGTCCCTAATACAACCCAGAAAATTCAATTCTTGAAAAAATATTAAAAATTCCCAGGAAAACCAGCACTGCATACTAGGAATTACTGTGCACAATTCATTAAACAAGGAGACATTATGGCCGCGGAACCGCCGCATAAGCCATGCTTATGCGGCGGAAGCGCGGCTCTTTGATGGATTCAGGAGCTCGAATTTCACAGTAACTCTTAGATATTCCTGCTGATTTTTCTGCATATTTTTAATCTGGAAAAAACCACGATTTTCAAAATTGTCCAGAGGGCAATATTAGGGTTACGGTTTCGGTTCGATCGGATTTCTAACTCCGTCTACGCATCGCCTAAGGCTCTAACTAGGCTCTGATACCACTGTAGGGTTCCTAGGCACACTAATGAAGTCTCACAAGGCATCAAACATGGCTAATTCAAATTTTACGGGTGCCTACAAACCCTAATACGGATCGTTAACTAGATAAACTAGGCGATGCAAGCAAGTAAACGGAAATATAGCTAAAGGGAAGGGGCTACAACCTTTGTAGATCCGGTCCTCCACCTCCTAGGCTCCGTGATGAAGTCCCCTCGCTGTCCAAATCGGATTCCGGACTCAAGCATCGGCTTCATCGAAGAAATGGGCGGGCTTGGTCGTCGGCTTCGATGCCGAAGATGATCTACGTCGAGGCATCACTAGATCAAGCTCCACCTTCACAAAGCCATGAAAACTTGTGAAGGAAACACCCTATACTACTTGGCAAGAGGTAGAGGATGAATAAATAGGAGGTGGGTTCACTTTAGAATTGGATTTCTCACTCATATGCTCAACTTGCCATTGGTGAAGACAAGCTTCTTCATTTTGTTGAAGATGAAGAAGAAGAAGAAGATATATGATAAGTTATTTAAAAAGGAAAATAAAAACAATACTTATCATGACTTCAACCATGGTTTAGTGTAGAGATTTAACTAAGGTTAGATGAGTGGTTAGGGTTAGAGAAGAGACAAGAATGGTGGACTTGTTCAAAGCTTCAAGAAGCTTCAACAAAAAACAAACTAAGCCACCATTTCTTTTTCTCTTTATCTTTTCCAAAATAATAATAAATGGATAAATAAATAAGAGAAAAGAAACCCTAACCATTCACTAAACATGGTTTAATCTTTACACAAACCCAAATGATCAAGTATCATCAAACATGATACAATCTTGTGCACAAAAATATATCATATACACAATGTGCACTTCAAGTGAGAAAATCCTTTTAAAGTGAACAAATACTAGTTAATGCAAAGTAATATATCAAATATATAATTATACATTAAATCATTAAATCAACACTTGATTCAATGATCCGGTCATATCGCATATAACCGGCTAGTATCCAATATATCGGCTTATCGAATCAATCCTTGATTCGATAACTAGGTTATATCGCATACAACCATTCGACACATTCATCGCGAGAATGAAATACGGTATCACATACACGCATTATTCTCGGTCCCGCACATATCTCATATGCGCTCCTATTTCGTTTCGCTTGAGCCAGGAAACCTCTGTGTAGGACTCTAAAGACTCGTCAATACGCCGGCAGCAGGTGATGATCATATCAAACACCCACAAGCCGCAAGCGGTCTGCTAAACGTAACGGCCACCCGGGTATTGAGCGATCAGAAGATCGACGAGCAAGCCCGCTCACACTCCTGTGAATCCAACCAGTAACGCTTACGGTACAGTCCGGTCTGTTCGTCTGATATGCCGCATATCTCGCCTAGGGGTGGTAAACGTTAGACCCCAGTAGCTCGATAAGTCATGCCGACGTGAAGTCCATGACATGTGTGAAACTACTGATAACACTTACCAGTAGGTCACTGCAACCCTGGCCAGGGATTTCCTGTTATGGCCAGTCGAGCATAGCGCAACATCAACCCCCAATACCGGGAGAGACGAATCCCCTCCTATCGCTCATTGCCTCCATGTGAATCGGGACTGTACCCAAAAACCACCTGTTTGCACGACTCAGTAGAGCCATGGTAGGGTGGAAAACAAAGCACAGTGGGAGACACACAAGACTCTATGACGATCTCGGGTCAACAGACTAAGCTGTACCAGTGTCACCAGAGAACTGCCATCTGACGTGAGGTATAATACCATCTGGGAGTTCTCGGCGAGTCCTTTCAGTGTACCCAGTCTCCACTGAGCACCCGCATACCATCTCCGATGTCAAACACCAATGGATATGGGATCATCCATCGCCCATCACATGGGTCGAGAAGATATACGCTAGTCTACTCTGGAATATCGATGCCCCGTCTCGATATTCCCACGACTAAGAACATTGAAGGATGTACTCATGGACTACCCAGGCTCCACTAGTATGATCTGCATCATAGTCCTGGAAGTCGAGTACACATCCTAAGGGCTTTATCAACATGTAACAGAGAGACAGAAAGTATACATTTTAAGATAAAGAGCAACCAGATAGCGTACTATCATGTCGAGCAAGAAAGTCCTACCAATATATGTCCCAGCATCCACTACAATATACATCCAATGTACAGTAATGGCCTCTAGGGCATACATATAACTAACAATAGGTTGACCCAAGGAGGGGTGCTCAAGCTACCGGATTCCATGAAGTGCAGGGTGGTCCATTCACTTTGCTGTAGGGGGCTGCCTCGCTTCAGGTTTTGGCGGGTAACTTGCCGCACCCGTAGGGGTCTAGGTTTCATTGCACAGGCTATCCACACGACCAGGGGAACGTCGGGTTTCAGCAGCGGCTCTGTGAAACTCGGGGATCCCAGATTATCTGTATTGTTCTGTGATGCTTATTACTTTTCTGTAATGTTGCATATTATCACGCCTGGAGCGATTATTGTATATTGGTTTATATACTATTAGATGTTGTATATGTTTTACACCCACGCTAGTCCAGTCCCCGCTCTGTCGTTAGTTAAGTAACCTAACGGGTGATGACGGGACCCAGTGACGAATGCAGATGGCATATACGTACATTTTATTTTCGATCTTTTCTGGTGTGATTGATTGATGGGACTGCGTTGATTCTAATCAATGCAAAGGAAAACAAACCTGTTTGCAGTTGTTGGAACAAATTTAAAAAAGTGTTATTGCAAAGACGTTTCCTTTTGTTATGCATAGCGGTATTCAGTGGAATATCCTGCACCTCATTCGACGGGGCAAGGGCCGATATCCCTTCACCGGGACTAACCCCTTGGGCAGAAGTTTGCGTCAGGGTAATAACTGTAAGTCCACGTTGCCCACCCCGGTGCTTGCGGGGAGGCGGAAAACGGAATAAAAATCGAATTTTTATGAGCTTAGGCAACATGGACTAGACTATGAAGGATCTTTGCTAAACAAAAACAAGCTAAAGCTAACTAGAAACTAGCTAAGTGCTAGAAAGGTTATACCTTGGGCTTTATGTCCTTCTCTCCTTGCTCCTTGGAGTGGTGGAAGGAGGTCACCTTTGTCGTCTTCTCACGTCGAAGAAAGATCCACCCGAAAGCCTCGACCTTTGGCTTCAACTCCAAGCTAGAAGTAACTAGGGTACAAGAAGTGCTAATCCTTGAACCCTAGATGAGAGTAGAGATTATCAAGAAGAGGTTTTTCTCAAGCTCAAGTGTTTCTCAACACATGAGAGGGGAGAGCTTGAGGGAGAGGAAGAACAAGAGAGAGAAAGTAAATGATAGAATGAGAATAAAATAAACCATTCTCACATATATGTGTGTATTATTTTAATTAGATAATTAGTAAGATAATTGTCATGGCTTAATCAAGACATGACCATTATCATTTCATTTTTAATGCAAATTGCAAGGATCAAAAAGCATCTTCCAAATGAAATGATGATGGTCAAAGTGTCAACCAAGGTCAACAAGTCAAGAAGGTCAAATGGTCAACAACCATAACCATGCACAATTATTAAACTAATATCAATTAACCATAATACACACATAAGCATTAGGGTTAATAAAATGACAATAGTCATTAACCCTAATCAAAGTCCTCTCCCTCTGTCTCAAGCAACTGTGCATACGCACCCGTATTCGTGATCCGAGGAACACGAATACAAAGAGATAAAACCAATCCCAAATCATTTACTAGGATCCGGCTTAAACCAAAGCCCGCTAGTGTAAGCTGTCCGGACAGCAAACGTGCACAAGTGGGTTTAAAGGCGAACCCTGTCGCAAAACTATGCAACCTCTACTCATTTTGCCTAAAGGCGAATAGCTCTCTGTGTGGGACTTTAAAGACTCGACACTACGCTGGCAGTGGGTTTAACCACAGACCGCAAGCGGCACTAGCTGTACGTAACGGTCCCCAGGTAGATGTCGATAAGAAGACTGACGAGGTGAACCCCATCTGAACTCCTACTGAGCCTGTATGTGACAGTCTCCGTACAGTCCCGTCTGTTCGTCTGATACCGCATGGTGGGCCTAGGGGGCGGTGAACGTCAGTCCCCTAATAGCGGTACAAGTCGTGTCGGAGTGTAGCCCAGAACACCCTGAGATAACACTGGAAACCCACCAGTATATCTCGCTTGCCCTGGCCAGGGACTACTCGTGTAATGGCTCTCCTGGACACAGCGCGATGTCAACCCCCAATACCGGGAGAGACGAATCCTGTCTAACCGTCACTGCCTCCTAATGCTTCGGGACTGCACCCAAAAACTACCTGTTTGCATGACTCCTTTGAGCCGTGGTAGGGTAGTAATCAAAGTGCAGTGGGAACACACTCGAGGCAAAGTGACAGTGTCAAGTCAGCGGATTAAGCTGTACTCATGTCACCTGGGAACTGATAACTGACGATAGGTATAATACCAACCAACAGTTCCCGACGAGTCCTGTCCAGTGTACTCGTAACCTAACGAGCACCCGCATACTATCTCAAGTACGACGTACTAACGGCTGTGGGACAGACCGTCTCCCACACTAGGATGAGAAGCGCATATGCTAGTCTACTCCGGAGTATCAATGCCGTGTCTCGACAACGACTAGGGACCTGTATAAGGATGTGCTTATAGATCACCCAGCTCCCACGAGTGTGAGCGCCATCACAACACTGGTAATCAAGCAAAGATCCTAAGGGCTCTACTAATATGTATATCAGCAATATGCTAAAAGAAACACATGCACATATTAAAGCAGAGACAAACCAAGTAGCATACTACCATTTCGAGCAAGATTGTATATACAACTGTGAATATCCCAAGCTTCCATCAAGTAATATACAAGCTAGTATGATACAGTAATGGCCTCTAGGGCATATACACTAACAATAACTTCACTATAATCGATTACATGTTGCTTTGCACCGCGGTATTCAGTGGAATATCCTGCACCTCATTCCACGAGGAAAGAGCCGAGATCCCTTCACCGGGAGTGACCTCTTTAGCAAAGGTTTTCTCCACTATATTTTAAAAAGCTATCAGGTTCCTTCAGCGATATCAAGTTCACTACGTTAATGGTTTTTCGCCAAAAACCAGCCGTAGCCCTCCGTCACTTCTTTTGGGTATTCAGTAGTATTCAAGCTATGTATTTTGACCTAACGCTAAGGCATAGTGTTTGGTAGCTGCTGGGTATTCATTTGTTGCATAGATAGATGAGTTGGTTTGGGACAGCCGTTCTGCCATTTTGACCTAATGCCAAGGGCATGTGCGGGTGGGTTCAAATTAACAAGATAGTGACGGGTAGAACTTGGCATGTGACTTATGACATTTTGACCTAACGCCAAGGTTATAAGAGCATGGGGCAAAAATCATATCGGGGGTTTCTAAAGAAACTGGAACTTGCCAAGTATGCGCATACCTTCTGGAGTATGAGTAACGTGGATGCATTCCGTCACGTTATCATGCGATGAGAGTTGGATCTCGATTCCCACTGATGAGTTGGTTTACTCTTCGGGTGATCCCGATTGATTCTTCTTTTAGGTTTGGAGGAGAATTTGACAGGACAGTGGGAGGTTTCCGGATTAGATAAAGTGATAACCATTCTGATCTAGGTTAGAGTGCACGCAGAGTGTTTCTTTTCTTTCTCTCTTTGGCAGCGATCTTTGACCGACCCTAGACTTTGACTCAGTGACCAAGTTGACCGAACCTTCTTAAAATACTGGCTTTTGAATTGTCTGAGTTGCATAAGTCATTGCCACTCCTTCTTTTACCCTTTGCATTTCTCAGAACACCTGTATTACTACGGACATCCACTTCCATTGGATAGATCCATCGTATGGTTATATACGAACTCGGAGGGATTTTCTTCGAGGATGGATCAAGGTTCAGGAGAAATAGAATTGGTTTATTCAGTTGTCTTTTATTATCACCTTCTCTCAGGTTGCGAGGGCTCCTTGGTTTAGGAGAGTACACCTATTACGCTTATTGGATAGTCTTATTCCAAACCATAGGCAGGTGCCGAAAGGTAGGGAATGAAGAAAACCAATTAGCCTAAGTAGGGTGTGCAGAAGGTAATATGTAAAGACAAAATAAAGGGATTAGAAAGAGGGCAAAGTAAATTGCGACTGTTATCATTCACGACCAAACCGCGTACTTCATTGCCGCTCCTATTTCACCTTTAAAAGAATAAGGTATTATTCAGTTGTCTTTTATCATCACCTTCTCTCAGTTGCGAGTACTCCTTAGTTTTGGAGGGTACACCTATTATGCTTACTGGATAGTCTTCTTCCAAACCATAGGCTGGTGCCGAACGGTCGGGAAGGAAGAAAACCATTTAGCCTAACGTTGGTGTACAGAAAGTAACGACTAAAGACAAATAAAGGGATTTGGAGAGATGGCAAAGAAATATACGGTTAAAGTCATGAATTGGATTATGGAAGAGGCATTGCTAGGAATACCAGGATACCCCTACGAAACATTTTCATGTTTCAGTGCATTGTTAAAGGAAAACTGTTTTCCCGATTAGATACTTACTCCAAGGGTATGTACTTACCAGGTTTCATTCTTATATCTGTATGGTTTTACAGATGATGAGTGGGAGTAAGATATTGGGAATCAGGTAATTATCCTCATTATATCGGAATTCGTTGTAATTGGTGATATTTGAGGAAATCGCCAAGATACAGTTTTCAACCTACGACGCACAGGTTTTGAGTTGTTCAACTCAGCGGACTTATATAGAGTATTGTATGTTGTCCAAGTGTCCATCAGGACAAAGGGGTAGGTCCTCGTACTATGTTCTGTTTACTTATGACTTCTCTAGTTTTTAGACAAGTGTTTCGTAGAAATACAAGGTCTAAGTTTTGAGAAGTTGTGGGTATAAGAATAAAGTAGAGAACCAGGTGTCACAAGTATCGGGATTCTTCAAAGAGATCGAAGATGTAGATTCTTGTGATTGGTATTTAGTTGATAGTAATGGTTTTGAGAAACGTGTTTCTCTTTCATGTTACTCATAATTGGATGGATTCCTAAGTTGAGTAATGTTGATTAGCCTCTTTCTATTAAGTTGATATGCACTGGAGACAGCTGCATGATTTGAATCTGGTTCCAATTAAATAAAGTGCCAAAGTTTCTATATTGGATATAGGATAGTTCATACCTTAAAAGATGTTAAGGTACAGGGAGTTGTCCAGCTTATGCTTAAAACCAGACTCTGGATAACTCAAGGCACGTTTCTGTAATGGCTGTTTGTGGGTTGACCCTGGCTATGATGAGGGTTGATATTCTACCATTTGGAAGATCAATAGTGATATTGTTCTTGACTCGCCACAGTCTTAGTAAAATGGATTTTTTTCAGAAAACAGTAGTGGAAGTATGGTAGAACTGGAAGTGATTCAAGAACCACGAACGATTACGGAAAATTTAATAGGACCTATATATTCAATCAAGTTTGACATTCCAATAGCCACTCCGCAGATATGGTGGGTAACCTCAGACACCCGAGAGGTACTCCGGTAGCCTCAAGGACGGTGACAGGGAGGTTCTTGTTTACCCAGACTTGACACTACTGTTGTTCTAGACTGTGAGACCCGGCAGGAGGTTAAGTATAGCGTCGTTCTAAACTAGCTTTAGAAGTGCACGTGTATATTATTCTGCCAGAGGGTTGTCGTAGTCAGTGGGAGCAGCGGAAGCAAGTGGGCAAGTAGCTTATGTCTATTTATAGACTAGAGCAGTTATAGCGGAGATAGATCATCTAATTTTGATTTGACAGTCATAGGTTTGACTTCATCAGAATAGAGGATGGATCTGTTAAGAAGGTAATAGGGTGTGATGTCATGGTATCTGGATGACATACACAGAGTAGGAAGTAAAATTCCTATACTATGATCGGTTGTACTGTGGTCGTCACACACTTATTTCTCCAGACAGGATATGGATATAATATTTGACATTCTGGTTTCTAGATCTATGGTTTTAGATCTGGATTTGGGTAGTTTCCCAATGTGGGTACTTTGACAGTATTCTAATGGTTTTTAGAATAAGATGACTCCTGGCATGGTGGTGTACCAGCAGGTGATGGAGTCACCCTCTCTAAAGGTGTCTTACAGACTAAAGGGGAGAGGGATGGGCATGATTGACAGATCACTTGCTTAGGCAACTGAGTCAATCATGAGATGTCATGTACCACACCAGATGTTGTTTTTGCACTAGATGCAATAAGTTTGTATTAATCCAATCCTGGAGAAACATAAGGAAGCAGTTTTAGAACATAAGTGCATGTTCTACGGATTTGATGACGGCAGCCTCTTTTGGGAGACGATTATCATTCCAGGCTTCAAAGGTGACATGGTTGACAGAGTGATTGTCAGAGTTATAGTTTTCCCTCTGACGAGGGACAGTATTATGGACAGGTGGTCCAAGAGGATACTGTGGGAGGCTTGGTGCAGGATACTGATTAGGTTCAGTGATCGATACAGTCTAAGAAGTTTGGATTTGGAGTTCATTTATGAACTAGGTCCCATCAGAAATCCAGACATATTCTAAGACAGGTATTACTCGATTCGGGAGATGGCTTTCTCCGCGAACTTGAGATTAAGAGAGATATAGAAAGAAACATCTAGGCGGATCCACTCACTGAGGCCATTTCTCGAACACAATAGTTTTACAAACGGGCTTTGTGAAACTGATTAGTAGAGGAGTTGGATGTTCGGTTTCACACGGGCTGTGAGTAGTCGAAATCGCAATAATTAGCCTTAAGTGCAAGTGGGAGATTGTTGGAGATAGTGCCCTCAGAGTCAATTATTGGATCGCAGGTACGTGATTGCAATGATTGCGGAGGACCTATACCGGTAGGACTGTCTTACTCGAGATGATAGTATGCTATCCGGTTTGCCTTTATCAGTTGTGTACAGGTTCAGGTGACTGATCACTGTTACACTTTGATAGAGCCCTTAGGATCTTGCTTTACTACCAACAGTATGATGGCGATCATATACGTGAGAGTTGGGTGGTTTATACGCATATCCTTAATTGTGGTCCCTAGTCGTGGAAGTTTCGAGACAAGGCATCGATACTCCGGAGTAGACTAGTGTATACAGTCGAGACCCCGACGAGGGGCGGTGGCCGGTCTCACAAGCCACTGGTGTCAGTTGGATCACCTAAGATGTATACAGGTGCTCATTGGGTTATGAGTACACCGGACAGGACTCGCCGGGAATCTGCTAGTTAGTACTATACATATCGTCAGATAGCAGTTCCCTGGTGACATGTGTACAGGTTAGTTCATCGACCTGAGGTCGTCATTTGTCTCGTATGAGTTCCCACTGTGCTTTGATTTCTACCCTACCACGGCTCAAAGGAGTCGTGCAAACAGGTAGTTTTTGGGTACAGTCCCGAGCCACATGGTGGCACGTGAGCGGATCGGTAGGGGATTCGTCTCTCCCGGTATTGGGGGCGAGATCGTGCTGTGTCTAGGAGAGCCATTACACAAAGCCCACGGCCGTGGCAGGAGATTTACTGGTAGGTACTCCAGTAGTATCTCAGGGTGTTATTGGGCTACACTCCGACACGACTTATACTGCTATTGGGGGTCTGACGTTACTAGCCCCCTAGGCAGATATGCGATACTCATAGACGAACGGACCGGACTGTATATACATTGTCACTGTTAGGCTCAGTAGGGTTTCCGAATGAGTTCGCTCATCGGCCTCCCTTGAGGTCAGTCCATGGGCAGCCGTTACGCATAGCTAGTGCCGCTGACGGTTTGTGGTTAGACCCATTGCCAGGGTACTGACGAGTCATTAGAGTTCCCCATAGACAGTTTCCCAAGTTCAGACGAAACGTTGTAGAGGCCGTATGGTTTTATGGCAGGGTTCGGAAAATGCACGTGCGTTTACGCACGTGTCATATTTCGGGAAGATAATACTGGTGGGCTTTGGTTTAAGCCGGATCCGAGTATTATATTGAGTAGATATAATATCTTTGTCTCAGTTGCATTTGTATTCGGTCGTAATACAAATGCGGGTATATTTATACAGTTACGGGGTTATCCTGAAATTCGTTTCGGGATCACTTTTGGAAGTTGCCAGTTTCCAGTTTTCTATCAGCCGTCTATTAACATTCGGTTAAAGACGGATTTACCTTTTCTTGAGTTGAGTGTAGAATGTTCTAGAAGTTTCTAGAAGAGATGACAAGGATGGTGATTAGGTTCATGAACCTTAAGTTTGCATTAATGAATGGATGACTAGGTTTAGTAAGTCATTCATTTCATTAATGTGTTTTGTTTTGCCATAGATTTTTTCTCTTGATCTTTTCTTCTTGTGGTCACCTCCTCCCTCTTACACTCACCTCCCTCTTGGTTAAATAATGGCCGGCCCCCTCTCCTCCTCCTCACTCTCACTTGATGTTTCATTTGTAAAAAGATTATGATAGTTTTGGGGTGTATGGAAATTTCATTGCTCATTTCATTCCATCACCCGAATCAATTGGCAACTTCATTAACCGTTCGTCTGTTAGTGTATATGCCCTAGAGGCCATTACTGTATCATACTAGTTTGTATATTACTTAATGGAAGCTTGGGATATTCACCTTGTATAAACAATCTTGCTCAATATAGTAGTATGCTACTTGGTTTGTTTCTACTTCAATGTGTACATGTGTTTATTTTGCGATATCACCTATACGCATTAGTGGAGCCCTTAGGATCTTTGCTTGATTACCAGCGTTGTGATGGCAGTCACACTAGTGGGGGCTGGGTAATCTATAAGCACATCCTTATACAGGTCCCTAGTCGCAGGACTATCGAGACAGGGCATCGATACTCCGGAGTAGACTAGCGTATGCGCTTCTCATCCCAGTGTGGGAGATGGTCTGTCCCACAGCCATCAGTACGTCGTACTGGAGATAGTATACGGGTGCTCGTTAGGTTACGAGTACACTGGACAGGACTCATCGGGAACTGAAAGGTTGGTATTATACCTATCGTCAGTTAGCAGTTCCCAGGTGACATGAGTACAGCTTAGTCCGCTGACTTGATACTGGCACTTCGTCTTGAGTGTGTTCCCACTGCACTTTGATCACTACCCTACCACGGCTCAAAGGAGTCGTGCAAACAGGTAGTGGTTGGGTGCAGTCCCGAAACACTTGGAGGCAGTGACGGTTAGACAGGATTCGTCTCTCCCGGTATTGGGGGTGGACATCGCGCTGTGTCTAGGAGAGCCATTACACGAGTAGTCCCTGGCCAGGGCAAGCGAGATATACTGGTAGGTTTCCAGTGTTATCTCAGGGTGTTTTGGGCTTCACTCCGACACGACTTGTACCGCTATTGGGGGACTGACGTTTTACCGCCCCCTAGGCCCGACATGCGATGTATCAAACGAACAGACCGGACTGTACAGAGAATGTCACATTCAGACTCAGTAGGAGTTCAGATGGGGTTTCACCTCGTCAGCCTTCTTGTCGACATCTACCTGGGGACCGTTACGCACAGCTAGTGCCGCTTGCGGTCTGTGGTTAAACCCACTGCCAGCGTAGTGTCGAGTCTTTAGAGTCCCACACAGAGGGTATTCGCCTCTGGGCAAAACAGAGTAGAGGTCGCATGGTTTTGCGACAGGGTTCGTTCTCATCCGCGCACTTGTGCACGTTTGGAGTCCGGACGGATTATACTGGCAGGCTCTGGTTTGAGCCAGATACTGGTATATGTTTTAGGGTTGCTTTTATATCTCGGTATTCTTTTTCCTCGGAACGAGAATGCAGGTGTGTATGCACAGTTGCTTGAGGCGGAGGATGAGTTTTTTCATTAGGGTTTCGGAACGGGTGCGTATGCACAGTTGACAGTCATCATTTTCCAAACCCTAATGGATTTATGGATTATCTATTAATAATAGTAATTAAATGAGAATTTTGTTATGGTTGATTTTGTTGACTTGTTGACCATGGTTGACTTGTTGACCATGGTTGAATGTTGACCACCATCATGCTTTGAAAGATCCTCCTTGATTCATGCTTACATTTCATTTAAAGAAGCATGATAGTGGTCATTCCAAATTACCATCAACTATTCTTATTTTGAATTATTATTATTTAGATAATTCTTTTCTTTTGGCATTATGGTTGCAAGAAAGAAATAGATTGCTCATTATCTCATTTAGCTTCTCTTTCCTCACTTCTTCTTCTTCTTCCTCTAGCAAAAGAGAACCCTTCTCATGTGTTGAGAATCCTTCTCTTTAAAAAGAAAAGCAACCCCTAGTCACTCTCTACTCATTCTAGGTTCAAGGTTTAGCAAGCCGGAAACCCTAGTTCACTCAAAGATCGAGGAAGAGCCCAAAGGTCGAACCTTCGAGGTGGATCCATCTTCGACGGAAGAAGGCGACAAGAAGAGAACCATCAACCTCTACAAGTTTTGAAGAAGAAGGAGTTCAAGTTTAGGTATAACCTTCATCCGAGTAGCTAACTCCCTTTAGCGTATTTGCTAGTTTAGTTTAGACACGATCCCGACCTTGTTTAGTCCATGTTGCCTCTTGCGATAAAAATTTGTTTTTTATACCGTTTCCGCCTCCCCGTAAGCACCGGGGGTCGCAATATGGACTTACAGTGGTATCAGAGACTAACTAAACTTAAACTAGCTTGGTAGTGAAGTGTAACGAAGTTCGGAACCGAAAAAATCACAAAACCGGAAAAACAAAACCCTAAGTTTCTGTTGAATTTTTTTCTGCTCTAAATGAAAAACTTTATACTTGTAAATTCGGCTCAGGGTTTTGTGTGAACACCCAAGAAAAACGTTGCCCTAATTCATTCAAACCGCCGCGCTTCCGCCGCACGAGGTAGGCATGTGCCGCGGAAGCGCCGCCGTTTGTCGTCTTCTGTGCATCGTTTTTCGTGCAGTGTGTATCTGTGTTGGTTTTGGGATTTTTAAAATATATTATATGTGCCCAGATTTTCCAGAATAGAAATTCACTTTTGGGGTCCTATAATTCCGTATTTTTTCCGAACTTCACTGCACTTTGGCTATGTTGGTTATATCTGTGATGTTTGCATGTATTGAACGTCGGCTAATCTCTATAAGTCGATTAGTCGGGGTTATACATGATCTGTGTTTGATATTGGAATGTGTATATGAATGTGTTGGACTGTCGCGGGTGAATAGCCGGGGTGGATGTGAGATGAGCTTTTGTGTTTCTTTCATTCATTGTAAATGTAAATTGATGTAATAATATTATTTGTTTGGCCGCACAACCGGGTCGGGGTTGTAGCCGTCATTGTATAATTCTTTTTACTGTTTTTGCTCCTAGGATAGACCCATGGAGGGGTGCACAAACTGCCGAGTACTTGGCGGGTAGTTTGCCGCACCCGTAGGGGTCTTGGGTGGGGTATTTGGCTATTCACCGCGACCGTGTAATCCGCTTTTCGTTGCAGGCTCGAAAGGATTGCGGATTGCTAATATATCCAATGTATTCATCTGTGATCTGTAATGTCTATCATTGCTTTCTATTTAGGCGTTGCTTATGTTTTACAGCCGCGCTAGCCCAGCCCCCGCTCTGTCGTTAGTTAAGTAACCTAACGAGTGATGACGGGACCCCGTGGCGAATGCGAATGGCATAAGCGTACGTCATATTTTGGTTGTTTTCTGCAATGGTAGGATTAATTGATGGGACACATTAAAAGAACTAATGCAAGAATATCACGCATTAAAAGAACTAATGCAAGATAATAAACCAAGTTAAAATCGTTGGAACACTTTCGAAAAACCACTCGGTTCTTTTCAAAACTAACTTTTAAATGCGGAGCTTGAGCCACTCCTTCTAAAAGCTATCTCGTTCCATCGATTATATCAAGTTCACTACGTTCACGGTTTCGCCAAAACCATTCGTAGCCCTCCATCATTTCAGTTAAATATACGGTAGTATTCAAGCTATGTATTTTGACCTCACGCCAAGGCATAGTGATTGGTAGCTGCCGGATATTTATCTGTTGCATAGATAGAATGCGTTGTTTTGAGACAGTCGTACCGCCATTTTGGCCTACGTCAAGGGTAGGTACGGGTGGATTCAAATCAACCGGGATAATGATGGGAAGAACTTGACATGTGACTTATGACATTTTGACCTCACGCCAAGGTCATAAGAGCATGGGGCAAAAATCCACATCGGGAGTTTCATAAGTACTGAAACTTGCTAGATTTGCATACCATTTGGAGTGTGATGATTATGGTAGGATTCCTTCATTTTCGTCACGCGATGATATTTGGATCCCGATCCTACTGTGAGTATATGCTACTCCTCGGGAAATTTCTCACTAAACGATCAATGCTATAAACCTAGTAGGTGCCTAGAAAGGTGTTAGCGGGGCTACGCCCCCAGGGAAAAGAGGTTCTTAAATTAAGGAACTTCGCGAAAGCGTTGGAAAACCTCCCTCGAAGTACCGACACTGGCCTGGCTGAACGGTTAAGCAAGTATTGTACGGTGGGATTGATCCCGACTAATTCTTCCTTTGTGGTTTGAGGAGGGATTCGAGAGACAGTGGGAGCCATCCTGTTTAGACAAATTAAAAACCATTCTAAACTTGCAAGAGCATCGTGCTAAGTGTTTCTTCTCTCCCCCTGCAGCGACCAAATCGAAATGACTGGACTTAAGTTACTTCTAGATAAAAACATACTGACAGGGCCAAACTACAAAGATTGGCTCAGGAATGTCAAATTGGCAATCACTTACGACAAGCTGGGGTATCTTCTTACCACCAAAGCTCCCCCCGTCCCAGGTCCCACCTCCAGCGTCGCGGATAAGGAAATCCGTAAGACTTGGGAGATTGATTGCGCGAAGGCCAGGTGCCTCGTGCTTGCCTCTATGGACAACGAGCATCAGAGGAGGCATGAGAATATGGACCTCGAGTCCATATTTCTCCATACAAAAGAACTGTATGGAGAGCAGTCTCGTATCGCAAGATACGAAGTGTCGAAGAAGTTATTTTCGACAAAGTTGGCCGTCGGATCATCGGTAGCGGACCACGTGCTTAAGATGATTGGCTACACTGAGGAGCTCGCGGAACTTGGGACCACGTTGGACAGTGAACTTTATACAGATTTAATTCTCCAGTCCCTTCCATCCACTTACGCCCAGTTCATACTGAATTTCGACTTGCAAGAAAAGGAAGTTGAACTTTCAGAACTCCTTAACCTGCTGAGGAGCGCAGAAGGCACCCTACAGAAGGGTAGGGATACACCCGCTTTGTTTGTAGGAGGATCTTCTTCCTCTAGGTCCAAAGCGAAAGCCAAGGGAAAGAGGAAGAAAGACCCCGCCAAACCAAGAGGCGGTGTTAGTAAAGTGGGTACGAAGGGAAAGGAAAAGGCAACAATGATTGCGGGGAAGCTTGTTGGTAAAGAGGAATGCTTCTATTGTCACAAAAGTGGACACTGGAAGAAAGATTGCAGGGCTTGGAAAGCCAGGACACAGGAACTGAAGCAGGTTGCGGCTTCAGCTTCAGGTGTGTATGTTATTGAAAACTGTCTTTCTATAAACTCTACTTCCTGGGTATTGGATACCGGATCAGGATCTCATATCTGTAATTCTTTGCAGGCGTTGAGAAACCGTAGGTTTTTGAAGGCAGGTGATATGACCCTCAGAGTTGCGAACGGAGCTAGCATGGATGCTAAAGCCGTGGGGGACTATCACCTGGGAATGACAGATGGGCATGTTTTGGTTTTGCGTAATTGCTTTTTTGTACCCAACGCAACTTGTAATATCATTTCTGTATCTTTGGTTTCTAAAGAAGGTTATGAATTTGCGTTTGTAAGTAATGTTGTAAACATTCACCTTAATCAAGTTCTGATTGGGTCAGGTACACTGAGCAATGGTATATACGTATTAAACCAACCACAGATTTTCAATGTCCAGAATACACACAAAAGAAAGTCTCCAGATATTAATCAGACTTTCTTATGGCATTGTAGACTGGGTCACATCAATGAGAGAAGGTTGACTAAGTTACATACAGAAGGATATTTGGATCCGTTCGAATATCAATCATATGCCACTTGTCAATCCTGTCTCAAAGGAAAGATGATAAAGACTCCGTTCACTGGACACGGAGTAAGAGCGAGCGAGCTCTTGGGACTCGTACACAGCGACGTATGCGGTCCAATGTCTACACATGCGCGAAGCGGTTATTCTTACTTCATTACTTTTACGGATGATTTTTCAAGATACGGTTATGTCTTCTTAATGAAACATAAGTCCGAAGCTTTTGAAAAATTCCAGGAATTTAAGAATGAAGTAGAAAAACAAACCGGCAAAAGTATCAAGATTCTAAGATCGGATCGAGGTGGAGAATACTTAAGTGCCGAGTTCCTGAATTACTTAAAAGAGAATGGGATTCTCTCTCAGCTTACTCCTCCATACACCCCGCAACATAACGGTGTATCGGAGAGACGGAACCAGACCCTATTGGATATGGTACGGTCCATGATGAGTAACGCTGAGTTACGGCGATCATTCTGGGGGTATGCGCTAGAAACAGCTGCATACCTATTGAACCGAGTTCCTACCAAGACTGTGCCTACCACTCCATATCAGATGTGGAGTGGGAAGAAACCCTGTCTTAACTACCTTAAGATATGGGGATGTCCAGCTTTTGTAAAAAAGCAGCATGCGGACAAGCTCGAGGCACGTTCAGTACAATGTAAGTTTGTGGGATACCCAAAGAACTCCAGGGGGTATCTGTTCTATTCCGCTGAGGAACAAAAGGTTTTTGTTTCTCAACATGCCCGCTTCTTGGAAACTGAGTTTTTGGAAACCCAGATAAGTGGGAACGCAATAGAACTGGAAGAAATTCCAGAACCACAAGCTATTACTGAAGACTTGGAAGAGCCTGTGAGTTCAAAAGAACAGGACATTCCTATGCCGCTCCGCAGGAGTAGTAGGCAGTCTCATCCGCCCGAGAGATACTGCGGTTTTCTCATAGACGGGGATAGAGAGGATTGCATCATAGACTATGATGAGCCTACTAGCTTCCAGCAGGCCATTCAGAGCGTTGACTCGGTAAAATGGCTGGATGCAATGCGGACCGAAATGGAGTCCATGTACACCAACAAAGTATGGACGTTGGACATTGCTCCAGACGGGGTAAAACCCGTAGGATGCAAGTGGATCTTCAAAAGGAAGATTGGTGTAGATGGACAGGTTGAGACCTATAAAGCTAGACTTGTAGCAAAGGGTTTCCGTCAAAGACCTGGCTTGGACTATGACGAAACCTTTTCTCCAGTGGCTATGCTGAAATCCATTCGGATCCTTCTTGCCATTGCTGCCTTCCACGATTATGAGATTTGGCAGATGGACATAAAAACCGCTTTTCTAAATGGAAATTTAGAGGAGTGTGTCTATATGGATCAGCCAGAGGGTTTCATTCAGAGTGGGAGCAGCGGAAAGGTGTGCAAGTTGCTTAAGTCCATCTATGGACTAAAGCAGGCATCGCGGAGTTGGAACATCTGTTTTGATGAGACGGTCAAGGAATTTGACTTTATCAAAAATCCAGATGAACCATGCATCTATAGTAAATTTGTAGCGAGAACTGTAGTATTCCTTGTTTTATACGTGGATGACATTCTCTTAATAGGAAATGACATTCCTATGCTACAATCTGTCAAAGGTTTCTTGTCACACAGGTTCTCCATGAAAGACCTGGGTGATGCCTCTTACATCCTGGGGATCCGGATCCATCGTGATAGATCCAAGAGGATATTAGGACTTTCACAGTCCAGGTACATCGACACCGTACTGAAAAGATTCAGTATGGAAGATTCAAAGCGTGGTAACCTACCGGCTTGTCACAGGATCACCCTCTCTAAAGAGATGTCTCCCAAGACTGATTTGGAGAGGGATCGCATGTCTATTATACCCTACGCTTCTGCGGTAGGCTCTATAATGTATGCGATGTTGTGTACCAGACCGGATGTAGCTTATGCACTGAGTGTAGTAAGCCGGTATCAGTCAAACCCTGGGGAGAAACATTGGATAGCAGTAAAGAACATTCTCAAGTACCTGAGAAGGACTAAGGAGATGTTCTTGGTGTATGGCGGAAAAGACCTCCAGATTGAGGCCTTTGCTGACTCCAGCTTCCAGAGTGACAAGGATGATTCCAAGTCCATGTCGGGTTTTGTCTTTACCCTCAATGGAGGGGCGGTGTGTTGGAAGAGTTCCAAACAGGAAACCGTTGCAGACTCGACTATGGAAGCGGAATATATCGCTGCATCTGATGCCGCAAAAGAAGCTGTCTGGATAAGGAAGTTCTTAAAAGAACTTCAGGTGGTTCCGTCCATTGTTAACCCAGTACCTCTGTATTGCGACAACAACGGGGCTATAGCTTTAGCAAAGGAACCCAGGTCCCATCAGAGATCCAGGCACATCTTAAGGCGGTATCACCTGATCAGGGAGATCGTGGATCGCAAGGAGATCGAGGTTCGGAAGGTTGCTTCAGAAGAAAACACTGCAGATCCATTCACCAAGGCCCTACCCCAGACTCAGTTCGAGCGGCTGATCGAGATGAAAGGTCTTCGATACGCCAGTACATGGCCTTAGTGCAAGTGGGAGATTGTTAGTGTATATGCCCTAGAGGCCATTACTGTATCATACTAGTTTGTATATTACTTAATGGAAGCTTGGGATATTCACCTTGTATAAACAATCTTGCTCAATATAGTAGTATGCTACTTGGTTTGTTTCTACTTCAATGTGTACATGTGTTTATTTTGCGATATCACCTATACGCATTAGTGGAGCCCTTAGGATCTTTGCTTGATTACCAGCGTTGTGATGGCAGTCACACTAGTGGGGGCTGGGTAATCTATAAGCACATCCTTATACAGGTCCCTAGTCGCAGGACTATCGAGACAGGGCATCGATACTCCGGAGTAGACTAGCGTATGCGCTTCTCATCCCAGTGTGGGAGATGGTCTGTCCCACAGCCATCAGTACGTCGTACTGGAGATAGTATACGGGTGCTCGTTAGGTTACGAGTACACTGGACAGGACTCGTCGGGAACTGAAAGGTTGGTATTATACCTATCGTCAGTTATCAGTTCCCAGGTGACATGAGTACAGCTTAGTCCGCTGACTTGATACTGGCACTTCGTCTCGAGTGTGTTCCCACTGCACTTTGATCACTACCCTACCACGGCTCAAAGGAGTCGTGCAAACAGGTAGTGGTTGGGTGCAGTCCCGAAACACTTGGAGGCAGTAACGGTTAGACAGGATTCGTCTCTCCCGGTATTGGGGGTTGACATCGCGCTGTGTCTAGGAGAGCCATTACACGAGTAGTCCCTGGCCAGGGCAAGCGAGATATACTGGTAGGTTTCCAGTGTTATCTCAGGGTGTTTTGGGCTTCACTCCGACACGACTTGTACCGCTATTGGGGGACTGACGTTTTACCGCCCCCTAGGCCCGACATGCGATGTATCAGACGAACAGACCGGACTGTACGGAGAATGTCACATTCAGACTCAGTAGGAGTTCAGATGGGGTTTCACCTCGTCAGCCTTCTTGTCGACATCTACCTGGGGACCGTTACGCACAGCTAGTGCCGCTTGCGGTCTGTGGTTAAACCCACTGCCAGCGTAGTGTCGAGTCTTTAGAGTCCCACACAGAGGGTATTCGCCTCTGGGCAAAACAGAGTAGAGGTCGCATGGTTTTGCGACAGGGTTCGTTCTCATCCGCGCACTTGTGCACGTTTGGAGTCCGGACGGATTATACTGGCAGGCTCTGGTTTGAGCCAGATACTGGTATATGTTTTAGGGTTGCTTTTATATCTCGGTATTCTTTTTCCTCGGAACGAGAATGCAGGTGTGTATGCACAGTTGCTTGAGGCGGAGGATGAGTTTTTTCATTAGGGTTTCGGAACGGGTGCGTATGCACAGTTGACAGTCATCATTTTCCAAACCCTAATGGATTTATGGATTATCTATTAATAATAGTAATTAAATGAGAATTTTGTTATGGTTGATTTTGTTGACTTGTTGACCATGGTTGACTTGTTGACCATGGTTGAATGTTGACCACCATCATGCTTTGAAAGATCCTCCTTGATTCATGCTTACATTTCATTTAAAGAAGCATGATAGTGGTCATTCCAAATTACCATCAACTATTCTTATTTTGAATTATTATTATTTAGATAATTCTTTTCTTTTGGCATTATGGTTGCAAGAAAGAAATAGATTGCTCATTATCTCATTTAGCATCTCTCTCCTCACTTCTTCTTCTTCTTCCTCTAGCAAAAGAGAACCCTTCTCATGTGTTGAGAATCCTTCTCTTTAAAAAGAAAAGAAACCCCTAGTCACTCTCTACTCATTCTAGGTTCAAGGTTTAGCAAGCCGGAAACCCTAGTTCACTCAAAGATCGAGGAAGAGCCCAAAGGTCGAACCTTCGAGGTGGATCCATCTTCGACGGAAGAAGGCGACAAGAAGAGAACCATCAACCTCTACAAGTTTTGAAGAAGAAGGAGTTCAAGTTTAGGTATAACCTTCATCCGAGTAGCTAACTCCCTTTAGCGTATTTGCTAGTTTAGTTTAGACACGATCCCGACCTTGTTTAGTCTATGTTGCCTCTTGCGATAAAAATTTGTTTTTTATACCGTTTCCGCCTCCCCGTAAGCACCGGGGGTCGCAATATGGACTTACATCGTCCATAGCTTTGGACGGAACGAGACAAAGTCTTCTACTCATTCTCTACATCAATCTTGGTCGTCTCTTTTGGCAAACTTGACGACCGAGTTGCCTCGAGTCAGAGGCGGGAGCCCGTTTAAAGAATCGTTGACGTGGTGCCACCTGGACGAGGAGATCGGAGATCGATGAGATCAGAGCAGCCGCAACGGAGCGTGGGATGATGGTTAAAGAACGAAGGACTCGGATCGTTCGGTATAACCTTTCTACTCTCTTTACAGTTTGTTAGTTTAGCAATAATGGCAGATCCGGGTTAAAGTATACGATAGCGCCAGTTAAAAGTTTTTTGTTCCGCATTTGGTGTCTGAAGACGGCCGGGGCGCTACCGTAGACTTACAGATGTTGCGCTATGCTCGACTGGCCATAACTGGAAATCCCTGGCCAGGGTTGCACTGATTTACTGGTAAGTGTTATCAGTAGTTTCATGCTTGTTATGGACCTTACATCGGCATGACTTATCGAGCTATTGGGGTCTGACGTTTACCACCCCTAGGCGAGATATGCGACATATCAGACGAACAGACCGGACTGTACGATAAGTGTTACTGGTTGGATTCACAGAAGTGTGAGCGGGCTTGCTCGTTGATCTTCTGATCGCTCAATACCTGGGTGGCCATTACGTTTAGCAGACCGCTTGCGGCTTGTGGGTGTTTGATATGATCATCACCTACTGCCGGCGTATTGACGAGTCTTTAGAGTCCTACACAGGGGTTTCCTGGCTCAAGCGAAACGAAATAGGAGCGCATATGAGATATGTGCGAGACCGAGAATAATACCAGTATGTGATACTGTATTCTATTCTCGCGATTTGTATCATCGGACGGTTATATGTGATATAGCCGGGATACCGAATCAAATGTTGATTCGATATATTGATACACTTGATACTAGTCGGTTATATGCAATATGACCGGATCGTTAAATCAAGTGTTGATTTAATGATTTAATGTATAATTATATATTTGATATATTACTTTACATTAACTAGTATTAGTTCACTTAAGATTGATTTTCTCACTTGGTGTGCACAAGTTGTATATATGATATATGTTTGTGCTCTAGATTGTATCATGTTTGATTATACATGCAAACTTGGGTGTGTGTATGACTTACAGCAAGTTTAGGTTAATGGTTAGGGTTTTATTTTCTTTATTTATTTTGGAAAAACTAAATGGTGGCTTTTCTTCTTTTGGCTTGAATCTTCATGAAGCTTCATAGCATCTTTGAAAAGTCTAGCCATTTTGTTTTGTTCATTAACCTAACCATTAGCCTAAACTCTAGTTTAGTCTCTACATGAGTTTACTCACCCATGCTTGCTAAATGATAGACTTCACTTGAATTTTCTTTTTGAAATAATTCATTTTTCATTTCCATCTTCTTCTTCTTCTTCATGAAGTGAAGAAAGCTTTCTTGAAAATTCCAAGTGAAGAAATCAAGTGAGAAATCCAATTCTAAAGTGAACCCACTTCCTATTTCTTCATCCTATACAACTTGACATGTAGTAGAGTGTGTTATCTTCACAAGTTTCATGACCTAGTGAAGATAGAGCTTGAGTTTGAGTCGCCTCGACGTAGATCATCTTCGGCATCGAAGTCAATGACCTAGCCCGCTTATTTCTCCGACGAAACCAACGCTAGAGTCCGGGATCCCGATGATCGCAGCGGAGGGACGTCAACACGGAGCTATGGAAGTGGATGACCGGATCTACAAAGGTTGTACTCCCATTCACTTGTAGTTAAAGTAGTTAACTTGCTTGCTTTCGCCTTACCTCTATTATCGATCTTGCATTAGGGTTTATCGGCACATAGAAAAATTTGATTTTGGCATGGTTGATGCCTTGTGTAACCTCTTGAGTGTGCCTAGGATCTCTACAATGGTATCAGAGCCTAGCTAGAGCTTTAGGCGAAGTGTAGACGAAGTTAGAAACCCGATCGAACCCCGAAACCCTAAACAAAACCCTTCTCTGTACATTTCCTGAAATTGTGGATTTTTGTGAATTAAAAATTGTCAAAAAATTCAGCAGGGTTTTTTAAGAGTTACGGTGAAGCACGTGACCCCAAGTCTACCAATGCGCCGCGGAACCGCGGCCCCCCCTGTCTTGCGCGGCGGTTCCACGGCCATAATGGCAAATCTTGCCACGTGGTTTGCACAGTAATTTCTTTCTGTAAGTGCTGTGTTTTCTAGGAATTTTTAACTTCTACTCAGCAATTGAGTTTTCTGGGTTGTTTTGGGGACTCAATGATTTGATCGGATTATTTAACTTTGTTTATTGTGTTTTTCCGGGTAATTTTAGAACATGTTAAAAAGTTCGACCGGATATAAATACCCACTTTTTCCCCTGCCGGGAAATTTCCAAGTGTTGGATTTTTCCGAAGTTTAAGAATGTTCTAAGTAGTGCAAGTAACTCGATGGACCCTCTAGAAGACAACAAACCTTAACTCGATTATGTGACCGTCTTGAACTGCCTTTTGAACCTAAAGGTTTGGGGCAGTACGGCGTGCCACATGTGAGGCGTTGGCTTGACCCTTCTACGGCTGGACCGTTGGTACTGTGGCATGAAGTGGATATTTTAAAACTTATTTCAAGTGTTGATCTTTTCGGGAAAACTTGGTTGTTTGATTGTTCGATCGGAAAGTTTAACATTGTCTATTTATCTGGAATGTGATACAATATTTGGAATCCACAAATAGTTATGAGATAACTGATTTGAATGTTATAAATCTAGCAGTTTAGTCTCACTTGATCGGTTGCCACGGAATTTTGATGTGATCAAAAGTCTGTCGCAATCACGTTGCGTACGCGGATACTCGCCGGGTAAACTTAATAGACAGCTTCACCCCATAGCCCCGACCAAGTGACTGTAGGAGAACCCCGTCGCCAAAAAACATCCGTTCGGGTGCTCGCGGCAGCGGTGTTCCTCCTTAGTGCACTTCGTCGACGGCATCCGGGGGTACGGCCGTCTTCTAAAGTTTGCGACGAGCATTCGTTCTGGATGTCGGGAATCTTGTTGAATTGCCCGACTTTTTATTGAAAATTGTTTTCGATAATGAGACTAAAATGCGGGGTTTATAATTGTTAGGCATGCGATATCTAAGGAATTCATTTGGTTAGGCATGCGATGTCTATGCAGGTTACAGATTCCAACTGTTGTAGTTTTACACTTTCTTTTCTGCGACCGTAAGTGTAATATGTGATATCGCCGTTTTCGTTGCTATATGTCAACGACAATTGGGATGGGCATATTTACTTACGTTGATGACATGTGATGTTATGTGTTGCTGGTTATGTTATATTGGATCGTCGTGTTTGAATAGCCCGGGGGTTTTATGTGAGATGAGAGTTTTCATTTTCATTCATGTATATTAAATGTATGTAATATTCTTTTATTGGGGCACTTCCGGGTTGAGGATGATGTCACCATTGTATATTATTTACTTTTCTGCATTAGGATAGACCCAAGGCGGGGAGCACAAGTAACCGGGTTCTAGGGTCCAGAGGGAGACCATCTCGAGGAGTCGAGTCCGGGTCTCCTAACTCTAGAATTGGTAGGGTTGCTTGCCGCTCTCGTAGGGGTCTGGGGGTGTGGGATTGGCTATTCATCACGACCGTGGAATCCGTGTTTTATACAGGCTCAAAAATAAAACACGGACGTCCTAGTATATCCAATATTTCATATGATATTTTCTGCTGCGTTATCTGTGATGTGATCATGTGATTTGTTCATATTGATACTGTATATAGTATATATGATATATTATATAGACGTTGCTTATGTTTTACACCCGCGCTAGCCCTGCCCCGCTCTGCCGTTAGTTACCTAACCTAACGGTGCAGACGGGACATCGAGGCGAATGCGGATGGCATAAGCGTACGTTGTATTTATCTGTGATGTTTAGGTGGACTTAAATGATGGGACATTCATTAATGAGATTAATGCAAGAAAATAAACCTAAAAGATGTTGTGGAATCGAATTTCAAAAATAAAACAGGTAGCTACAGTTCTTGCTTTGCATCGTGGTGTTCCTTGTAGAACATCCTGCACCTTATTCGATAAGGTAAGGGCCGAGATCCCTTCACCGGGAGTGACCCTTTAGCAATAACTGGCAGATGCTACAACCCTCGGTATGTCTTTTGATTGTTTCTATAGTTTTTTGCTTTGCACAGCGGTATATGTGATATATCCTGCACCTTATTCGATGAGGAAAGGGCCGACGATCCCTTCACCGGGAGTGACCCCTTTAGCAAAACTAGAAAGACCTCAAAACACTCCATTTAAAAACCATTTGATTCCGCAACAAAATCAAGTTCAAAGCGTTAAAGGTTTTCTTAAAAACCATCCGCAGCCCTCCGTCATTTTAGGAAGTAGAGTACTTAGTATTCGTGCTGTGTTTGTTGACCATAGTCAAGGCACAGTGTACGGTAGCTAAGTGATGTCTTCCTACACCGCATATGATGGGATTAGTTAGGACAGTCGCGTGACTTTGTTGACCTTAGTTAAGGGTCATGTTGGTGGGTCTAATTAATCACGAAATGACGGGTAGAACTTGACTAGTGCTTATGATTTGTTGACCATAGTTAAGGTCATAAGTGCTAGGGGTAAAAACCTTTATCGGGAGTTTCAAGTGTTGAAATTTGCAATGAGATTGCATACCTTCTATATGATAGTTGGATCCCGATACCCACTGCGAGTAATTGTTACTCCTGGGAGAGTTTTGCACTTTACAATTAGCCAATCAAGTAGGTGTCTAGAAAGGTGTCAACAGGGTTACGCCCCTGGGAAAATGAGGTTTGCTTTAATTAGGTCCGTGCGAAAGCACGGGGAACCTCCCTCAAAGTACCGGCACTGGCCTGGCTAAAAGATTGGCGAACTTGTAGAGTGTAATTAATCCCGGCTAGTCTTTCCTTTTAGGGTTTGAAGGAAGATTTGATAAAAACAGTGGGAGCCATCCTGATTAGATAAAATAAATAACCAATCTAATCTTACAAGAGCGCACGCAGAGTGTTTTCTTCTCTCTCTCTCCAGGTAGCGACCATGTCACGCCTTAATCAAGATAATAATATGGATGCATTGACCGAACCCGCTTGTTATACTGAGCTGGGGAACGTTGGTCCCGCTCCAACTTATAATTGTTATAAGTCCAAGCAGGAATTAGGGGAATACCAGGATTCCTATGCCGCCCAAACGAAGAAAGTTCATAATGATGCATCTTCTTCGGGTGTGTTCATTACAAAGAACTGTTTCTCTGTATCCTCTACGTCCTGGGTATTAGATACCGGATCAGGATCCTAGATATGTAATCTATTACATAGGGCTACAGAAAGGTAGAGAACTGAGAACGGGTGATAAGTTTCATGAGACAGAAAACGGTGCAAGTGTTGCAGCCAAGTCTGTTGGTCACTATCACCCTGTATTACCAAAATACACTGATTCTGAACGAATGTTATTAGATACCGAACCTGATATACAACATCATATCAGTCTCTTTATTTACTAAAGAAGGATATAATTTTGTATTGTTGGATAATGTTTTGAACATTTCCTATATCAATAGTTGATTGGTTCATGCACATTATCTAAAAGCATATACATTCTAAATCAGACCACAGTTCTTAACGTACAGAACACACACAAGAGGAAGAGTTCAGAAATGAACGATTCCTTCTTGAGGCATTGTAGACTAGGTCATATCAATGCGACCCGACTAGATAAGTTACATTTAGATGCATATTTAAATCGGTTTAAATTTACATCTTATGAAACTTGTCAGTTATGTCACAAAGATAAGATGACCATAGCTCCGTTTACTGGAAACAGAGAAAGAGTTAGTGAACTCTTGGGACTGATACATAGTGATGTATAGAGGTCCCCAGTCTACATATGCCAAGACTGGTTCTTTGTACTTCCTTACATTCACTGATGATCTCTCAAGATTCGGACACATGTTCCTGTTGAAACACATGTCTGAAGCTTTTGAGAAATTCAATGAATATAAGTTAGAAGTAGAGAACCAAAAATGGATATAAGTATTATGTCCTTTGATGTGATCAGGGAGGAGAATACTTGAGCACGGGATTCCTGGACTATTCTAAAGGAGAATGAGATTCTCTCTCAGCATTACTTCTCTGTATACACCACAGCACGTAGGTGTATCAGGGCGGAGCAATCACACCCTATATGATACGGTGCGCTCTATAATGAGTACTACTGAGTTACCTGTTTCATTTTGGGGGTTATGCACTTAAGAAGCTGCATACCTATTGAATTAGGTTCGAATCAGATTATTGCCTACCACTCCATATGAGATATGGTATGGGAAGAGCCTATCTCTTAAGTAAAGATTTGGGATTGTCTGGCCTATGTCAAAAGTAAAATCCGGACAAGATCGAGGAAAGGTCAGTTCTGTAGAACTGGAAGGATTTCCAGCTATACAAACTGCAGCTGATGATTTGATAGAACTAAAAGATTCAATAGTTTCCGACAAACCTCAGCCTCTCCGCCGATCTAGCAGGGTTCCTCATCCGCCTGAGAGATGCTTTTGTTTCTCGATGACAGTGGGAGCGAGGAATGCATCATGAGATGATGACCCAACTAGTTTCGAGCAGGCCATCAAGAGTGGGGACTCTGTAAGAATGGCTGGATGCTTAGCGATCTGAGATGGAATCCATGTACACCAACAAAGTATGGACTTTGGATGCTGTATCTGAAGGGTTAAATCCCCATCAGGAGAAAGTATATCTTGAGAAGATTACTTGGTGTAGATGGAAAAGTTGAGACTTTCAAAGCTAGACTTGTTAAAGATTTTAGTTATCAACAAGGCATGGATAATGATGAAACCTTTTTCCAGTGCCTATGCTTAAGTCCATCCGAATCCTACTTGCCATTTGCTACATACCATGACTACGATATCTGGTGATTGGGTGTCATGACTGCTTTTCTAAATACTGATTTAGAAGAGAACATCTATAAGAACACAGCCAGAGGGCTTCGTAAACCGTGGGAGCAGCGGAAACATGTGCAAGTTGCTTTACAGAACAAAGCAGGCATCGCGAAGTTGAAACGTCTGTTTTGATGTGGTAGTCAAAGATTTTGACTTCATCAAAATGGTAGATGAACCTTGTACATACAAAAGGGTAGTAGAGAGTAAGGTGGTCGTCCTCGTATTGTACGTGGACAACATACTCTTGATAGGAAAAGAGTTTCCTATACTACGATCGGTCAATCTCCTCTTATCATATGGATTCTCCATATAGGATCAAAATGATACCTCCTAAATCCTGGGTTTTGGATCTATGAGATAGATCTAAATGGATGTTAGGATTCTCACTAGTTGTAATGAGATGGTATCAGTTGATCCTGGGAAGAATCACTGGAAAGGTTCCAAGGTGATAAGGATGACTGGATGTCAGTCGCAGGCATTGTCTTTACCCTCGGTGGAGGGACGGTATGTTGGAAGAGTTCCAAGCTAGATACCATGGCAGACTAGACGATAAAGGTTGGTGACATCGCTATCAAAGATACTACCAAAGAGGAAGTTTGGGTATATATTGGTTCATAAGATGAACTAGGTTCCTACCATTGTGTGACAATGGAAGTGTGTCTTTGGTCCAGGAACCCCGATCCCATCAGTGACCCAGACATATTCTGAGGCAGCATCACCTGATCATGGAGATACTTGATCTCTAGGGTGATCGAGGTTAGGAAAGTAGACTCAGAGGACAACACGGAGGATCCACTCACAAAGGCCATTTCCCAAAGAGAGACTTTTATGGGATGGTTGAGTATTAGATACTGCAACAACTGCTACAGATGGCCCTAGTGCAAGTGGGAGATTGTTAGTTATATGTATGCCCTAGAGGCCATTACTGTACATAGGATGTATATTGTAGTGGATGCTGGGACATATATAGGTAGGACTTTCTTGCTCGACATGATAGTACGCTATCTGGTTGCTCTTTATCTTAACATGTATACTTTCTGTCTCTCTGTTACATGTTGATAAAGCCCTTTGGATTTGTACTCGACTTCCTGGACTAGGATGTAGATCATACTAGTGGGGCCTGGGTAATCCATGAGTACATTCTTCAATGTTCCTAGTCGTGGGAATATCGAGACGGGGCATCGATATTCCAGAGTAGACTAACGTATATCTTCTCGATCCATGTGATGGGCGATGGATGATCCCATATCCACTGGTGTTTGACATCAGAGATGGTATGCGGGTGCTCAGTGGTGACTAGGTACACTGAACGGACTCACCGAGAACTCCCAGATAGTATTATACCTCACGTCAGATGACAGTTCTCTGGTGGCACTGGTACAGCTTAGTCTGTTGACCCGAGATCGTCATAGAGTCTTGTGTGTCTCCCACTGTGCTTTGATTTCCACCCTACCACGGCTCTACTGAGTCGTGCAAACAGGTGGTTTTTGGGTACAGTCCCGATTCACATGGAGGCAATGAGCGATAGGAGGGGATTCGTCTCTCCCGGTATTGGGGGTTGATGTTGCGCTATGCTCGACTGGCCATAACTGGAAATCCCTGGCCAGGGTTGCACTGATTTACTGGTAAGTGTTATCAGTAGTTTCATGCTTGTTATGGACCTTACATCGGCATGACTTATCGAGCTACTGGGGTCTCACGTTTACCACCCCTTAGCGAGATATGCGACATATCAGACGAACAGACCGGACTGTACGATAAGTGTTACTGGTTGGATTCATAGGAGTGTGAGCGGGCTTGCTCGTTGATCTTCTGATCGCTCAATACCTGGGTGGACGTTACGTTTAGCAGACTGCTTGCGGCTTGTGGGTGTTTGATATGATCATCACCTACTGCCGGCGTATTGACGAGTCTTTAGAGTCCTACACAAGGGTTTCCTGGCTCAAGCGAAACGAAATAGGAGCGCATATGAGATATGTGCGGGGCCGAGAATAATACCAGTATGTGATACTGTATTCTATTCTCGCGATTTGTATCATCGGACGGTTATATATGATATAGCCGGGATACCGAATCAAATGTTGATTCGATATATTGATACACTTGATACTAGTCGGTTATATGCAATATGACCGGAACGTTAAATCAAGTGTTGGTTTAATGATTTAATGTATAATTATATATTTGATATATTACTTTACATTAACTAGTATTAGTTCACTTAAGATTGATTTTCTCACTTGGTGTGCACAAGTTGTATATATGATATATGTTTGTGCACTAGATTGTATCATGTTTAATGATACATGCAAACTTGGGTGTGTGTATGACTTACACCAAGTTTAGGTTAATGGTTAGGGTTTTATTTTCTTTATTTATTTTGGAAAAACTAAATGGTAGCTTTTCTTCTTTTGGCTTGAATCTTCATGAAGCTTCATAGCATCTTTGAAAAGTCTAGCCATTTTGTTTTGTTCATTAACCTAACCATTAGCCTAAACTCTAGTTTAGTCTCTACATGAGTTTACTCACCCATGCTTGCTAAATGATAGACTTCACTTGAATTTTCTTTTTGAAATAATTCATTTTTCATTTCCTTCTTCTTCTTTTTCATGAAGTGAAGAAAGCTTTCTTGAAAATTCCAAGTGAAGAAATCAAGTGAGAAATCCAATTCTAAAGTGAACCCACTTCCTATTTCTTCATCATCTACAACTTGCCATGTAGTAGAGGGTGTTATCTTCACAAGTTTCATGACCTAGTGAAGATGGAGCTTGAGTTTGATTCGCCTCGACGTAGATCATTTTCGGCATCGAAGTCAATGACCTAGCCCGCTTATTTCTCTGACGAAACCAATGCTAGAGTCCGGGATCCCGATGATCGCAGCGGAGGGACGTCAACACGGAGCTATGGAAGTGGATGACCGGATCTACAAAGGTTGCACTCCCATTCACTTGTGGTTAAAGTAGTTAACTTGCTTGCTTTTGCCTTACCTCTAGTATCGATCTTGCATTAGGGTTTCTCGGCATATAGAAAAATTTGATTTTGGCATGGTTGATGGCTTGTGCAACCTCTTGAGTGTGCCTAGGATCCCTACATGTCCGTGTTTTAAATTTAGCCAGTAATGTAAAACACGGATTCCACGGTCGTGATGAATAGCCAAACTTTAACATTTCAGAAATATAAAATATTATTTTTGGAAATTTAATATTAAAATAATCTATTTCGCAAAAATATTCGATTTTTGAATAGGGTTTTTTCGTAAAATGGTATAAGTATGTACCAATATTTGGAAATTTATCGGAGATTAAAATGATTTATTTATTATAATGATATTTATCGGATTTTTGGCCAATCTGTATTTTTACATTTTTCCATGACTAGTGCACCATATCATGTGCATGTTGGGTTTGTGTTTGTGAGTTTGTGATTGTGACTTGTGAGATTTAAAAGAGAAAAGAAAAGAGAAAGGAAAAGAAAAGAAAAGAAAAGAAAAGAGTTTGTGTGTGAAAGGAGTTAAGAATGTAAAACAAAAGAGATATTTCTGAAAGAGTGAGTGTAGGGGGATATTGGTGAGTGAGAGAGTGAGCTTAAGAGAGAGACTTGGCTGCCCCTTTCCTTCATCCTCCATTGTTTTTCTTCATCTCCTCCATGCTCCTTCATTCCCACTCTACCTCCATGCATCATCTCCAAATACTTTCCAAAACCTCATGCCCCCTTCACAATAAACATGCACAAACCTATTCTAGTTGCCAAATGAGGTAATCCTTTCACAATACTTTCCAAAACCTCACGCCCCCTTCACAATAAACATGCACAAACTTATTCTAGTTGCCAAAAGAGTGGATTTTGAAGACTTTGGGCAACTCAAGAATTTTCTTTAGTTGCCAAATGAGGTAATCCTTTCATTTTTAAATTAGTGTTTATGTTTAAATATCCTAGTTTAGTTTAGAATTTGAATTAGTTAGGTTTTGTGTTTTGGAAATTTACAAGTTGTTGTTAAGTGGTAAATAGAGGTTTAGTGAGTGTTTTTAAGACCTTAGAGTTTGCTTTACTGTACCAGAACAGAGTTTAGAACCCGAAACACGAAGTTAGAATTTTCCTGTGTCGGTTTTGTGAAACCTAAAGGCCTACAGGGTATCTGGAGCTATTTAGGATATTTCTAAGAAAATCAAACAAGTTCATTAACCTAGATAGACCACTAGAAGACCACCACCAAAACACGAACCCATTTCACCCCAGTTTGACCGGCGGGGCCTGATTTTTCGATGATCACGCCGGACCCCCTGTTGTCTTTGGAGTTGTGGTTTTTCCTATAGCACACACTCAATATAACATATCCCTTGTACTTGTTTGTTTAGTCCCAATTTACCTGAGCCAAAATCTGGGAAGTACTTGAGAGTGTTTTGGCTATGTTTTCCAATATGTGAATTCTTGGTTTTTATATTTGAGATTTGAATTGGTCGTTGGATGTTTGTACGTCAACGACAAGGGTTGTTTGGTTGTTTTTGCATGTGTAGGCTATAGGTTCTAACCTATAAGCAATCCGTGTGCCGTATCGGTTTTCAGATATTGGTTTTGATAGAATTGCGATTGTGTATTGATTGTAGGTACCTTTGCGTGGACTTCCGAGATGACGAAGCACATCGACTTCGGCTAAGTGAGGAGTTTAGCAGGTGAGTAGATTTATATCTACGGGAGAAGTCGGGTGGATGGCGTATAGCACCCCCGCAACCATTGATATGGAAGATTTTGATATAAATTATAATTTGATAAAGGATATGCTATGAGCTTAAGATAACCTTATTATAGGATTTAGGAAGATTTAGGAAGAGATGATATGATAAAAGTTAACACTAATAAATATATATTGGCTTGAGAATAAGATAACATGATGTGGGATATTGAGATGATAGATATAGATGACTCGGATTGATATATGAGAATATGAAATGAGAAGTGAATCATAATAAGTATGAATTGAAAGATGACAAGTATGGGTTGATAATAATAGGATATGAGATCGAGATCGATAAACACGACACGAGATTGAGATAGAGGTGTTGTGAAATCAATAAGATATAACGTTTATACAAATGTGATTTGGGATATATGTGTATATATATATTTATTAGTATAATGAGTAATATGTCGTACGAGACTTTAAATCCGTACCCTCATTATTGTATAGGTCGATAGATTCCCTATTCTGTTTGATGACCCAGTACGATGGATTACCATATGCAATGAGATGTACCGGATGATTGATCCGCGCTAGTGATTTGAGGATGATGATCGAGGATTATTGTCATATCGGATGTTATGAGGTGGGATCGCCGATATAAAGATTTCCACCTGAACCATATCTATTTTCAAAATGACGATGTGTATCGTTTAAAAAGTGACCGTATGATTCTTGTGTAGGTAGATATGCCCATTTATTGTTCATATTGTGTAGGATATTATTCCTCGTGTGATACCTATCATGTTTCCAGTATTTAATGTTATATGATATCATTGCTAGTACACCTGCACAATTACCGTTGATGCGCATGTTACACTTATACAGATTTGCCGACTCACACACATTCATCATCGGTAATTGCCATGCTACTTACACAGTAGAACTGCCCTATCATGATATTACTATTAACCGTCAAAGTACATTCATTGTTCAGTATTATCACTTGACATGCTTGCATGATATACTCGATATGCTCATATTACTACTCTATGTTGCATACATCGTACTTTATGGTTATATGCATTGAGAAGCTGTTTATATGAGATCTCTAAATTTGAGAACCGCAGTTTAATTTCAAAAGAAATTGTCTATTATTTTAAAAATGTGGTTTCTCTTGATATGATATTTCGAGGTGTCCACCATGAGTTTTCTCGGTTCTGAGCAGTGAGTATACCCGATTCGAGGAGCGGTAGGCACCGGCTGCGGGTACATGGTGGACCCTGTGAGGTATCCCAGGGCAAGAAGACTCGTATTGTTAGGCGGTGAGCCTGGCAGGGGAGCACTACCTACCGGTGATTGTATAGAACTCGGTGGATATCTGGAGGATACCGTTTTGGAGTTATGAAATGAGATGTATATGAGGACCAGTCTGAGGATGCGGCGAATGAGATGAGATAGATATGAGGGCCGATCTGAGTATGCGGTGCCTGAGATATGAGGATTTACGTGTCGATGCTGGACATGGGTTTTCATGATGTTTCGAGTAGTTAGTGTATATGCCCTAGGGGCCATTATTGTATCACACTAGCTTGTATATTACTTAATGGAAGCTTGGGATATTCACAGTTATATAACAGTCTTGCTAAACATGGTAGTATGCTACTTGGTTTTATCTATCTTAATATATGTGTACGTATTGATAGAGCCCTTAGGATCTTGCTTGACTACCAGCGTTGTGATAGCAGTCACACTAGTGGGGGCTGGGTAGTCTACAAGCACATCCTTTTTCAGGTCCCTAGTCGTAGGATTATTGAGACAGGGCATCGATACTCCGGAGTAGACTAGTGTGTACGCTTCTCATCCCAGTTGGGGAGATAGTCTGTCCCACAGCCATCAGTACGTCGTACTGGAGATAGTATACAGGTGCTCGTTGGGTTACGGGTACACCGGACAGGACTCGTGGGGAACTGTTGGTTGGTATTATACCCGTTGTCAATTAACAGTTCCCAGGTGACATGAGTACAGCATAGTCCGCAGACTTGACACTGCTACTTCGCCTCTAGTGTGTCCCATTGTTCTTAGATTGCTACCCTACCACGGCTCAAAGGAGTCATGCAAACAGGTAGCAGTTGGGTGCAGTCCCAAGCACTTGGAGGCAGTGGCGGTTAGACAGGATTCGTCTCTCCCGGTATTGGGAGTTGATATCGCGCTGTGTCAGAGAGCCATTACACAAAGTCCCTGGCCAGGGCAAGCGAGATTTACTGGTAGGTTTTCCAGTAGTTTCTCAAGGTGTAATGGGCTTCGCTCCCACACGACTTATACCGCTTTTAGGGGACTGACGCTTGCCGCCCCCCTAGGTCCGATATGCGATAGTCCTAGACGAACAGACCGGACTGTACGGAGATTGTCACATTAGGCTCAGTAGGAGTTCGGATGGGTTTCCTCATCGGCCTTCTTATCGACATCTACCTGGGGACCGTTACGTACAGCTAGTGCCGCTTGCGGTCTGTGGTTAAACCCACTGCCAGCATAGTAGTCGAGTCTTTAGAGTCCCACACAGAGAGTTTCCCTGCTCCAGGCGAAACGATATAGAGGTCGTATGGTTTTACGACAAGGGTTCGGACGCATACGTGTTTAAACGCACGTACGATGTTCGGACAGTTTTTACTAGCCGGCTTTGGTTTAAGCCAGATTCTAGTATCGTATTATTGGATTTATACAGTCTAAAGTTTTTCCGTGTTTTCACGAATAGGAGGGGCGTTCTCATAATTTGGCGGGAAGCTTCTAGAAGTATGGTGACTTGAAGGTTTAGGTGGCATTTACATTAAATGCATTTGTGACTCATTAGATGAATCATTCAAGTGAGTTAATGAAGTATTTATTTCTTAATGATTCATTGCATATATTAAATGAAGCATGATGATAAATCATTTAGATTTATTTATTTGATTTTCTTTATGCTTCATGATATATTAGAAGTGAGAAACATTTTCATATCATAATCTTGCTCACCTTCTCTCTCCTCAAGCTCTCTCTCTTCAAACCCTAATCCTACCATCTCATGTGTTGAGATCAAGGATTAGCTAGACTATTTAATCCATAACCATACTCTATATCATCTAGGTGACTTTGATTAGCAACTAGAGAAACCTAGTTACCTCAAGATTAGAGGCAAAGCTTGGAGTAGAAGCTCTCGGGTGGATCGTCTATTACAAAGAAGAGGCCGACGAGGAGGTGGATAACGAGAAGAAGAAGGACACGGTTCATTAGGTATAATCTTTTTCCATTGTAGTTAACAACTCCTATGTTAGTGTTAGTTATAGTTTAGCAAAGATCCTTTCGGTTAGTCGATGTTGCTTCAAACAAAATGATTGTTTTTCATATTTCCGCATCCCCGCAGGTCGTGGAGTGCAACGTCGACTTACAGTGGTATCAGAGCCTCACTAAACAATAACTAACTTATTAGCAAAGTCGTTAGAATTTCGAACGCAAAACGAACCGGAAAAAACATCGAAATCACCAAGTTTCTGTCGAATTTAAAATGAGGTCTAAAAATTTTTCAGGGACCTCTAAAATTACATGCAGGAAAATTTAAGAATTCTGGAGAAAATTGGGTTCCTGAATTGGCCACGACGCCTCGGAACCGCGGCCGATCCAATCGATCGGACGCGGATCCGCCGCCGATTTGGGGCCGATCCAACCCAAATTTCCCCAGATCTCTTCTGTGGTTATTTTGTTATTTCTGGAATGTTTATTTTCTGCTCAAGTCTCAGGTGCACAGAGAAATTTTGGAGGAGAATCTAATGTGTTTGCTCGATCGAAATTATACGATGTTTGGCTAATTAGATTATATCTGTGAATTGTATAATGTGTTCGTAAACCTCCCCTAACTGCTAGTATGTCGGTTGGCAGGGGGTTGCACATTTCTGTAATGTTTTTGCTGTTTGTGATTATGAACTTGATTGGATTGTTGTGATGATTAGACGGGGTTTCAGATGAGTTTCTATATTCGTTCATTCGATGTAATATGTTGTAATATTATTTTGCGGGGCACATCCAGGTTGCGGTTGTAGCCACCGTTGTATTATTCATTTACTGATTTTTGCTCATAGGATAGACCCAAGGTGGGGTGCACAAACTACCGGGTATTTTGAAGTGTTTAGTGGCCTACTCATGTTGTTGAGGGAGACCGCTTCACTTCGGGTACTTGGCGGGTAGTTTGTCGTATCCGTAGGGGTTTAGGGTGGGGTAATGGCTATTCATCACAACTGTGTAATCTGTCTTTCATTGCAGGCTCAAAGGAAACGCGGATTGCTTGTATATCCAATAATGTTCATCTGTGATCTGGAATGCCTATTATTGCGTCAGACGAATGTACAATATCTATATATGATAGCTATTTAGACGTCACTTATGTTTTACACCTGCGCTAGCCCAGCCCCCGCTCTGTCGTTAGTTAAGTAACCTAACGGGTGATGACGGGACCCAGTGGCGAATGCGGATGGCATAAGAGGACGTTGTATTTTTGTTATTTTCTGCAATGATAGGTTAATGATGGGACACATTATTATTAATGCAAAGAAAATAAACCAAAGTTGAATCGTTGGAACAGTTTAAAAGAAACCACTCGGTTATTTTTAAAACAGAAGATATTTTTTAATTACGGAGCTTTAACCACTCCTTTTAAAAGCTATCAGGTTCCTTCGGTCATATCAAGTTCACTACGTTCACGGTTTCTCCAAAACCATTCGTAGCCCTCCGTCATTTCATTGGGGTATTCAGTAGTATTCAAGCTATGTATTTTGACCAACGCCAAGGCATAGTGTTTGGTAGCTGCTGGGTATTCATTTGTTGCATTGATAGATGAGTTAGTTTGGGACAGTCGTATTATCATTTGGCCAACGTCAGGGGTATGTACGGATGGGTTCAAATTAACAAGATAATGATGGATAGAACTTGACATGTGACTTATGACATTTTGACCAACGCCAAGGTTATAAGAGCATGGGGCAGAAATTTATATCGGGAATTTCTAAAGAAACTGAAATTTGCAAAGAGATGCATACCATTTGGAGTTTGATGAATGTTGGTAGGATTCCTTCAACATTATCACACGATGATATTTGGATCCCGATCCTACTGTGAGTATATGCTACTCGTCAGGAGATTCGTCACTTAACGATCAATGCTATAAACTAAGTAGGTGCCGAGAAAGGTGTCAGCGGGGCTACGCCCCCAGAGAAAAGAGGTTATTTAATTAAGGAACTTCGCGAAAGTGTTGGAAAACCTCCCTCAAAGTACCGACACCGGCCTGGCTGAAAGTTTAAGCAAGTATTGTACAGTGAGAATAGTCCTGGCTAGTTCTTCCTTTTTGGTTTGAGGTGGGATTCGAGAAACAGTGGGAGCCATCCAGTTTAGATAAACTAAAAACCACTCTAAACTTGCAAGAGTATCATGCTAAAGTGTTCTCTCTCTCTCTCCTAATTGCAGTGACCCAGAAAATGACAGGACTTAAGTTACTACTAGAGAAAAATATATTGACAGGTCCAAACTATAAAGATTGGCTGCGGAATGTCAAAATGGCTTTGACCTATGACAGATTGGGGTATGTCCTCACCTCTAAGGCATCTGCTGTCCCTGGTCCCAAATCCAGTAACGCGGATAAGGAAATCCGCAAAACCTGGGAGTTAGGTTGCGCGAAGGCCAAGTGCATCGTGCTTGCCTCGATGAATAATGAACATCAGAGGAGGCACGAGGATATGGATCTAGATGTCATATTTCTCCATACAAAGGAACTTTATGGAGAGCAATCTCGTATAGCAAGATACGAGACCTCAAAGAACTTGTTTCAGGCGAGGTTGGCCGTCGGATCATCGGTAGGAGAACATGTCCTAAAGATGATTGGCTATATAGAAGAGCTCGCAGACCTTGGGACGACTTTGGATAATGAGCTCTTGTAGGGTTCCTCGGCACACTAATGAGGTCTCACAAGGCATCAACAATGCCAATTTCAAATTTTACGGTGCCGAGAAACCCTAGACTAGATCGTTAACTAGAAATTTAGGAGACAAAAGAAACTAGTTAACAACTAAACTAAAAGAACGGAAATACAACCTTTGTGGATCCGTTTCTCCACCTCCATAGCTCCATGATGAAGTCCTCTCCGCTGTCCAAATCGAACCATGACTCTAGCATCGGCTTCATCGGAGAAAAAGCGGGCTAGGTCATCGACGACGATGCCGAAGATGATCTACGTCGAGGCATCACTAGATCAAGCTCCACCTTCACCAAGCCATGAAAACTTGTGAAGGAAACACCCTATATTACTTGGCAAGAGATAGAGGATGAAGAAATAGGAAGTGGGTTCACTTTAGAATTGGATTTCTCACTCATTTTCCCAAGTTGCCATTGATGGAGGCAAGCTTCTTCTTGAAAAAGAAGAAGAAGAAGATGAAGATAATGATATGATAAGTTAATTAGAATAGAAAAGAAAAAGAATACTTATCATAACATTAACTATAGTTAGGTGTAGAGAATTGACTAAGGTTAAAAGAATGGTTAGGGTTAAGCTTGAAGACAAAATGGTCATATGGTCAAAGCTTCATGAAGCTTCATCAAGCTTCATGAAAGAAAGAAAGAAAGAATGAAACCATTTTGTTTTCTCTTGTCATTTCATTTTAATCCAGAATAAAAAGATAAATGAATGGACAAATAAATAGAAACCTTAACCATTTACTTAACCTAGGTTTAATTCTTTACACAAACCAATTTTGCATGCATCATCAAACATGATATAATCAAGTGCACAAAAATATATCGCATATACAATGCACACATCCAAGTGAGAAAATCCATCTTAAGTGAACCGATACTAGTTAATGCAAAGTGATATATCAAATATATAATTATAAATTAAATCATTAAATCAACACTTGATTTAACGATCCGGTCATATCGCATATAACCGACTAGTATCCTATGTATCGTCTTATCGAATCAATCCTTGATTCGATAACTAGGTTATATCGCATATAACCATTCGATACATTCATCGCGAGAATGGAATACGGTATCACATACACGCATTATTCTCGGTCCCGCACATATCTCATATGCGCTCCTATTTCGTTTCGCTCGAGCCAGGAAACCTCTGTGTAGGACTTTAAAGACTCGTCAATACGCCGGCAGTAGATGATGATCATATCAAACATCCACAAGCCGCAAGCGGTCTGCTAAACATAACGGCCACCCGGGTATTGAGCGATCAGATGATCGACGAACAAGCCCGCTCACACTCCAGTGAATCCAACCAGTAACACTTACCGTACAGTCCGGTCTCGTCGTCTGATATGTCGCATATCTCACCTAGGGGTGGTAAACGTCAGACCCCAATAGCTCGATAAGTCGTGTCGATATGAGGTCTATAACAATTCGAGAAACTACTGGTAACACTTACCAGTAAATCTCAGCAACCCTGGCCAGGGATTTCCGGTTATAGCCAATCGAACACAGCGCAACATCAACTCCCTATACCGGGAGAGACGAATCCCCTCCTATCGCTCATTGCCTCCATGTGACTCGGGACTGTACCCAAAAACCACCGTTTTGCACGCCCTCTTGGACGTGGTAAGGTGCAAATCAAAGCACAGTGGGAACCACACAAGACTCTATGACGATCTCGGGTCAACAGACTACTCTGTACCAGTGTCACCAGAGAACTGCCATCTGACGTAAGGTATAATACCATCTGGGAGTTCTCGGCGAGTCCGTCCAATGTACCCAGTCTCTACTGAGCACCCGTATATCATCTCTGATGTCAAACACCAATGGATATGGGATCATCCATCGCCTATCTGTATGAGTCGAGAAGGTATACGCTAGTCTACTCTGGTATATCGATGCCCCGTCTCGATACACCCACGACTAGGGACCTTGAAGGATGTACTTATGGACTACCATGTCCCCACTAGTATGATCCGCACATAGTCCAGGTAGTCAAGCACACATCCTAAGGGCTTTACCAACATGTAACAGAGAGACAATCAGTATACACGTTAAGGTAAAGAGTAACCAGATAGCATACTATCATGTCGAGCAAGAAAGTCCTCCCTATGTATGTCCCAGCATCCACTACAATATACATCCAATGTACAGTAATGGCCTCTAGGGCATACATATAACTAACAATCTCCTACTTGCACTAGGGCCATCTGATAGCAGTGGTTGTAGTATCTCATACTCAACCATCCCATAAAAGTCTCTATCTGGGAAAAGGCCTTTGTGAGTGGATCCGCCGTGTTGTCCTCTGACTCTACTCTCCTAACCTCGATCACCCTGGAGATCAACCATCTCCATGATCAGGTGACACTGCCTTAGAATATGTCTGGATCACTGATGGGACGGACGTTCCTTGGCATAAGCCACAACTCCATTGTCACACAATGGGAGGAACTAAGTTCATCTCATGAACTAATATACACCCAGACAGGCTCTTTGGTAGCATCTTAAGTAGCGATATATTCAGCCTTTAATCGTCTAGTATGCCATGGTATCTAGCTTGGAACTCTTCCAACATACCGTCCCTTTACCAAGGGTAAAGACAATGCCTATGACTGACATTCAGTCATCATTATCACTCTGGAACCCTTCCAGTGATTCTCCCCAGGATCGGTTGATACCATCTCACTACAACTAGTGAGAATTCTAACATCCAATTAGATATATCGCATAGATCCAAAATCCAGGATTTAGGAGGTATCACTTTGATCCTATTATGGAGAATTCTTGTGATAACCGGAGATTGACCGAGCGTGGCATAGGAAACTCCTTCCCTATCAAGAGTATGTCATCCACGTACTCTACGAGGATCACTACCATACTCCCTACTACCTTCTTGTATATACAAGGTTCATCTACCATTTTGATGATGTCAAACTATTTGACTTCCACATCAAAACAGATGTTCCAACTCCGCGATGCCTGCTTTATCACATAAAGCATCTTGTACACGTTTCCGCTGCTCCCACTGTTTACGAAGCCCTCTGGCTGTGTACTTATAGACGTTCTCTTCTAACGCTTCATTTAGAAAAGCAGTCATGGCATCCAACCGCCAGATATCGTAGTCATGGTATCTAGCCGTGGCAAGTAGGATCTGGATGGACTTAAGCATAGCCACTTGAAAAGGTTTCATCATTATCCACGCCTGGTCGATGACGAAAACCTTTAACAAGTCTAGCTTTGAAAGTCTCAACTTTTCCATGTACACCAAGTAATCTTCTCAAGATATACTTGCTCCAGATGGGGATTTAACCCTTCAGATAAAGCAACTAAAGTCCATACTTTGTTGGTGTATAAGGATTCCATCTCAGATCACTAAGCATCCAGCCATTCTTACAGAGACTCACTCCTGATGGCCAGCTCAAAAATAGTCGGGTCATCATCTCATGATGCAATCCTCGCTCCCACTGTCATAGAGAAACCGAAGTATCTCTCAGGTGGGTGAGGAACCCTACTAGATCGGCGGAGAGGCTGAGGTTCGTTGGTATCTACTGAATCCTTTGGTTGTACCAAATCATCTGCTGTAGTTTGCATAGCTGGAACTTTTCCAGTTCTACATAACTAACCTTGCCTCGAGCTTGTCCGGATTTTTCTTTTAGACATAGGCCGGACAACCCCAAATCTTAACTAGCTTAAGACATGGGCTCTTCCCATACCATATCACATATGAAGCGGTAGGCATAGATTTGATTCGAATCCAATTCAATAGGTATGCAGCTTCTCAAGTGCATAACTCCCAAAAAGGAAATAGGAAACTCAGTAGTACTCATCATAGAGCACACCATATCATATAGGGTGCATCTGCTCCGCCCCGATACACCGACGTACTGTGGTGTATACGGAGGAGTAATGCTGAGAGAGAATCTCATTCTTCTTTAGAATAATCTAGGATTTTCGTGCTCAAGTATTCTCCTCCTCGATCACATCAAAGGACATAATACTTATACCCATATTTTGGTTCTCTACTTCTAACTTATATTCTGTGAATATCTCAAAAGGTTCGGACTTGTGTTTCAACAGGAACATATGTCTGAATCTTGAGAGATTATCAGAGAATGTAACGAAGTACAAAGAACCGTTCTTGGCATGTGTAGACAGGGGATCTTACATACATCGTCATGTATCAATCCCAAGAGTCGACTAACTCTTTCTCTGTTTCCAATAAGCAGAGCTATGGTCATCTAATCTTTGTGACATGACTGGCAAGTTTCATAAGATGTAAATTCAAACTGATTTAAATATGCATCTACATGTAACTTCAGCTAGTCGGGTCGCATTGATATGACCTAGTCTACAATGCCTCAAGAAGGATCCGTTCATTTCTGAACTCTTGCTCTTGTGTGTGTTCCGTATACTAAGAACTGTAGTTTGATTTAGAACGTCAATGCTTTTAGATAACGTGCCTGAACCGATCAACTTTTGATATAGGAAATGTTCAAAACATTATCCATCAATACAGAATTTTATCATTTCTTTACTAATAAAGAGACTGATTTGATTTTGTATATCAGGTTCGGTATCTAATAGCATTTGTTCAAAATCAATGTATTGGTAATACAGGGTGACAGTGACCAATAGACTTGGCTGCAACACTTGCCCCGTTTTCTGTCTCATGAAACTTATCACCCGTTCTCAGTTTTTCTACCCTTTTGTAGCCCTATGTAACATATTACATATCTGGGATCTTGATCCGGTATCAAATAGCAAGGATGCGGAGGATACTGAGAAACAGTTCTGTATAATGAACACACCCGAAGATGATGCATCAGCATGCACTCTCTTCGTTTGGGCGGCACGGGAATTCTGGTATTCCCCAATTTCCTGCTCTGTCTTATAACAATTATAAGTTGGAGCGGGACCAACGTTCCCCAGCTCAGTATAACAGGCGGGTTCGGTCAATAATCCGTATTATTATCTTGATTAAGGCGTGATATGGTCGCTACCTGGAGAGAGAGAGAAGAAAACACTCAGCGTGCGCTCTTGCAAGAATAGATTGGTTATTATTTTATCTAATCAGGATGGCTCCCACTGCTTTTTATCAAATCTTCCTTCAAACCCTAAAAGGAAAGACTAGCCGGGATTAATTACGCACTACAAGTTCGCCAATCTTTCAGCCAAGCCAGTGTCGGTACTTTGAGGGAGGTCCCCCGTGCTTTCGCACGAACCTAATTAATGTAAACCTCGTTTTCCCAGAGGCGTAACCTCGTTAACACCTTTCTAGACACCTACTTGATCGGCTAATTGTAATGTGTAAAACTCTCCCAGGAGTAACAATTACTCGCAGCGGGTATCGAGATCCAACTATCTCATAGAAGGTATGCAATCTCATTGCAAATTTCAACACTTGAAATTCCCGATAATATTTTGCCCCTAACCTCCTATGACCTTGACAAAGGCCAACAAACCATAGGATGCTAGTCAAGTTCAACCCGTCATTTCCTGATTGAATTAAACCCACCCGCATGACCCTTGACAAAGGCCAACAAGGTCGCACGACTACCCTAACCCAATCTGCATCATATGCATAAGCAGATAAGCACCAGTTAGCAACCGCACACTGCGCCTTGACAAAGGCCAACAAACGCAGCACGAATACTAACTACTACTTATCTGAAAAGACGGAGGGCTACGACAGGTTTTTCTGAAAACCTATTGCGTAATGAACTTGATATCGTTGTAGGATCGAATGAATTTTGAAATAGAGTGTCTTTGAGGCTTTTCTAGTTTTGCTAAAGGAGTCACTCCCGGTGAAGGGATCGTCGGTCCTTTCCTCGTCGAATGAGGTGCAGGATATATCATATATATCACTGTGCAAAGCAAAACACTTAAAAGCAATCAAAAGACAAACTGAGAGTTGTAGCATCTGCCAGTTATTGCTAAAGGAGTCACTCCCGGTGAAGGGATCTCGGTCCTTTCCTTATCGAATAAGGTGCAGGATATATCACATGTACCTCTGTGAAAAGCAAGAACTGTAGCTACCCTTTTTATTTAATTTTTAAATTCGATTCTACAACATCTTTAGGTTTCTTTTACTTTCATTAATCACATTAATGAAGTCCCATCATTTAAAGTACCTAAACATCACAGATAAATATGACGTTCACTTATGCCATCCGCATTCGCCTCGATGTCCCCTCGTGCACCGTTAGGTTAGGTAACTAATGGCAGAGCGGGGCAGGGCTAGCGCGGGTGTAAAACATAAGTAACGTCTATATAATATATCATATATACTATATACAGTATCCATCACAGAACATATCACATTATCACATCACAGATATCGCAGCAGAAGAAACATATGAAATATTGGATATAGTAGGACGTCCGTGTTTTCAATACGAGCCAGTATAAAACACGGATTCCATGGTCGCGATGAATAGCCAAACCCACACCCCTAGACCCCTACGAGAGCGGCAAGCAACCCTACCAATTCTAGAGTTAGGAGACCCGGACTCGACTCCTCGAGTTGGTCTCCCACTGGACTCCAGAACCCGGTTACTTGTGCTCCCCTCCTTGGGTCTATCCTAGTGCGGAAAAGTAAATAATATACATCGGGTGACATCTTCCGCAACCTGGAAGTGCCCCAATAAAAGAATATTACATACAAGTTTTACATGAATGAAAATGAAAAACACTCATCTCACATAAAAAAAAACCCGGCTATTCAAACACGACGATCCAATATAACATATCCAGCAACACATAACATCACATGTCATCAACGTAAGTAAATATGCGCATCCCAATTGTATAGCAACGAAACCGGCGATATCACACATTACACTTACGGTCACAGAAAAGAAAGTGTAAAACTACAACAGTTGTAATCCGCAATCTGCATAGACATCGCATGCCTAATCAAATGAATACCTTAGACATCACATGCCTAACAATTATAAACCCCGCATTTTAGTCTCATTATCGAAAACACTTTTCAATATCAAGTCGGGCAATTCAACAAGATTCCCGACATCATGATCGAATGCTCGTCGCAAACTTTAGTAGGCGGCCGCACCCCCGACGCCGTCGACGAAGTGCACCAAGGCGGAACACCGCTGCCGCGAGCACCCGAACGGATGCTTTCGGCGACGGGGTTCTCCTACAGTCACTTGGTCGGGGCTATGGAGTGAGGCTGTCTATTAAGTTTACCCGGCGAGTATCCGCGTACGCTACGTGATTGTGACGGACTTTTGATCGCATCAAAATTCCGTAGCAACCGATCAAGTGAGACTAAAGTGCTATGTTTATAATATTCATTCAGTTATCTCATAACTACTTGTGAATTCCAATTATTGTATCACATTCCGGATAAATAGAAAATGTTAAACTTTTCGATCAAACAATCGAACACCCAAGTTTTCCCGAAACAGCTCAACTCATGAAATAAGTTCAAAGACATTCACTTCGTGCCTCAGTACCAACGGTCCAGCCGTAGAAGGGTCAAGCCAACGCCTCACATGTGGCACGCCGTACTGCCCAAAACCCGAAGGTTCAAAGGGCAGTTCAAGACGGTCACATAATCGAGTTAAGGTTTGTTGTCTTCTAGAGGGACCATCGCGTTACTTGCACTACTTAGAACGTCATTAAACTTTGGAAAAATCCAACAATTGGAAATTTCCCGGCAGGGAAAAAGTGGGTATTTATATCCGGTCGAACTTTTTAACATATTCTAAAATTTATCCGGAAAAACACACAGACAAAATTAGACAATCCGATCGAAGCACCGAGTCCCCAATACAACCCAGAAATTTCAACTCTTAAATAAATATTAAAAATTCCCAGGAAAACCAGCACTGTATAATGAGAATTACTGTACAAAATTAAATGCATGAGGAGACTAAAGGCCGCGGAACCGCCGCATTAACATGCTAATGCCGCGGTTCCGCCGCGCTTTGATGGAATTATGAGTACGGGCTCCACAGTAATTCTTCAAATTCCCTGCTGATTTTTTATGCATATTTTTAATTCTTAAAAAACCACAATTTTCAAAAATGTACAGAGAGCAATTTTGGGTTTAGGGTTTCGGTTCGATCGGGTTTCTAACATCGTCTAAGCATCGCCTAAGGCTCTAGCTAGGCTCTGATACCACTGTAGGGTTCCTAGGCACACTAATGAGGTCTCACAAGGCATCAACCATGCCAATTTCAAATTTTACGGTGCTGAGAAACCCTAGACTAGATCGTTAACTAGAAATTTAGGCGACAAAAGAAACTAGTTAACAACTAAACTAAAAGAACGGAAATACAACCTTTGTAGATCCGTTTCTCCACCTCCATAGCTCCATGATGAAGTCCTCTCTGCTGTCCAAATCGAACCATGACTCTAGCATCGGCTTCATCGGAGAAAAAGCGGGCTAGGTCATCGACGACGATGCCGAAGATGATCTACATCGAGGCATCACTAGATCAAGCTCCACCTTCACCAAGCCATGAAAACTTGTGAAGGAAACACCCTATATTACTTGGCAAGAGATAGAGGATGAAGAAATAGGAAGTGGGTTCACTTTAGAATTGGATTTCTCACTCATTTTCCCAAGTTGCCATTGATGGAGGCAAGCTTCTTCTTGAAGAAGAAGAAGAAGAAGATGAAGATAATGATATGATAAGTTAATTAGAATAGAAAAGAAAAAGAATACTTATCATAACATTAACTATAGTTAGGTGTAGAGAATTGACTAAGGTTAAAAGAATGGTTAGGGTTAAGCATGAAGACAAAATGGTCATATGGTCAAAGCTTCATGAAGCTTCATCAAGCTTCATGAAAGAAAGAAAGAAAGAATGAAACCATTTTGTTTTCTTTTGTCATTTCATTTTAATCCAAAATAAAAAGATAAATGAATGGACAAATAAATAGAAACCTTAACCATTTACTTAACCTAGGTTTAATTCTTTACACAAACCAATTTTGCATGCATCATCAAACATGATACAATCAAGTGCACAAAAATATATCGCATATACAATGCGCACATCCGAGTGAGAAAATCCATCTTAAGTGAACCGATACTAGTTAATGCAAAGTGATATATCAAATATATAATTATACATTAAATCATTAAATCAACACTTGATTTAACGATCCGGTCATATCGCATATAACCGACTAGTATCCTATGTATCGTCTTATCGAATCAATCCTTGATTCGATAACTAGGTTATATCGCATATAACCATTCGATACATTCATCGCGAGAATGGAATACGGTATCACATACACGCATTATTCTCGGTCCCGCACATATCTCATATGCGCTCCTATTTCGTTTCGCTCGAGCCAGAAAACCTCTGTGTAGGACTCTAAAGACTCGTCAATACGCCGGCGGTAGATGATGATCATATCAAGCATCCACAAGCCGCAAGCGGTCTGCTAAACGTAACGGCCACCCGGGTATTGAGCGATCAGAAGATCGACGAGCAAGCCCGCTCACACTCCAGTGAATCCAACCAGTAACACTTACCGTACAGTCCGGTCTCGTCGTCTGATATGTCGCATATCTCGCCTAGGGGTGGTAAACGTCAGACCCCAATAGCTCGATAAGTCGTGTCGATATGAGGTCTATAACAATTCGAGAAACTACTGGTAACACTTACCAGTAAATCTCAGTAACCCTGGCCAGGGATTTCCGGTTATAGCCAATCGAACACAGCGCAACATCAACTCCCTATACCGGGAGAGACGAATCCCCTCCTATTTCTCATTGCCTCCATGTGACTCGGGACTGTACCCAAAAATCACCGTTTTGCACGCCCTCTTGGACGTGGTAAGGTGGAAATCAAAGCACAGTGGGAACCACACAAGACGCTATGACGATCTCGGGTCAACAGACTACTCTGTACCAGTGTCACCAGAGAACTGCCATCTGACGTAAGGTATAATACCATCTGGGAGTTCTCGGCGAGTCCGTCCAGTGTACCCTGTCTCTACTGAGCACCCGTATATCATCTCTGATGTCAAACACCAATGGATATGGGATCATCCTGTAAGTGCACGGCGGCACCCCGGCCGTCAATCCGACGCCGGAATGCGGAAGCGGTGAAAAACTTAAATTTTTGCGGACTTTGCAAACCGGCACCACCGCGCACTAAACTCCGGATCGTAACCATTAAACTAGTCTAAGCTAACTTGAAGATGGGTTAGAGATATACCGACGATCCAAGTCCTCCGGTCTTCATCTCCACTCCGATCTCCTCGCGGGATCTCCGTCCATCTCCTCCTCGTCGGAAAGGGCACCACGAAGCCGGGTACTTTTACGGGCTCCCACCTCAATACCGAGGCAACTCGGGCACGAAGCCGGCTACTCGACGTGCCCAAGATATGCTGTAGGAAGTGTAGTGTAGAGGCTACTTGTCTCTTTGGGGTTTGTTGCCTTTGGATGGAGGAATGAAGATAGAACTTTGGAGGGAAAATGAAGCTACCAATTTCTTTTGCATACCAAATGATATGAACAATAAATCTCCTCACAAATGAAGCACTCCCTCTCTCTCTAAAAGAGGTGGCCGGCCAAATGAAGTTGGAAATGGTGGAGGGAACAAAATACATGTGATGAAGGGAGGTGAGGGTAGTAGAAGTCAAGTGGTGACCACAACATCAACCATACCTTTCACTTTAACCCATCCTCATTCAATCAAATCTCAATAAAGCATAAGCATGGTTGAAAAGAAAAGATTCTTATCATATCAAACCCTTTTGCAAGAAAACCCCTCCACTAAAGTAATTTGCAAAACTGCAAATTACCCCCTCCATCGGAAAAGTCCGGCCGGGAAAGAACAAAGGAAAACCGGCCGGAACGGAATGCAAACTGACAACTCCAGAAAACTGGTCCCGTAATAAATTACAGGAAAACCCCGATACTGTGCATACACACCCGCATCTGTATTCCGTCCGGATACAAATGCAATGAGACAAAATCTACACTGTACTAAACTAGGACCGGCTTAAACCAAAGCCGGCTAGTAATATCCGTTCGATCCTGATCCGTGCAATACCGCACGTATCTGATCGAACCCTGCCATATACCTATACGGCTACTAGTACAAACCGTCCGATCCTGATCCGTGCAATACCGCACGTATCTGATCGGACCTTGCCATATCTCCATACGGCCTCTACAGCGTTTCGCCCGAAACTTGAGTAACTGAAAGTGTGGTGGACTCTAAAGACTCGTCAATACTATGGCTGTGGATTTAACCACTAGCACGTCAGAGGTATAAGCCAATACGTAACGGGCCACCAGCTATTGACCAAAAGGGACGTCGATGAGCGAACTCATCCTGACACCCTACTGAGCCTGTCAGTGACAATATCCGTGCAGTCCGGTCCGTTCGTCTATGAGTATCGCATGGCGGGCCTAGGGGGTTGGTAAAAGTCAGACCCCCAAAAGCGGTACAAGTCGTGTCGGAGTGTAGCCCAGAACACCCTGAGATACTACTGGAATACCTACCAGTAAATCTCCTTGCCTTGGCCAAGGACTTTGTGTAATGGCTCTCCTAGACACAGCACGACCTCACCCCCAATACCGGGAGAGACGAACCCCTGAAGATACGCTCACTGCCTCCATGTGGCTCGGGACTGTACCCAACTAAAACCTGTTTGCACGACTCCTTTGAGCCGTGGTAGGGTAGTAATCAAAGTACAGTGGGAACTCACACGAGACAAATGACGATCCCCAGGTCGATGAACTAACCTGCACACATGTCACCAGGGAACTGCCATCTGACGTCTGGTATATGACCAACTAGCATGTTCCCGGCGAGTCCTGTCCGGTGTACTCATAACCCAATGAGCACCTGTATACATCTTAGGTGATCCAACTGACACCAGTGGCTTGTGAGACCAGCCACCGCCCCTCGTCGGGGTCTCGACTGTATACACTAGTCTACTAATGGAGTATCGATGCCCGGTCTCGAAACTCCCACGACTAGGGACCTTTTAAGGATATGCTTGTAGACCCCCAGCTCCCACTTATATGATCGCCCTCATACTGCTGGTGGTCAAGCAAGAATCCTAGGGGCTCTATCAACGTGTAATAGCGACGTGTCATGTCACCTAAAGCAGTACACGATGATAAAGGTAAACCAGATAGCATACTATCATCTCGAGTAAGACTGTCCTACCGGGATAGGTCCTCCCTCAATCATTGCAATCACGTACCTGTGATCCAATAATTGACTCTGAGGGCACTACCTCCAACAATCTCCTACTTGCACTCAAGGCTAATTATTGCGATGTCGCATACTCACAGCCCGTGTGATACCGAACACCCAACTCCTCTACTAGTCAGTCTCACAAAGCTCGTTTGCGGAACTATTGCGTTCGAGGAATAGCCTCAGTGAGTGGATCCGCTTAGTTGTTTCTTTCCATGTCTCTCTATATCTCAAGTTCGCGGAGAAAGCCATCTCCCGAAATGAGCAAAATCAGTCTTAGAATATGTCTGGATGTCTGATGGGACCTAGCTCATAAATGAACTCCAAATCCAAACTTCTTAGACTGTATTGACAACTGAACTTAATCAGTGTCATGCGCGCCATGCCTCCCTCAGTATTGCCTTGGATCACCTGTCCAAAATACTGCCCTACATCAGAGGGAAAACTATAACTCTGACAACCTCCTTGTCGTCCATGTCACCTTGGAAGCCTGGAATGATAACCGTCTCCTGAATGAGGCTGTCGTTATCATATCCCTAGAACATCCACTTATGTTCTAAAACTGC